>BGZK01000268.1:0-529540 GCA_005406025.1 Eumeta japonica
GTGGATGTTTAATAGTATTTTCGGGGTTCTTTACAAAGGTACTTAATACAAAAAATTTTAAAGGCAGATTAAAGTTGCATACAATTACACCAAACGGTATATGTACAAGAGGATGTTAAGATATGCATAATTTTGATTATATGTTTAATCTAGGGTTGTCATTTTTGAGAAATTGGCATCACTCATATGATGCGCGTTATACTGACTCTTAGTTCAATGTGTTATCATAGTAGTTTCTACGATAAATGCCAAATAACAATAAAGAAAAGTTTATAAGTTTGATATTTTTTTAGAGAAAATTGCTGAAACAGCTAAAATAGGTGTTTTTAAGGGGTTTCTTCAGAGTATTTAAAGTGCCCTTTAGCGATTAACACCTGTATATTTTTTTATAATTTTTTTTTAAATCGGCCGTTTCATGACTTGTATCGAATGTAAGCAGTAGTACTGATATTGTTTTATAATATGTAAAAACGTTAAATTTTATATATCAACAGATTTTTGTTTGGAATTAAGAAAATAATGATCTTAATCTAAAAAAATAATAACAATTTTGATTGATTTTTATTTTTATTCATTTCGTCATACGAGTCCATTTTAATATATCCGAAGGTCGTGTAAAGCACGAGATCTGTGATTTTTTTCTTATTACACACAAGTAATTCATTTTATAAAATTACAGTCGTCGTGTATGCGAGCGACATATCTGAGCTAAAATTGCATTACAAGGCAGACCAATTTTGGCTCATACGCCATTACGGCAATGAAATACTTGTGAAAGATATAGTTTGGAAAAAGATAAACTAATAGCATAATTTTGCTATTTTTTCGTCGGATGCAAATCATATATTTTCACTAGCAGTTAAGATATACGTTTGTTGTTTTTTCCGTAAAAACTCGACAACCATTGATAACATATCTTACAGGGTTGTACTAAACGTACTTTCCCAAAAATTACTTCGTCAATAAATACATTGTATTATATTGTTTGTGTATGATATTTTTATCAAATCTATGTAATACTATGAATTTGACGAGCCTATTCTTTGATTGGATTATAACAGTGAAGTGTCAGATATTCATATTTATTCTCAATCTCATCATCTTACGTCATTATTGTTTTTGATATATTTAATTCCTTGTAGTACAAATAATGTTATGTACTATACTTTCACAGTATTTCTTAACAATCATGTATTATATTTAAAATAATTTTAAATTAACAATATTATTGAAGGAATTGATCTTAGACCATCAACCAGTGCCCAATTCAGCCGGTTGGCAAATATCATGTATTTTTTTCCCCCAAGAAACAGTGTAAAATTACAAGAAAACTGGATTGAATTAAGTACATGTTTCTCCACTAAAATTTGGCTAAATTCTGCAAAATAATATTAATCACGGTTATGTGAACTGTAATTTCAGGATATTCTTAAATATTTATCAACTACTCTTTAAAAAAAATTAAGCAAATGATGATTTTTTTATCAAAATTAAGCGCAGCCATGCACAGATCAACGTATTTAAACTAAAAAATACGCGTTTTGGAAATGTCATGTGAGATGGGGGGGGGTCAAGCCAAAACTCGCAACATCTCACCAGGAGCAAAGGGGAGTAATTCACTAAAATTGTCTCACATAATCCCCTAATTTTATATTATACTACTTCTTTGGTGTATAATTTTTTTATTTAGAGGGTATTTTGTGCTAAGGATATCAACATTACCACTATACTATGTATAATATGTAATAAGTTAGTCTGGGTATAATATAAGCAAAATTCACTATACTGAGTTTACAGATCTGAACGTTAAACATTATTAATTCTAAATGTAGTCCAGACAAAGATACTCAATCTCTTTTGACATCTTACGATCTATGAAATTTCAACAGAGAATTTTCATCTTGTGTACCTAGCGAGGCCCACACACGTGATGTAACCGGCAACGGCGCCGGCGCACAATAAGGAACACGCATAAATCCCAAACGTGCTATTTGTTTTTTCAAGGCACAAACCAACGGTAAGCTGTCCTTGTGCGAGTGTTCGTTTAGACAAAGCTCACGTTATATAAACACGCCGTCACGTAATAATTATGTAGGTACATTTTATGGATCTCTCAAATAAATTACATGTAAATTTAGCTTACATATATCCTATGAAAATCGAAAATTGTTGGAAGCAAAAGGATAGTTACGAAGAAAATATTTAGTAAGTGGTAAAATATTCAATTTCTATATCAATTAGGGGACTCAAAAATTTTTTGATTCTATTTTTGAAATTGATAAGTTTAGATGTACGGTACTAAATAGTATTAGAGAATGTTATGAACAATGTGGTCGGTTTTATAAAATTCAAAAAAAAATTAAAAAACACATCAATCAATCCATAAACTAATATGATTGATATTAATTAAATAACACCTGAACTTTGTGACAATATTTTAAAAATTTCCCATTTTACAACTCTATCAGAAGGCAGTTTTTTCCTCAAGAAGAACGAACAAAAAACTTGAAGGTAGTTCGTTTTAAATACAACCTTTATTATATACAAGTTATTACAAAATAAAACAAGAGTCTAATAAGGACATCTGATTATGCCCATAGATATTCATTTCTCTTCTGACTATTCGGAATTAGTATAATATATATATAATACTAATTCCGTTTTCCGAAATACTAATTATACTATATTATATACTATATATTCTTACAAATTAGTTAAGAATTTGTTTTAAAAAAAATCTTAAATTTGTTTAAGGGTAAATTTCGTATATCCAAAATGATCTTATTGAACACGTAAAGCCCTTAAATAAATCCGTGACATTATATTGTGTACTAACATGTAAATCCAATTTATTTATAATAATGAGCTTATGTCGACTACTGCTTCTCTCGAACATTTCTAAATTTTACTTATTCGTAACAATTTTTCATATGTAGATTGAGTCGTCACACTTAAGATACCGATTTCCTTAAACTTAGTTCTATGTGGTCCTAGTCCCCAGCTTACAAATCGCGCGAACGGCCCGCTTCTGCAGTACGAGAATTCTATGAATATCCGCGGGATGTATCCAAAACGAAATGTAATATGACATCAGGCTATAGAAACAGCCAAAATAAACCCATCTTACGGTTTCGGTGTGTGACCGATTTCGCATTTCTTTAACTGAATAAATAAGGGAAATTAAGGCATGTGCGGAACAGGAAAATTGCAAGCTGTTAAATTTTTTTGGGAAGTTTGACATGAAAACTCGTAAATTTCAGATAAATACATTATAAGTCGTTTATGAGAATCTTACTGCAACGCGACTGAGCTAATCCCTCAAACTGAATTCACGATTCTGTAATCACTGGATATGGCATCAAAGACGTTTCAAAGGAGAGCCCATTTCAATGCCTACACCGCCCAGGGCCCTATTCTGGGCGCCGTGAGCGAAAAGACTAAAAATATTGCGATCGCATCGAGCGGCGCTGGCGGCGCGTCTTGCGCCAGGCTGCATTCATACTGCACGCCTAAAAATAGTTTGACATTTGTCTTTCTATAAGCATACAAAAGGAAATTTTTCTCCGCCTGTTCGTTGGAATGTTCTTCAATTTAATCGAATGCCTATATTTAAAATGTTTATTTTTGTTTAGTTAATGAAAATAATAAAATGTACAGTAAATTTTCCAGATTTATAAGCTGTATAAGCTTTGGGATCGCTGATACTTTTACCTTTTATTTTTGAGTAATGTAATTATTACACTAAAACTAGTGCAATTAGTGAAAGTTACATAAATATATATGGAAAGGATAACAACACTAACGTAACAGTAAAATATTTATTTAAAACATATAACCTTGTATATTGTTCATAAAATGAAGGTAGTATTAAGAAACATGTAATTAAAATTATTTCAAACGTATACCGAAACATACGTGTATATTATAAGTATTATTACCATGTATTCAGAACAAATATTATTTAAAAAAAAAATGGTCAAATACGTTTGTGAGACGAACTAAAGAAAACTTCACAATAACGATACACAGCGCCTTAGCCTTCTAATAACATGATCTTGAAAATGATTATACTACAGATTCAACTTGCTCGTTATGTTTATAAGCTTACAAATGACAATTACATACGATAAAATAAAAAATCCCCTACGGAGTAGTTTTTTATTTCGGACTTCATATTATGTTCAGAGGTTATAAATAGTACCATCACCACACCCAGAATGGAATGAAAATTAAGTTTTTATAAAAAAATATTTTTTGTTTTCAAATAATTCTACACTTTCAACTGCATAGAGTCAGACGATGTGCGTTCAGACTAATTATTCAAGAATAAAAATATTAATATGATACACTTCGAAAAAGTGTTATCTTATTCGTACAGTATAAATGTTAATTTCTAAATGGACATTGTTACGCGCATGAGCATATTCGACTGCGCCAACACTGCAGCCGCACTGTGAACGCGGCGCGAGCGGGCCCGTGCATTAGGGCGACAGTAGGCAGAAATAGAACGAATTAATAGCATTCTCGGGCCGAAATAGCGCGGTACTATGTAGCGGGCGCGCGCGCGCCGGCCCGCGGGAAAACTCCCATCTTCCGGATTCCGGCGGTCTCCGATTACAATGGGGCGGGTTTTATTGCGTTTTCGCGTCGATTCTCGTGATAAGCGCTATCAGCGCATCGATGGTGGGAAAATTCGTCCGCGTCCGTACGCCGCGGACGATATTGTACGTGTGCGTCCATAAATCCTTGTATTTCGGCGTGTGGAAGCCGAGAGGGCATGAACTGTAAGCTCGCAGGTAACGTTTGCTTTGGACACGAATTAAGATCAGATTCGATTCGATCATGTTCGTAGATATGCTTGTTGTCCGAGTCCAGATACCCAGGTTATTTTCCTACTGGCTCGTCGTCGTCCTATTATTCAGATAAGAAGTCTATAATTTAAGATTACCGATAAAATTGAAATTAATAAGACTGGTGTAGTTAGTACTATTATTAAAAGTGCAATTCTGCATTTTTTTTATATTCCCGCTGTGTATTAATGCATTATATTATTATAATATCCGTTATTTTATAGCTATTTATTTCCATAAATAAACATAAAAACTTGTAACTAACAAATACCGCGTTTAAAATAATGTTGTACAGTTAATAAGCACACCGGACATCCATGTAACAACTATAACACCAATAAGGAGGACAAATGAAAAATACGAATGGTATAAGAAGAAATGTTCTCAATACAAATACAAAAGAAATGCAAAAGACAATAGTGTATGTTTACTTTGATACCTGGAAATGTTACACTTAAATAATTTATTATTTAATACATAAAAATTAACTACGTAAATCATATTTTTTAATTTACAACTAGTTTATCGTAACCTAAGATATTGTAAAGAAATTGAAACTGTAAGCGTAGTCTATGTTGCCCCTCATAAAACTATCACACACCACATACCTAAAAAACATCACTTTAAAGATTTCACTATCCAAACATACTCAGTCCACGGATATTTCTATGAACTCGCGTCATTTTCCAATAGAATTTTGGTTTTGATGACGTCATCCATCTTTCGGTTTAATTCCCAAAATCATTTTACATGTTGCTACGGATCATACTTATATCGAAACCTATAATGTGCGATATTTTTTTAAATGAATCTGAACAAGCCAACCATTCGAGATGTTATATTTACTATAATCTTTTTAGATTGGCACTAACCCGAAATGACACTTTTTGGTGCTCGAACAAAAATGTGTTTTTTTCCCTGAAGAGAAGAGAAAAAGTGATGCGATTTGCGAAACAAACGCAAACGAATCAAACATATTTACTAATTTCAATTCTATGCGGTATTTTGACGTGACAACGTCTTAAATTAGGTTGCGGCTGGGAGTCACTTATGAAAAAGTGTAACGCTCGGTAACGTAACGATGAGTCACCGAACGAGGAGAGCCATGCTGCCCGTCTCTCTCCCACTCAACTATGATCGGTCTGCCGCGCGCTCAGCACTAGAGAATTAGTGCATAGCTTGCAAATGTATTGCAAGTTATTGTATGTATATTTGTATATAAATACGTATGTATGTGTAAAGGTAAAAATAAAATTTTGTTAATATGAAATTCAGTGCGAGATTCTTTGTATAAATTAATGTTTTAAATATAATTCTTTGTATAAAAAATTTGGTTGCCTGTAAAGTCGGTATACGGGCGAAAGTTTTACGTGACAACGACTTTGAATGGTAAAATCATTTTAATGTGAATATTCATTCGTATAGTAGGAAGAAGGATGAAATAATAGTAACAATTTAAAACATTTATTTATACAAAGAATTATATTTAAAACTTATTTATACAAAAAATCTCGCACTGAATTTCATATTAATTATTTACCTTCACATACATGTATTTATACAATATACATACAATAACTTCGCAACTGGCTGCTTAGACAATACGCGGGCACCTCCCTACTCAACGATTACCGAGTCACTTTTAGGACCGTTGTCACGTCAATAAATGTTTAAATTGTTACTATTATTTCATCCTTCTTCCTACTATACGAATGAATATTCACATTAAAATGATTTTACCATTCAAAGTCGTTGTCACGTAAAACTTTCGCCCGTATACCGACTTTACAGGCAACCAAATTTTTAACAATTTTTTATTTTCTTTGTCCAGTAGAATGACTGTAAAACTGAAGATAATAAAGTTAAAATTAAGTCATATATAACATAATCGTTTGCAGATAAATAACATTTAAAACTTATTTTGAAATTCATTATATTCGTAGGTTGTCCTCGATGGAAAGGTGAAAAGTTGTATTACAATACTAGAACAAAGTAATTTGCATTTTTAACCTTTGAATCCCTCGCTGCGCCCAGGATTATCCAATCCTTGCTAATTAAATTATAGAATCTTTCGCTTACTCTACATTCCAAATAAATTCTAGTTGCAAGAATCGACATTGTTGTAATTGTATAAGAACAACATTAAACAGGTATTCTCCCCATCTGAAGTTACAATCTGTTCTAAGAACAATCCTCAGCGAGTTTTAAAGTAATTACTTGCAGACCTTCACCGCCTTCGAATGTTGTTGTTCTCGGTCAATTTATGTGGCGAATTTCAGGAAAGTCTACCACAGGAGCCAGATGAGCACGGATTTCTCGCTGTGACGTCCTTCGTGTATTCTTCTGTTTCTTAGTAATTCCTACCTATTAATGTCCGATCGATATCCCATTGACGCATATAGTAATTTATAATTTATCAATCCGAAAGCAATAAAAAGGAAAACAAAATATATTTCCCGATTTGGTATGTTAACATTTCTTAATTTAAACGGCGTGAACGTTTACAGTGTGATTATTATTGTGATTTATTCAGGTATATATTTTTTATATCAGGTATTTGATGAACGTATGGTTTTGACGAAACATCTTAGTCGCCCAAAGGACTCTGGTTTCCGGTTCCTACTACGTCAGCGCGTTTTCTATTCCGGACATTCGATTCGCATCTGTCACTTGTCTCTAAATGTTGTTATATAGTTATCCCCTAAGCTGTCATCGGACTTGTTGATTTGTAAAAACCTGTATATACCAAATATCTTAATTGACATAAAAAGATCAATTAAACAGGAAACAGGAGCACAGAATTGAAAAAAAAAATAGAGAGACCTAAAGTGACATGACCATTTCTGATTACCACAGTTTATAAACGATTCAGGATTATAAATTTAAATATTGCTTAATTAAAAGTGGTTTTGAATGAAATTTAATAAATACGTCCAAAGAAGCTTTTTTAGAAGCTTTTTGGAGTCCTTTGATTTTCTTAACACGTTACAAACATGTTATATGAATAATAGTTATTCATTTAACATTTAATAATAGTTATACTAACTATTATTCATTTAATGAACTGTATGAAAATTACATTTAAACAGTCGGTTTTGTGTGGCGATCGACGACTGACAAAAATATTATTTCCGACGACAGTTCGATGTGTATCACAAATATGTACTGAATGAGAACTTTATGGACGCATAAACTTTACGACAATTAATTAAATACGAGAACAATTTCTAATGTTATAGTTGCAAAACGATTATTTTAACTTGTTGCTTTATATTACACATTATAAATGCATTTTATTGCGACAGCGCAGTTCGCATATTGTTATAAAAGTGTTTTCATTTATTTCGTCTTTAAAATTTTACGTTAATTCGTATTCAGTGAAACTATTCTCCTGCATCCTTTTTTAATTCTATTGGTTCTATTAATTTTTTTTCTAGTGTTCACTGAGACAAAAATTTAATTTTAGTCCCACAAAATGTATTTGTTCCATTTAATAGAGATATTCATTTTGTACTAATGTTGTATATAAAGAACAAATAAATAAATAGACTTTCGATAGACAAACCGACAGGCCGACAAGCGTCGGTACAGGATCACTAGGTTTCATCATTTGTATTTGCTACTTGGCTCACCTATTCACTTATCAAAACCTTTAGTGTACATTTCGATGTACTAGAAATCTAAAATTTGGTATGCAGACTAGGATTAGCATACAAACTACAAAAAAATTAAGAAATCTGTAATTTTCATCTTACAACCCCCATAAAAGGGGATGCGGTTCTGTATATAACATTTCTTATGGATAGATACTTCCTTTTGTTGTGAATGCTAGATCTTACAAAAAGGAATCAAATTCTACCTAAAACATTTTATGTAAGATTGGATGCCAAGACTCACAAATTCGTAACGTTTTTACTGTTAAAAAAAATATCGGTTCCCATGAAGAGCCAAGCCCCTAACTCTACTAGGCCTATTATACAAGTATTAACTCTACAAACGCTACATCTTAGTCAAAAAGCATGGCTTGGCTGTTTCATACAAGTATTGCATGACATAACACTAAGGACCAGTGATTTAAATTCTGGCATAAGGTCGTGGGAATGTCTGTCTGTACGACCACCGCGAAACAGCAAAGTCATGCTTTTTGACTAAAATATGGGGTTAGTGGAGTTAGGGCCTGTAGAGGTGGAGCCCTGGCTTTTCATGAAATCTGATATTTCTTAACGGTGAAAGCGTTATGAGCTTGAGTCTTGACGTCCAATGTTACATAAAATATTTTAGGTGGGTCATTACTACGGTAATGGAGACACGACACATGTGTTATTTAACGTCTAGCAAATATCGAAGTTTCATGTGAATCTCATTTTATATACGTACATCACCATAATATACTTATTCACTCCCACGAAAACATCCGCTCAAACGTCTACCAAATATTCTCAAGATAAAAGTGAGATTGTCTTAATGCGATACTCGGCATTTAATTAACCACATTAATTGCACGACCCTCCGAATCCGTGACCTCGTTAAAAAGGTGGAACGAATTTCGGTCGCGGGTTAAACCTCAACACGCCGCCGAATTAAATATCTGCGCCGACGTTAACACTTTCGGAGGTTCGCGAGGGAGAGGGCCAAGTCGGAGGATCGGTTTTCAAAATCGCTCCGGTCCGGCTCCAACTGGCAGGTATTTCGGTTAGAGTTTCAACTAGAGTTTCCTGGTCTTGCCTGTAGTTATAAGACGTCTATACGTACACATCTTAACGGTAACGAGCGATAGCTATCTCCTGAAGACATGTACAATGAGAGACAGTCGCTTATTGGCGCAGAGCGTTGTACAGCAGAGGCGCCTTTGGAATCTCACATCCTATATGTCCCCGCGTGAATTGAGGATTATTTTAATATTTATGTTATCTATCGACATTCAGTAAAACCTAATGGATGAAATAATAAATATAGTATAAGAAAAATGAAAATGTTAGTCAAATCATAAATGAATTCCTTTTTAATAATACATATTCCAAAATCAATTCTTTGATTTATTTATTTACTTTATATTTGTCCCTAGGTCGTAAATTGATGTACTAAAGAAAGAGTTGGTCGAAATGAAAATTGAAATGCAGAAAAACATTGCGCAAATTTTACACGTATTTTAGACGTAAAAAACACTGATAACAAAGTGATCTTATCTAATCTTATCACAGAAAATAAATGATCTTTAAAATGAAAACAACGTTTCATGCAAATTATCATTGTTTATACCAATAACTATAATAAATACTACTTTAACTATAAATGGAATCAATTACCAAAAAGAAAATCTTATCAATAACAAAAGATATAAAATAATCTCCCTATATTTAAAATAAATGAATTAATTTGAAATGTTGGTTTTAAATCAAACATTACAACCTACAATATAAATTCACTATGACGATAATAATTTTTATCTGAAATATCTAAACTGTGAAATTTTAATAAGATTAAATTTTATGTCTTTCTTGAAAGTTATACTAACAAACAAAAATCAAAAAAAATGACCTGAAAGTTTAATACCTTAAAATACAAAAAAAAATCAAGTAAATTTAATCGTTATTATAATTCAATAAATGATAAATATGTAAATCTCCAAATAATTTTCATAACGATAGTATGAGCACTTCCACAATTAATAACAGAAATTTAAAGATGACATAAGAATCTGAACCACTTTGATGTACGTACTACGTTCTAAAATCACTATGATAACAGTCTTCTAAGCAGTTGTCAAATACATTTTATTATAATATTTATTATTATAAGGATTAATTAGCACATCTAGTGCTATCTCATAACTTTAAGTTGTAGTAAAAAAAAAAAACAATTTTATTGTCGTATATACAAGATCAAAATCACTCTCCATCCTTCAGCCTTTTTTTGTTGTTTCAAGATTTTAATAATTTAATGGAATGATTGTCCGGTTTTAATAATTGTTGAAAACGGAATAAAAAGTATTCAGTGCACCGATTTAGGCACAGTGGGTAAATAACCACGAACAGCATGAGAGTGCAAACGCCTCTGTTTACGATTGATCTGTACGTCCAATCACGCCCCGAGAAATAGGAGCAAGTCGAACGAGTGACGTCGGCGGCGCAGGCGCGGTACTCCGCCGACGCGGGGCGGCCGCGGCCGTAGGCTGCCGCCGTTCGTATGCGCAGGAAAAAAATCGCCTCGCCCGAAATCCCGTTTGGAACAGGCTGCGCGGCCGACACTCGGCCGGACTCGCCGGTACACGTGCCTGCGAAACGTTTTTGAAGAAATCGCACATACTTACACGTTATAATTTTGTTTCTTGTGTACTTATTCACTTTTCATAATCAAAGATAAAATTATATCCCAAAACACGTTATTATATACAGATAACACTGTTTGGTAGTTTTTTTAGTCGCAGTAGAATATGATAACATTACTGTTATCATATGTTATTGCGCCTGAGAGCCTACCACACACAAACAAAGAAAAATATAATAACTAACAATGAAAATAGTACTAAAATAATGAACTATATCTGATTTGTGTATGCATTTATAATAAAGTTAAATAGTAAATTATATAATTAAAACCAGTCACTGTTAAAAACTGATCATTGACAACTGCATGTTTGACTTGCGTACTTGAAGGTTTTGTACTTATGTATACGCAAAATATTTTTTTTTCTCAATCCGTTCTTAATACTCAACGGGAGTGCGACTCACACTAAACTCAGCTGATTTTGATTATTTGTTTTATTTTAGAATGCACTATAATCACGCTAAGTTTAGCGCTTGTATTATCGTTTTCACAAAAGAGCAAAACCAAAAAAAAGTTAAAAAATGCATTTTTTGAAGTTAAGAATTTAACTTTTACGTTTAATCTAGTTAATCGCTAGAATATCGGCCGTAATAACACATGCTCTGTGAAAATTTTAACTAGCTACCTATTACGGTTAAATTGTATCTGTATAAAGTTATATTTAGGCTTTATAATAGGGCCCCCGTTGGTACTCTGCTTAGAGAACCCTAAAATACATAATTATCACCCATATTGGCGTTGGGTTTTAGAAAACTCCGTGGGTGCTGGTGCACATTTTTTATTCAACTTTATCTATCGCGACACACGTATCTCGTAGGTGCTGAAGGTCCCGCAAACTAACGCAGCCGACGTATTTTAAAGCCACTTATAAACGTAAACTCACTTAAAAAACAAAACGCATAAAGAATACATCCAATGAGACGATTGAATTATGTAATTTTAACTGATATTATTTAAGTAAAAAACATAAAATCTACTGCATATTCCCATATTTTAATAATAATTAAAATATAGCAACATGCCCGGCGACATTTTAGTCGTGATCTGTATCAGAATTTCACACCTTTTACATTAAATAGAGCACACCCATTTCTCGAGCGGAGCGCGCGCGCCGTGGGGTTATCGAAGATTTCAATCACATCCGGATGTCGATGCGTTCCGCGGCCCGGACGGACCGCCGACGCTTATTATTAAATACTCCTTGTTTCGTCGCTATTATCCGACACAGGTATGGGAATATTTCAACGAATTCGTTTTAATAAGGTGTCCCGCAGACTTCACTCGGGGGCCATTCGTGAATTACGCGAACGTAACGGCGGCGGGAGGTGGTGAACAAGGCGTGACGTCGTGTGACAAGTGGGCGTACGAGTCATAAGCTTCATGACGTCACATGTATGAATCGAAAATATTTAAACAGCGAGCTTTAACGAAAAACGTAATTTGATAAAATAATTTTGCAAGTGCTGATTTCATTTCGTAATTTCTAAATTAAAAATTGCTAGATACGTGACGTCACGCCAGTGGAGGAGTCACACAAATGTCTGTGATAAGAACGGAAAACTAAAAATCATAAAATTCGTGTAACGTAGTTTATGGATGGCTCCTTACGGCTGTTGTTGTTAAGCTCTTTAAGTCACCTGCGTAACGATTTTTTCAAAAGCTACAGACCACTTTTTATTGTCAATCAATAAATTTTAAGATGGCGATTTCGTTATAGTTTTTGCTTACAATTTAGGTATGTGACAGGAAAAAATTTATCTACAATACAGAGAAAAATCGAAAGGGAATTTAAATGAGTTCCTAATTTTACTATTTGAGCCGCTTACCACACACGAATAATGTACAAGGAACGATGACCTTTGAAAAAGCTTCTGATTATAGAGTATAAAGGGTACTACATACGTTGAATTGATTTGGCCATCTGGAAATGATGAATGACGGCAGATTGGCGAAAGAAATGTAAAGATCGAATATTTATGATGTACCGTTGGCAAGGAACGCCCCAGCAAAACTTACATCGAATCGATGTAGTATGGAAGAAGGACCAAGTTTTTAGGGTTCAGGCCAGATGAGCTCGTACGAAATGATTGACGAATGATAATAAAATAAAAGACGTATGTAAGGAACATACCGAATGGAGAGTTGCGGTGGTCGCTTGTCGCTCTCGGAAATTTATGTCTAGGTACGCAATGACTTTTTATGATGACGCAAGACTCTATATCTATTTATTAGGGTTCGAGTGAATTTATTTGTCCCAATGTGACTTCCAACCGCCTGAACTGATTTAGATGTGTGTCAAATATTAATGAGAACGGTATGGCTTATTATCGTGAATAAAACCGAAAGAAGTAAACATGTTTGTAAATTTGTCTATAAATATGATTAGAATTGTATACCTGTAAATCGTGAACCACATTGTATGCACGAGAGGAAAGTGTAAACTCGCGATTCGCAGGATCGGATTTTCAAGTTACTAATGCATTTACGGTAATTATCGTTTTCTGTTCCGTTTTTATCGTATATTTGTTTTCTTCCATTTTTTTCTTTATGTATACTGAATTGAAACTATTTAAATCCACGGATTGCAAAAGAAATAACAGATTTAAATAATACATATTTCAAAAAATATAGCAAAACCCAAACCACGAAAAAAGTCTACAAGTTAATGTTTATGCAATGTTTATGTATGGGCATCGATGTAATAGATTCAAGTTAGACAAGAAAAAAAGAAATAAGTCTGAAATAGTTTCTTGTCGGTACTTCCCCTTTTTTATTTTCGAATTGATAATTTTATTCTAAATTACAACGAGAGTACGCAAACACTTGTACGCACTCTCGTAATTTTGTATCATAAAATCAGATCATATTCGTGATCATTGTCTAGAAGATAATGCGTAAATTCCAAAAATAAATCAAAGCACTGTCTGTTAAATACAAAACGAATTAAAAAATAAACTACAAAATTATTTAAGCCAAGTACATAATATTTGCGGCAGTATCAAGTATTAAGATCTGCGGTATCTTATTCTCCCGTCACACACGATCTTTAAACTATTTTAACATATTTTTAATTTTTGTGCTGTCCTGATTTTTTATTAAATTTTTCAATCCAGACAGTACCGTATTATTAAAAGCGAATTTTTATCTAAGTAATAAAAATTTAGCAAGTAAAACTATTGTAAAATTAGTTCAAGTTTAGTGAACGCCCGACACTAAATTCGTAACAAACATACAAAATAAAATTCCGAGATTCCAATCTTAATCAATAACCACAAATAAAATCGTACATAATCACTTTATCGAATAGCGATCAATCACAACGATAAAATAACTAGTCTATTCCTTTTCATTTTTTTTGTCTCCGATGACCTTTTCAAAATTCTGGATCTAATTACTTGACTATGCCGTGAAAGAAATCAGCTATACTTAAAATGTATGCGATAAATAAAAGCTTTGATGTTCACCCTGCGAGTCCTAATTTTATAGAACATACGATATACCGTTTTATAACACATGATAGACAGACAGTAGAACACCAATTAATAATAAATAATAATATTTCTATACAAATAACGTAAGATATTATATTATTGTGTGTTACGGAGTATCTTGAATTTCCGTTTTGTATTTGATTATTTTGACAAAAAACAGATGAAAATTTAATAGCGATTCTGATCTCGATCTCGTATCGTACAGTCGCAATCACATGAAATTAAAAAAAATAATTATAAATTTGTTATCTAGAATATTGAGGTCTAAATAAATAGTGGAAAAAAATATTCTAAGAAATATTACTCATTATATTAAAACACGATTATTTATTTGATGAGCTTTATTAGATTTCTTAGCATACTAAGTGGATAGAAATATTACATGAATAAAAGTATTATAGGGAATTTTTTTGCACATCCTGTATACATTAGCTATGATTTTTACTATAGTTTTTCCGTCAGAATATTTAAATTACATATCAATTACATATTCCTATTGGAACTAACGGTCCTAATATAAATGAAAACAACATTGACACATTGAATGAATTTCAGTGAATCTGCAAATTCTAAACGAGTAGATTATCAGAGTTGTTGTATATATAAAGATAAGAAAGTATTTATCCACACTATGCAAAAAAATAGATAAGATTTATTTGCTTATTTGTAGACCGTAATCTACGAAATTGCTAAACCGATTTTAACAATTTCATCGCGGTGGAAAGCTAAATACTTAAAAAAAAATTGGAATACTTCGTGACAAAAGTGAGAATTACAAAACATATTCCAGAATTCTTCCAAATCATTCAGAGATATAAATGCAATAGTTATTATTTCATAAGCAAATCTATTATTTTAGTAGGCGTTAGCCTCTTAGAAACATATCCAAATCTTTTCTCAGAATTAACGTAATCGGTAATTCCATGCAGGATATCAACGTCTAACGAGATCTCGCTGTGACAAACAATTTGCATTAGCATACGCCGCAGTTCACAGAAGGTTGTGTAAGACAGTCGCCGCGGGTGTGACGTCACCCGTATAAGCTCACTTCGCAAAGGTTGATTGACTCATTGCCTGTTACAACTTCTCGGTACAATAAAATATATCATCTATTCATCTTTCCGATGATTAACGCAATGTATAGTTTATTACACGAGTTTGTGGCTGAAGAACGTTACGAAATCGACCTTGTCGTAGACGTCGGGGCTTGTGCACGGCGATTTGAGTAAATTAACTTTTATAGACCACGGATGATTTAATTAATAAAGCGTGAAAGATTTCAAGAACGCTACCTGCTGCCGCACCCTATTCCGTACCTCACATCTGATTCTCCTTTGATCGTGTATGCGTTTATATAAAAAGTTGTCATTGTGATAAAGACACAAAAATCTAATAAAACGGTATGAAGATTCAATTTTTGAAAGTGTATAATTCTGGTATGGAGCGAATTTGACAAAAACTAAAGAACTTTATTGCCGGTTAAAGGTTAAAATATAGAAAATAGTTTGCTGCCAATAGAAACCAATGTATTTTTATATTATTAGTTCTTTTTTTTTAACAATAAGAGCTTATTTTTAATATGTAATCATTATTTTTATTACACAAACAGACTATTTGTCCAGGATTTAATACGCATTAGGATATGACAAGATGTTGAAAATCGCGGGAGCGCTTACAGCTCGTGAACCGGCGCACTGGCCTGATTGGCATGATTCTTTTTGAGTATAGAATTTATTTATATGTGGAGTAGTACTATGCTAAACGTCTTAACGCAACTTCGCTCGCATGAACGAGAATGAATTCCTAACTTTCTAATATTGATTACTGGTGACAACAGAATGCCCAATAGATGATTAAGATCAATACCGGACCAGCATTGGAATCGAAAGTACGACCGGAATTGGAATCAACAGCGGGAGCGGGACTGCTTGATAAGGAAATAACTTAGCGGCAGTACGCCGTTTAAATATAAGATTATGCGTTTCTTTAGGATAATTTAATAGAAACTGTATCGAGGCGGAACGTAGATTAGGATGGAGAATGAGGCCGGAATTATGATGTAAATCAAAACCGGGCTTGGAATCGAGGGAGGAACTAGATAGGAATCGAGAGTGAGACGATCGGAACTGCTAGCGGGACCGGTTGCGGAACCACAACAGGACCGGTATCGTTAACCATAGTACGATTGGAATCGGAAAAGACAATGGAATCGGGATCGGAACCTAGTGTGACTGTGATCGGAATCGAGAGCTTCACTGAAATCGCAGTGGATAACGGGACCAGAATCGGGATCATAGTAGGCATAAAAGATGAATGAATTATTTTTATGGGCACGCGAATGGTGCCACGGGCAAAAGCTATTATTTATTCATTTTCGATGTAATATAATTAATAAATTATCTTTATGTACGAAATATTCCTCCCATCTCTACTCTTTCGTTAAGCCAGTGGGATAAACACTCGTCACAAACTAACAAGTGCATCTAGCTTTACTTAAGAAAATGAAACAAAAAACATTCGTGTAAAAAAACAATTCCGCGTTTGAACCCTCAAGACCACCCCTGGCTAAGACCTTGAACAGAACCCAGTGATATTTGTTTTCATTGATAACTTCTGAATGATCAGTCCCAAGATTTTTTTCCAATTTTCTGAATTGCATAAAGCGCTCTCGAAGAAAGAAAAATACTATTAGAACTGAAAAAATTTCAAAGAATAATCATATGGCATTCGTCACTTTAGTTATTTCGCTCTGTTCGTTGTCGAGGAGATGCCAAGAACCGCACTCGATAAAAAGGCTTTGTAGATTTTTTTATACAAACATGGCGCAATATTAGATTTAATTTACTACGTCAAACACTTAAATGTAACTTTGTATATATTTATATGTCAATAATTCCAATAATAAAATGTAGAAAACAATGACGTCAAAAGAGCTGTCGAAGGACTGCCTACTACATACGAGTATATCTCATAGTATAAAAAAATATTATTTTTATATTACCGTCGATATATCAGTTTTATTATTTCACAAAATAATTGATACTCTGTTTTTCATTGGTTCAGTAAACGAATAAACGTTGAATATATATGAATATATCCGTCGAATATATGCTAAATTCATCAACACTTCTTATGCTTCGCCGTAGTCGGTTAAAAAACCTAACTTCTGCTATTTAGCTACTCATTAGATTTTGTACTATACTGTTATTTTGACTACGCGTTTACACCTCATTCTCTTCTAGTCTTTTACATTTACATCACACACTTGGTTCTTGCCGTTGGCGCGCAAGGCAAATCTAATTTTCCTCAATCCGGCTAAGTAAGCATTCGCAACACACTTTATCGGTCATTTACATACCGCACCTTAAAAATCGCATAGATCACGCCCGCTATCTATACTAGTTTTTTTTTTGTAGTACCTCTCCATGGCGCAGTAATCTAGAGGTACTGATACTACAGTGCCATCGTGTTTGCCCAGTCTTATCACTGAAACTACTTATCCGAAAAGGATGTTCGAATGATTTTTTTTCAGTTGCATAAAAAACTAGTAAGAAAATGCTTAGGTGATGGTTAACATTTTTATTACTACAATATGTTGAGCCTTGCTCAGCTCTCTGTAGGTGTAGGAGCATATTTCTAATATCAAGATTTCAGTGCCCGTAGCGAGCTCTATTTCTATTCAGATCGCGAATATTTTTTTTTCATTTTACCATTATAAGAGAATTTTACTCGTATAAGTAACTTTTTGGATCTTGTATTTTAATACACATGATTCACGGACATACTTTATTATAAATTGTTCAGTAAAATGAAAGAGAGTTCACATTCATCTACTGCGCTTTAATGGATTTACAATTATCATATATAATCGCTTTAATTGATTTATGAATTTTGCAAAGTTAGTCCCTTAATGTCACGGCGTGATAATGATATTTATTCTATATTTTTTATTTCCGAGACAAACTTAACAACAGCAGAGAATGCGAACAAATTCACGCAGAGAGTAAAAGCTCATTCGTCGTGAGATAAAAAGCAAACACGATTTCTAAAAAGCAACTTTTTTCGACTACGTAAATCCGAGAATTTCCCTAAAGGCTTTCATACTAAATTCCCTTACAAACTGAAAGTCGACTTACATTTGATTATCTTTCGAGCATCGATTCGGTAAGTTTGTTCTTTAAATAACTCTAACTGACTGAATTAAAGTATATGAGACAGCCAAAACTTTCGACATCCGTTTCGTAAGCGAAACGGAAGTTATTTCCTTAGCTGCGGCATTGAGAAATAAGATGTGGACAGTATTTTTTCAGATTTTTTTTATTGCAATAACATGATACATCGCTAGAGGGTATACAATATGTACATATATGATATACGAGATTACGTATAAACTTTACGAACACCCATCCGTCGAAGGTAGCAGGCGGGTGTCCACGTGTGCACGGTCGACGACACGCGGCGCGCTAATCCGTCTTAATCAGCCGGCCGGGCCGGCAGTGCGTTTACCCGCCGGCGCCGCGTCGCCGAAACCGCCGCGGACCCGAGATATCGGATAGATAACCGTCGTCGGCCGGCCCGCGCCGGTTCGCTAATTAATCCACGACTCGGCCCGACGACACCTGTAATAGATACGCAGTTTCAAAAATATAAAATATTCACTTTCAGCGCATCGTCACGTATTAAGACTGTCGTAACGCGTCGTACGCTTTTAACATGGTTTCCATGTACCGATGTACCGACAACCGTAATAGGCCATTTTCCCATATGCATTTAGATGTGTATATATATATATATATATATATATATATATATATATATATAACAGAATAATCAAACGACCATGTGCAAGTCGGATTCACGTGGAGAAGTTTCCTTACTATATATAAATCATGGCATTAATCCTCGGTGAAATCAAACGACACACGTTTACTACTCACAATTACTATTCCTTTATCTTAGAGTAAATTATAAGAGTCCCTTTAATTATTTTTTTTTATAATTCCAGGCTCAATCTCAGTAATTTCTGAGAAGGAAATGGTGGATTTTATATACTTCCTTTAATATCTTTTAAACTATGTATTTTAAAACAAAAGACATTCCTTCATTTGGCATATTACAAGACGTAATTGCTTAAAACTTCATTTTTTTAATCGATCTTCTAAAATTGACCCCCCAAATAAAAATTCTTTTATTTACACTATATGTTTGTGATTGGGTCTCAACTCTGTATATGTATCAAATTGCATATTTTTCTCCCCTTAGATTCAAATAAAGCAGGTTTTTGATAGATAGACAAATATGCAAACAGACACAAGAATGATCCTATAAAAAAAAACACTAAAAACATTTTTGATCTGATGCATGTAACTCTAAAAATAAATACTTATAAGATAAGCAATTGGAGACAAAAAGGATATTATTAATATTTATTATCGTTGTCGAAGCATTCATATCATTTAAATATGGCATAATAGTAGTCTTTTTTCTTTAATCGGGTTTCAATTTTTTTACATATTACATTTCTTTTTATTTATTCAAATACATATTTAAATTTTAATTCTAGTATTCAATTATTTCCTTAAGAACTATGAAATAAAGACGAATATAACCGCCCGTCCATAAATGAATTATAAATTTTTAAAAGACAACGTGGGAATTAAGAGCATATGTTTTCCTCAACATTTGGAAATAAGGAATGAAAGGGGTTAGTAAAAGGTGATATATTTTAATTTTGAAGCTATCGATTGGTGGACACGTCGAGAAGGACTTTAAAATTGTACTGTACGATATGTGTGTCATATTATTATAATTCTATGTAATTGTAAAGTCACACTATGTTGGTCCCGAAGTTAAAGTTATCAATATTTATAGACAAAAATAATTCATAAATAAATATAAAACTACGGGTTAAATACCACATTCAAAAAAATGTTTAAGTTGTAATTAAAATGACACTTTCAGGTATTTTAGAATGAAAATAAAGAATTCAGAAACGCATGTAAAATAAATGATATATTAAAATGAGACTAATAGAAAACTGCATTGCCCCAATTAAGTTATGAAAGTTTTCATTAAAGGAATTAAGTTTCAAATTGTACGATATTAAAACGTCGCTATATATATAAACTGTGTACATATATTCATATTTAAAATACAAATAAAATTTTGACATAAAACATAAGACATAACATTTTTTAACCAAATTTTTCCACACATGTACATATTACATAGCCATATGCGCATACGAACGAAGCCGGGAGAAGACGCTAGCTAGCTCTTTAGCGTTTATCTATCCATCGACGAATAACTCAATTATAACCGACGGTGGCGTGAAAGCATTCGAGTACGCGGAAGCCGCTATCTCTGACACGTGATAGGCTTTCATCTCGATGAGAGATTGAGACGGATTCTGAGCGTTATCTACTCGCGACACGTTTGCATTGTGAAATCAGCTTTTGCTGCATGATGCGATTTTTGATGCTGCCGCTTTTGAACGTCGATCGCGACCGTCCCGACGTTCTATAAGTAAATGTATACGTCTCGATGGTCGTTTGTTTAGTGACCGCGATCGGTGGGCAGAGAAGGCGGAAGCTAACGAAATTCAACGATCGGAACGGGTGTCCGTGAAAAAGATTTGATCTCCAAGGAACACGATGTGCCGAAATCCAAATTGAAACTGCATTTTTAAAAACCAATCAGTACCCAAGCAGACCTCCTTTAAGGCTTTTACCACATTATCAAATAAAAGAGAAAGAGATCAAAGGTACATAAAAAAATATACACGTAGTATATTAAATAAAATATTACTTCAACATATTTATTTTGAAGTCAGTAAGTAGCTTTTGTCTCTCTTATCTCCCAAATTCCAATTCGATCTATTTTAGAAAAATAAAAATAGGAAAAATTGGAATTTGAATCATTGAACATTAAATAAGTGGTACGTATGTAACAGAAAAAAATTTTTGAAGTAAAAGACCACTTGTAAAACTACAAAACAAATAAAATGACGTAAGCTTATGCCTATTTGCTGACAGGTTATGTAGATAAGCAAATAAAAAAATAAACGAAGTAAAAAACCATTTGTAACATTATAAAACAAATAACATGCCCTATGCTTATGAATATTTGGCGAAGGGATAGGCAGACCATAGCGAACCGATTGACACGGTTATTACATATTTCTTTCGCTACAATGGCTTTCATCGATCGTTTTATGTAAGATCTTATTTTAGGCTGTTTGAAATGTAGCTCTTGTTTAAAATGCTGCTATCTGCTATACAATTTTTTTTTTAGCAGCCTATCTTTTGTATCCTTGCGTTACGCAAGGTTTACAGAATTTTTATACATCTATATTCATTCACTTTTCAAGTGCCTAAATCACTTCAATAAACCTTTTTCCATTCACGTCACTACTTGTTCTTTCAAACACGGAATTCATACTTTCCTCGTCACTAGTACTACATCTATCTTTGAAAGACATTCAAACTATTATTTAGAGATTCTCAGAGAATATTGATTTCTCTTCTTCCCTATCTAACTTTCAAAACCGTGAAAATGTTTAGCAATCATAAATCCATTATGGAAAGCTTAATGCGCTCGCCACGAAGTATTTTTGCAATTTGTGACAGTAGGAAAGCCTCGGTTCTCTAGTCTTAATTTCGCCCATTTTCTCTCCTTTCGATGTCTACCACTAATTTTCTTACACTATCTAGCTTAGTCTCATCAACCGAGGTACATAAACTCTTTTACTTATTAAATTATTACACTACATATCCAAATATTTAATTCTGTCACGCTTTTGTATGTTTCATATGCTTAGTCTTGTTTATATTATAACTTATAAAAATTTCATAGTTTTTCTTGAAATAGGCGTTTATTTTGATTTTCGTCTTAAGCAATTTAAATGCTAACGACGAAAAATTCCTTCATCGTCGATCTACAGAAAGAATTTGAGAAGTAATTAATCCATTCGCATCTTTCACATTATTTATACAACTATACACGGGTAAATAGTTATCGTAACGTGCACGACTACATCGCCTGAAACTCTATATAGAGATTGGAGTGTCTATCAATGACTCACACCACACAAAGATAAAAGTCTTCCATGTGATCATTCGCCTCCGCTCTATCTTAGTATCACATTTATGAAATCACAAAAAAATCTTTCAGTTTATCCAAAAACTTATGTATTATATTCCGAAAAATAAGATTTGAGCTGTACGTGTAAGACCATTGCGAAATCCTACTTTTAAATCTCATTATATTTCTATCATAATTTTCGCATAAATCCAATTCAAAAATTAGAATATCAGCGACTCTGAGGCTTAGGGCACAAAATAAGTACTTATTTTGTGGTCAGGTTGTGGTAACTTCCACAATTTTGTCCAGGACAATATATTATAATGAAAATAAAAATCGCTCTGGACGAAGTTACAATTCTAAACTCAACGTAAATACAAGTTAACGACCGTCACGTCGTTGGTGGGTTCGTAACAGTAGTTTAATAGGTTAGTGTATCGTTCGATAATTTTATATCATTGAATGATATAATCACTACAAAGTGAATTACACAATCGGAATCGTTGTTCTAATCATTACTGATATCACCTCCGTAACTGATAGGGATTGCCCCATTTTAAAATTGTCAGATAAGTCTATTTCGACATAAGTTTTTCCGGGCAAGGTTTGAATTAAATTCATAACTTCAGCCCGTACGTAACTGAAAACAACGTGTTTTAGTGGATCTTAATGTACGAAATATTGATAACAATATGTATTTCTGTAATTGAACACTTATAATGCATATTTTATTGCAAGTAAATTATTCGAAATGTATCTTTTACGACCATTTCTGCGAAAAAGGTTTATTTACAAAACACAAATTTTACGCCTCGTACACTTTTAATTATAATTTTTTAAATTAAAAAAAATCTTTTTGTATATGCAAACAATTATTATCAATATAGCTTATTCATTTTTTTTAAATAAACTATAAAACATAAAATTCGTTTTTTATGGTTTATAACAATATTCTCTTTGGGTGCATGCCCTTCCAAGAGAAGAAGTACGACCTTCTTTTCATCCACATCTTCGTGTACGATACAAGTAAGAGAGAGGCAGATGTGGCGCTTCAACAAAATTTTGGCTGTTTCATAGCCAAACATGTTCTATTTTTTTTCAACTATTGTTACTGTACATTTTCACGTCGTCGTTCAGTGGTTTTTGTTAGGCATTGTTTATACACTTTTGGATATTTTTTATCGGTATCTTTTTATTACCGTCAAAGAGATTGTAATTTTTTTTCAAGTTTCAACAATAGAGACTGTAACGAAATGATTTCAATGTTTTTTTTCAGTTTTAAAATATAACAAATATAATAGAATAAGATTTTCTTTCACTTTAAAGCAAATATAAAACTACTCGAAGTTATTTCCAAACATATTTCTCAACGTATTTTTGTTTCTTTGTTAGTTTTTTTACAGTTTATCATAAGACTTTTCGTTTTGTTGTCAAGATTGTTCCTCAATTTTGTGGGATTCACATCGACCGATTCGTTATTATCACTTCTTTTATTTTGTTCTGTTCTGCATGCAATCCCTCATATTCTACTCTATTAAAAGCTACTGAGAAACAAGGTGTCAAAACGGAAATATGATGCAGGTACGTACGTGCCGTCACGATAGAGTTCAATAAAATACATAGCATAAATTACTTATAGGTACTTTGAAAATTACGGATCGAAAGTATCCAAATAATAAATAAGTAATATATAATACAAAACCGTTGAACGACGAATTGAAAATTTATACTAATAATTATTAAGCCCCGCATCTACTCTTAATTGTGTCGAACACGGAGATTGAGTGACAAAAAGTCATGCTTGTTTATATATGTATGTACTGTATGTATGTACATGTACTTGTTTATATAAGCGTGCGAAAAGAATATTAATATAAAGCATAAAAAAACATATTAAAAAACAAATTATATAAAATTTGAACAGATTATATTGATAATGGTTGATTAAACATTAAATAAAAAAATATAATAAATAATAGCTATTTTTAAACCATTCTTTTTAATTTGGGAATACTTTGATTTTCAGCCATTTTTAAATTTTAAAAATTATAACAAGAGCGCAGAGATACGGTAATAGAAATAGGACTTTTTTGTTCAAAACAGCTCTTAAAAATTTATTTTGTTGCAAAAGCAAATTGTTTTTTGCTACTCTATTGTTTTAATTAATTTAAGCAATTACATCAATAGATATCCACCGTCATGTTACACTTTTACAATCAGAACCTCTTTGAGATTATAAAAAAAAAATGAAAACTGCTAATAACTGTAAAAAATGCGGCAGTATGTGTTGCTTTAGTATACATATATTGAACTTTAAATGGACACGAAAACAACTAGACCCATTAGAACACTTTTCAGTTATCAACAACCAAATTTATCCACATTTTTTAGATTAGTCGTTACTTATAAATGTAGTCTAAAATATACCATTATTAGTCGTAAATAAAATCATTTCGAGATTAGACCAACAAATAAACATTCGCAAGTTTTCATTTTATACAAGCAGAATCCTATTTTGGAATTTATCGCCAAAGGGGATATTCTGCTATTTTTATTTACTTTATTAGCGTTGGTAACAATAATAATACATTCGGTTAGTATAACAATAATTTCATACGCGCATATTATACAAAGTTTCAAGTATGTAATAAAATACACCCTAACTGGATAAACTTATACATGCATGGTTATATTTAAATTAAATACGTTAAGTAAAAGTAGGACTTAAATGGAAGTTTACGAAAACACTATTTCCTTACAAGAATGTATAACAACATTGTCAAGGCAGATCACGTGTCGGAAGCCCTTCGCTTCTCACGCCCGCGGCGGCGCGCCCAAAGAACGCTGCCCTCAAACTGCTGCCGTGTACAAACTTATCGATGATGTCGGTGCCACGGCTACACCTTGTATATTATTACGTAATACTTCAGACTATTTTCCATTTGATTATCTTTATTAAAAACGTCATAACGGCATATTACGATGTACATTTGTAACGATATTGAAAATATTGGTATAAATAATCATTTACTTCATATCTGGGTGTATGAATTTTAATTCAATATTAATAAGACCATAAGTCGAACACTAAACAAATATAAAATAATACATACGTTTATTTAAACAATACTTTGACCGTCTTTATACATTTACATTATAACCAGGTATTTACGAATTATGTAAAATAAATATCTTTCAAAAATATCCTTGTTTTAAAATTGTGTACTAGTGCCTTACCTCTTGCTTGTTTTCTTTTTTTGTTTAATAAAATCATAATCAAGAGATAGTGGTAATTAAAATTATCGTAAGATGATAATTTCATTAAGTGCTGTTGTCAAAAACCCTTCACGGAATTAGATAATTTTGAGAGCTTCTTTTTAACAAAAGACTACTTTATAAAAAAAATAGTGACTTTTTCCTACGGGATGTTTTCCCTTTATGTATCTAGGTGATACTATATTTTTTCAGATTTTCAATTTCTTAATAAGGTAAAAAATAAAATTGTCTGCTATGGACGGTTTCGAGCCAAGTGAACGAAACCCTATTTTCAACATTACATAAATTACATTCCAGGATTTATAGAAATTTTCATGCCTTATTTTATTTAATTGCTCTAACAACAGTTTTCGAGTTTTTGGTAAAATAACTAGGTCGACTTTTACAGATTGCTTATGTGCGGATTTTAAACTTTTGTGCATTTTTTAGACATCATTACGCACGTAATGTACCCGTATCGCACGTATTTAAACTCGCAATTGCAAGAAATAACAGTTTTTCAACTGATGAACTAGACTATTTCTCCGACGGCATCCTTCTAATTTTTTTTAATAAAAAGTAACTTTATGTTGAAAAATTTTGAGATTTTAATTGAGATTTCAATGAGAAAAATTGAAATATTAAATCAACAACAGTAATATGATTTTTGATGATCTTAATATCTCAGCATCACTGCAACCAGTA
Organism: Eumeta japonica; assembly: GCA_005406025.1. Lineage (NCBI taxonomy): Eukaryota > Metazoa > Arthropoda > Insecta > Lepidoptera > Psychidae > Eumeta > Eumeta japonica. The sequence continues at coordinate 26,711 of BGZK01000268.1, forward strand.
AAGCTGGTACTTTGTGGTCCTTATCAGTTCCAGGTGTTACAACGGGTTAGTGTCATTTGGTGTACAACTGTGGTATACATAAGACAACAGCTATACGACTCGTATTTAAGTTCTAAGCACTAAGTGATGTTAAGAGCTCAGAGTTATTACGTAAATAATGATACTAGACATTCCCATATTTTATCCGAATACTCCACTAAACATTCCATGTCTATGACAGTCTAACCCTCAATCTGTCCACCTGCGTTGCAGGAGACGAAAGTGCGAATGCTAAGCTTACGCAGTTGAGTGTATTCCTAACTCATGTGCAGGTTTATGTATGCAAATTACCATCACAACCGAAGGCGACAGTTGACTACTTAACGGGTCACCGTCGAATGAAAAGGCTCGAATTGTGACCGATGTGGAATTTTACTTAAGTGGTGAATGTTACATAAGTATTTAAATGTTTTTCTTTGCAGTGGAGTCTTTCATTCAAAAGAGATTTTTTGTTGAGCGTTAATTTAAGAGGTATCGTGGAAAAGGCAATAAATATATTAAAAGCTTTTTCCACCACCTCATATTAAACTGACATTTAACAAAAACTCATTTTTAAAATAAAATTTGTCATTCATGTCTTTCTTTTAATGTGTTTTAGCCCGAACAACCACTAAAAGGAGGACATCAAAAACAAATTTTATTTTAAAAGTAATTTTTTTTTGGATGTCAGTTCAAAAGGAGATGGTGGAAGTGACGTCTAGTGAAATTCAAAATATCTTTATTCCGTATGTTATAATATATAACTTGAAATACGTCATAACATTTGAAGAATTTAGTTTTTTAGTATAACTATTTTTTAATTACCACTCGTTTCTAAGGCAGTTATATTAAGATAGCTCTTTTCAAACCAAAATTATACAGAAATACAATGACACATAAAACTATAGCATTAAAATTAAATCTGTAGGAAGTTCAGCTTGTTATATCCATTTATCCACTTAATATTCAAAGATTGTATAATACCCTTTTGTGCAGTGTTTGTTTAATAAAAACTTTAAATTTGTATAAGGGTAAATTTTGTATATTCATATAAAATGTGCGCACACAGAGCCCCCTAAACGAATTCGTGACCCTATGCGGTCGACTAACGTGTAAATACGATTTTTTATTTCTAATATTGAAATTATATCTACCACTATTTTTACTAAAAAAATATATTTTTGTTTCTTAGTTTTATTAAAGTTTCTTGAATAAACTGTGACGCCAAAATTAAAATTTCTTTAAACTTATTTCTATGAGAAACACGAGGTCCCGATCCGTAAGCTGCGTGAACGGCCAGCTTTGTCAAAACGAAAATTCTGCGGACATTCGCAGCATGTTCCCAAAGCAGGATTGATGGAAAAAGCCAAAAAAAAAAGAAGTCAATCTAGCAATTTAGATATCGGACAAATTTATTATCTTTTAATTGCAAATACAGCTGACCTAAGCCTCTTCACCAACTCACGGACATGAGGACACCATTGAAGTTTATTATCTAAAGTAACACCCAAGAATACGGTAGGGTCAACAAACTCTAATTTCTCGTTTCTTATTAAGATAGTACCTGATCCGTTTTTCACATTCAAAAATGAGAATTTCACACATTTTGTTTTCTTTCTATTAAGTAAATTATTAAGTAAACAGTGAACTATTTTTCCGTTTTGAAGAGAGCAATGTTTACATCGTCATAATCGAGTTGATGTCTTATAACTTTGAATAATAAAGTGGTATCATTTGCGAACGTAAGTTCTATGTTAGGTAAATCATTAAAATAAACTAAAAGCAGAAATGGACCGAGGATCGATCCCTGTGGCACCCCCGTGCAGACCACGAATCAGGTTTTAATGTCAAAATCTTACAGCACATCAACTGAAAAGACGTAATATAATGATTGCTTATAGAACATCAGGCACGTTATATGCCGTTTGATGTCAAAATGTGTCTGTAATAAGGCAAAAATCTATTAACAAAAGCAACAGAAATTATTAATAGTGCATATTTTTAGTTCAAAATAAGTTTCAAAGGAGACCGCCAAAAAATGCCTTAATCTCAATAATAGATCGATAAAAAATTATCGATCCAATATAAATACATAATTTCAAATATTCCGAAAAAACGTTTTAATTTTTTTTTCTGGCTCTTTTTGTTATTTTATACGTCAATTTAAGATTGTAAGGCAATGTTTTTTAAAACACATAATAAATACGATAATAGTTTCAGGAAGCGTACGTGCGATAAAATGTGAAATCATACAAAAGGGAATAGTAACAATTTTGTTTACCGAATTAATAAAATTGAATGAACTGAATCCGTATTTTGCAATCTTGATGACAGGAGTTTGGAAAATGTAACTACGACACTACTACCGCCGGATGCGCTGTATATTTCGTTACGATATCAAATTCCGATGACCTTCTAGAACTATTTGGTTTGATGTAATACTTGTTTTGGATCCGACGAGCGTGTTTTATATTTGCGATACTGAGAATCGTTGTCACAAACCCAGTGGACAAATACGCTAATATTTAAGCGTGTTCGATTGAAAAATCTTACGGGTCGTGTGCCCGCGCCGGACGGCTTGTCCTAATGTCAATGTTTGAGGGTAAACCTATAAAATTGATGTATTGTTTATATACATATACGTACACACCACGACAAGCGATCGGGTCAAATAAAACTTATGATGTAAGGATACTTCTGATTCCTAAAGTAATATCACGTGTAATACACATATAATTGAAGGGAAGGGACGTTTTATGTGTTAGGTCTAAGTACAAGATAAATATGAAACCAAATTCTAAAAACCAAATCCTTAATATCTGTTAATATTAGAAAAGACAACTTTTCTCTGTTTGTTCGTTTGTACGCTTATAACTTGAGATTCACTGATTCGATTTACATAATTCTTTTTTTAGTGTGGAAATACACAAATTGGCCAGCATTTATCCACTGCTTTTCGCGTGTGAACGTACAACATTATTGATACAAGCAATGTCCAAGGAAAGATTATGGTCAGAACCCGGTTCAAGACTGGAATCGGCAAGCTTTACAAAGATTAACCAAGTTTAACTGCAGTACGTATTTTTGATTTAAGAATATATACATTCCTCTAGGATATCAGAATATAATCACGAGCGAGACTGGATGTGGGATCTACATCGAGACGTGAATCACGTCCAGAGTGGGATCAGAATCGGACTCGGGAGGGGCCAGAATTAGGAGCGAGAGCAAGACCAATCGGAAACGTGATTGATCGATGCAAAAGATTAAGGGATAGATAAAAAGAATTCATGCTATGTCCACGTGAGCGAAGCCGTGAATATCACTTTGGTAAAGTCTCAGCTAAAATTGAAACGAATACATACCATAAAATAGTTGAATTTTTGTTTCAAAATTGGCAAACCTTGCAAACAATTTTTAATAAAAAAATAGCCAAATAATTTAATGTATATATTTGTTCAGAAAGAAAATATTTACAAACTTAACAGTCATGTCAATAACCTTGCAGAAATATCAACGAATGGCATCAATGAAATAAATATCACATTTCAAATATTGTGAAAACATCTGAAATCAATTTTATCGTTCATGCGGTTTTATATAACGTGTACTATACGACCGTAGGTACATTAGAATGATAATAAAGTTTATCTCATATCAAAAATCTAACATCAAAGGATAACAACCTCGGCGTATTGATATATCGAAGTAACATTGAAATATAATTTATGAAACTACTTATGACAGTTTAAATACAAAAATTAGAAATTTCAAAAAAATTTAAATGTTTTATTTCAAATTAAATAATACTATTAGAATATTTAATTAAAAAAAACACCATTTTGCAATAAGCTAATTTTCATCAGGAAATCAAATATGTAAAAATCTTAATCTTATGAAAAAAATAACAGTGACCTTGTTACTCTTAGACTTTGTAACGTTCGCACGTTCCGAACAGCAAATTTTCTCATTAAGTGTCTTGTTACAAATTAGAGCCTCTTACAATTTGTTGAGGCCCGCCCCATCTCTCCATCGCCTGCACTTTTCGACGAAATACGTTCTATTTCGCTGTTTTCATTTGAGTAAAGCATGTCCGATTCTAAGTTTAAATGTTTTTTTAATACGAATATTTTTCAAGAAGAACACTTTCTCACGACAGCGTCTCGAATTTACACAATGATTGATCCACGAGCGGCATTGTCCGTTCCGGGACTATAATTACATAAGCTATTCGTGAACGTTCCGGTAACGGGTGATGTTATGTAACGTTCGGGTGTTCAGGATTTTCTCCTTCTAAAAATATATTTTTTTATAAATTGCGGTAGGCGTGTAAACCATAATAGGAGTGCAACCCAAATATAATACGTCTAAGCTATCTTTTACCGTTGCATTAATAATGTAAGTGAATTCTAACCTAGGACATAAGCTGACGCAACGAACTACTAGGCCCAGTACTTTGAAACCTAGGTCTGAAGCAACGAGATAATAATATTATTGTGCAAATATGTTGGGCGATCGGACAAGTAACAAGGAAAACCTCTTTAATCCGAAGCGAAAGTATCATCTAACGAATTACAAAAGTCGTCTGTTTTAAGTCGAATTATTCACTAAGATAACTTTTATAAGTTTAATAAATACGGACATACTATCTGGCTAGTCGTACAAGTTGTGTACTTATACATGGACTGCACGGTAAATTAATAGATTATTAAACATAAAAAGTACAGTAATTTTATTAACTTTAATTAAGGCAATGGGTTAGATCCAGGCGGATCGATCGATGGGTTTATAATTAAAGCCAAATCAAACAATTGGCTCCACGTTTCGGAGGACTAAGCGCAGGCACTGACGGTCGTTAACAACCCACAACCAGCACCAGGTCAGCGCAGTAGGCTTATTGAGGATCAATAATGTATAATAAGTTATATTAGGGGTGGCAGTACTCAGAATTGAAATGATAATGATCCGACGAAGTGCCGCATGAGATATTTACAAATTTTGTGTTACATAAATATTATGTAATAACCCTAATAGAATATAGCGCTTAATATTTTCTATAATTCCGTACTTAACACTGATTTCAAATATAACAAGGTAATTATATCTACTAACACCTTCTTTTAAATTAGAATCATGATATTTCATTTAAGCGACATTAAAATAAAATTATTAATGAAGTAACAAATTGGCAATACAAAAAGACCCATGATATAATAATGATAAGCGCCTATATTTCATGTAATACATGTCAGCTCTAGCAATCGTAAAAATTTGACAACTAACATCTCTGGTCGATTTTACAAATACCCTGCACTTTAACAACTTATCTATACTCAAAAAGCATAATTTTACTTTTTTAATATTCACGAGGATAGTGACTAATAGTTTCTCGTAGAGCCTACGAAACTATCGCCGACCTCTGACCTGCATTCTCTAGAAATCTGCGATCAATCCAAAGCTCCGTTCCCAAGAAAGGTGTGCGCCAAAAGCGCCGGCCGGCCGCGTGCGAGGTTCGCGATCCGGGCCGCAATTAGATATAATTCATCGTAAGAGTAATCGTGATCGGTTGTCACGCTGTTAGTCACAGGCACGTACGGGTCCGTTTTTGTTGCGCCACACGCGGACTGCCGTCTGGCCTTCAACCTGCGCGTGCGTTCACCTGGCCAAAATAAATCTAGCTCGAATTAAAAACATCCAGCCGAAGCGAGTTGAATGCGCTCACCGGCCAATCCTTGATATGTAATGGAAGACGCCCGGCGTGCGCCTCGCGGACCTCCGCGGCCGGGCCAGGTGCCGCGGTGTACATTTGTATAGGCCCGTAGACGGAGTTTTACATCGGTGTTTTATTCATTCAATAAAATTGGTCAATTCAAGTTCAATACTTTCGTTCGTCGGTTCCTTAGCTCAGCCTCCGTTGCCAAATGGCGCTCAACATCTGCATAAAGTTTTTTCTTTCAATTATTATCTATCACCGCGATCTCTAAGCTACATTAAATTTATAGCATGCTTGACGAACATAAAAATAGTGCATTTGAGTTTAAGTGGCAATGTTTTCATATTACAGTAAAAAATACTGTAGTAGTATGTAGTAGCAAGCGAAATATACAGTCTTGTATTCCGTTTTTTAAGTACCTTTGCATATTTAACGCGACTGAAAAAAAAAATTAACAAAAGAATACACAACGAATATACGTAATGGTATGTATGGTGGGCCAGGGGCGCCTTGGAAAATCTTAGGCAGACCAAATTAATGACATATTGTTTAAAATTTTAAATAACTGAAATCGTTGAGGTTCAAACGATGAATTTCAGTGCAGCAAAACAGATATGTAAAAGTCGTAACGTGTAGAAAGTGACATCTGCTCACCGCACTAGGAAATACATATAAACGTTGAAATAACAAATAAATAAAACAAATATCTTATTAGATTTATTAAATAGTTAATGTAATCACTTATTAATATCAAAATCTATACAAAAATTTTAAAAGTATTGCCTTTAAATCTGAAAAAAAAACTAAATAAAGGAGGACGTCTTCAACAGTCCTTTTCAATAATCCAGTTTTAACATTTTAGTCACAAAAAAAATACTACAGTATTTTAATGATTCGTGCGCCTATAGATTTGTCTTATTTCCGTTAGTGTTACAAATGTGATTACGACATTAAGTAAACAAATCCAAATGTCTGGATTTCTAAAATTGTTGAATATTTTGTTATAATACTTATTTGCTTAGTTCCGATTCTGTGTGAACTATGTTTTCGATGATTGGAAATATACAACACTGTTCTTCGTAATAATGTGGGAAGTGTAAATGATGCTTTATAGGTAATATTTTCATACCAAAGCAATAACGAGGTATATTAAAATTGAGAAAACCAAAACTTGCCAATAGCTTAAATTAACAATTGTATTTTAGTTTTAATATTGACTTAGTATTTTTGCTTCTTTTATTGACCTATTAAATTGTTTACATTCTTCACAAGTCTAGTATTAGAGATATAAAATAAAAATTTGTATTTTGTTCAAGTTTATCGTTTTACTTAGGGGCCCATCCGCCACCTCCTTTTAAACTCACTTTTAACTACTACTAATATGTCTTCCTTTTAACGGGTTTTAGTGCAAACATCTGTTAAAAAGTGGACGTGGAAAGCAAAATTTTTTTTAAGTATCTTTATTAAATGTTAGTTTTTATAAAGAGATGGAGGAAGAGACTCTTAATCTATTACAAATGCCAGAATTTCTAGAAGTTTCAGTGTCAGGGTATTTTTAGAGCTACCTATATCGTATTGTGGTCATTTCTTATTACTAGATAGTTATCTCTTTGCATGAATCAGTAGAAGGTATCGATACCTCTCGACTGAAAAAAAAAATAAAATCGAGCAAAATGAAATTTATTATTTCCCGCTTTGGATTAAAAAGATACACTTCATTAAGTTTTTTTACTAAACAGCGGGTACACAAAATTAGCTTGCTATTGTAGTATTCTTCTCGACGGCCTGAATGCTTAGCAATCTATCGATTCGTGTTCTAATGAATAGTTTTGAAAAAAATAGGTGAATATTCGGATGGACGCCCCAGACGATTGACCGAGTCATTCGATATGCTTTCGCATATTTTCCTGAAAAAAACCAATGTGCTCGCTCATTTATTTACTTATTTGCGTCCATAGTAATTGTGCCGCGACTGAAATGGTGTTTTGTATGCCTTCTTGAGCTGGACAAACACTTTCTCCTTCGATCCCCCACCGCGCTAATGATTTTCGCTATCCGACTTTTCAGCCTTTGCATTCGTTAAGCTGCCATTTCGTAAGTTTAACGATTTCTCATTAACGTATTTATTTGATTCAGTTAAAGGTTTCGATAGTAAATTTTGTGCAGATTTCCGCAGTGTTTAAACTATTTTTCTTATTGCGTTTATAAAACTTTTATCGAAAACGAGTCAGGAATTTATTATAAGCACGTGCTTATAATAAATTAATTTCGTCTTTTTAAGGTTCCGTGTCAAAATAGCAAAAACGGAACCTTTATAGTTTCGTTATGTCCATTCGTCCGTCCGTATGCCACAGGCATTTTATTCAAAAAGCTGCATATTGATTAAATTTGGGGTATGGTGTCTTGTATAAGCCGCTGCTTAATCTGGTAGTTAAATGACAAAAATAAATATTTCTAGAGGGGGAACACTCCATGCATGAAACAGTAGCTGATTTTTTTACTTTTTAGTAAACATCAACGTGTGGTATATATTTCCTCAGTACCTTTAAAATCAATTTAAGGTTTCTGAGCATTTTTTTTTTTTGATTATGTGAATATTTTCTGAGATAATCGCTCCGGAAGTAGTAGAAATTGTGTTTGTTCCCCCCTTTTATTTTTTAAACCGTACGTCCAAAAATATAAAATATGAAATAACAAAGGTAACGCTTGATAAAAACTTTCGCCGTACTTCTCACTGTAAACAATATACCGGAATTTTAGTTGTGTTACTTTTTATTCGACAAAACTGCATAAGGTGTACTTCACACCTTGCGCAGTTTTGTCGAATATCATCAATTGCACATCACCACAATTGCGCCAAATTGTTTATATTGTACCTATTTTATGAACCAAGTTACTATTGTAAAAAATAATAGTAGAGATTAAATAGGAAATTACGTTCTATTAGGGTGGCTATACATCTGTTCGGGTCGGCGTATTCGGTTAGGCATTGTTTCATCATTCGGCAAAGCCGGGCGGCATTATCTACTACACTTGCTCACATACAGGCGCGGCACTGGGAGGACGCTCTGCCCCGAACGGGTTCATTCGGGCATGCCGAAGCGTATAAATCTTTAAATTTACCCAATATATTTAGGGCTTTCTTTGTTTGACGTCGTTAACAGAAATGATTAGGAAATCTACACACGTTATGTCTTCGTCTTCGACGTCTAGATAGCTCTGTCATTATCATTAGCCGAATGTGGGAGCCCAATGACATAAGCCGCATTCGTGTTTATGGCGTTCCAATAGGCCGGGAGGCAAAACCCCGATAGTCCGGGCTGTTTCGGGAAAGTGATATTTACAAATATTCGGTTTGTGCCGCCCGGGCATGCCGAATTATGCCCACCCGAACGAATGTATTGCAGTCCTTACGGAGACAAATGACCCGGTGCTGTTTATTTACATACTGCATACATATTTACAATAATATGCATATGTCTGAATTACTTACGTAACACATAATAATATCTACCGCTAACGAGCTATTACACAATATATTTTCCAATATATTACATAAAACAGTCCATAAAATTTAAAAATCGTGACTTTTAAAATAAGGTCAAATGGATAGAATAGAGCCTTCATGTTATCCGCAATATATAAAAAAAAATTGATACATACACTGACATTCAGTTTGATAGGTAGAGTCTAGTTCGTAAAAACCACGTGTAACTGAAACATGTTAAAATATGTAAGATCGCTTATATTTTTGTAACCGTGCCGCATGCCTTACTTAATTAACGTAGTTTAAAGAAAAACATATTATTTCGCGTATCCAAACAGTTTCGCATGCAACATTCGTTGAATACTCAGTGCATAGTATATTCGAGTGGGTATCATTGCGTTTGATAGCGCTTACTCTGCCGCAGCAGATGGATTAACGCAACTCCTGCCGGTGCTCATTTGATATCGTAACATTTGAAATCGTGTGATTTGCGGCAAGAAATTTGACAAATGGTCGATTATGTCGCCCTCGCGTGCGGCACGTAACGTCCAAGAGATCAAAAAAAGACTATCATGTTTCTTTAAGTCATTTCAGTACTTTGCTTCCATTCATACACTCGCACCAAAATCAAGTGATTCCGCTACGGTTGCATTGCCGATACAGCCTACTGCGTTATTTTAAATATTAACCTTTAAAACTATCAAATGCTTCAAAGCTGATTAGGATACAGTCTTAACAATGAAATATATTAAATTGAAAAAAACTGTAAACTTCTAAAATGTTACATTACTTTTTACGTTCAAAGACAATAAATAAAAATCAGCCAAATTTGAGCGGGGCTTGTGCTAAGTATCCGCAAACAAATGAATGAAAATAATTTTATTTTAAGTATTTAACAAAAATATTTTATGTTGTAGTACGGAGCCCTCGGTGCGCGAGTCAGACTCGAACTTGGTCGGTTTTTCCAAAACGATTTCAGCCAAAACGCTTTTCCTTCCCATTGAAAAGACAAGCACATTGTTAAAATTTTTTGTATTAACAATACATTAAAAGATATTAATTGATATTAAGTTACTTTGATAGTTTAAGGGAGTCATTGTTAGGTAAAATCTTTGTGATAAAATTGTAGTCGATAATTCGTTACATTATTTAATTTTTACTACAAAATAAGAAAATAGGCCTTTAAATCGAAATTTGAGATAAAAAACTTGAATTGTTGATACAAGTTACTTTGAAAAATGTTAAAACGAACTGCGTATTTTTTTTTCAAATCATCCCCGAAAAGCGAAAAAATATATATATACCCACACACACATATATTAAATATATTAATTTTTCGGCAACTTATAATTTTTTTTAAGGCTGTTACTGTCATCCCATAGCTTCTAGCCACCCTATCTCGATAAATTTTGATAATAGTGAATAAAAATAGAGACCATTTTTTACAGTTTAGTACTCTACAACTTTTATTTGAAGTTTTTTTTTCTAATCCTTACCGTTTTCCCAAAATTAAATAAAAAGTTTTCTTTTTTTTTTCTTTGCTTCTAGGAAATGATTTAACAAAAACTTGCAGTTCATTTTTACACATTTCAAAGTAAATTTAATCAAAAATTCAAGTTATTATCTCAAATTTCGATTTAAAAGCTTATTTTCTTGGACTAATAGTGGTGTCTTTTCTTTGAATTTCAAGCTACGCACTAGTTTAATTACTGACCAAACGATAATAAACTGACAGGATATTCGACAACAGGAGCGAACTAAAGACCCGTTAAGCGGGATTCGTCATAATGTTGTGGATCATCACAAAGTCTCCTGTCGCTCTGAACCACCAGCGACCCCCCTGCCGCTCAATTGGCTTGCAAATAGAGTACGGAATGCGCTGGCGGCGAAGTCGACGTCGCGTGCTAACGACCCCTCAAGGCCAACCCGAATTTGTAGTACCTGCGAGAACAAGGTTATATTAGCACCGGTTAGGAACTCATTAATTGTTGGATTAGAACATTTTATTTACGTTTCGATGTGGATTTTTTTTAAACGCGATACTCTTAGTGGTCTGCAGTTGCGGACGAACCGGATCTCGGGCATGTACTCTGTGAACGTTATAGGAATGCAATATAAATGGTCTGAAGTCAGGAGCATATAGCTCCGGTTGCACACTACCTTTTTTGTCAATATTGTTGTTATTTAAAAATCGAACCGTCCTTAAATCGACAATGTTACGATTTACCTAACATTGTATTCAAAATAAGTTATAGTATTTGTTATATTCAGATGGCTTGGAGATAAATACCTGTACAATCATTACAAATGCTTATATCTATGAAAGTGCATTGTTTCGCAGCCATACAATTTTTAACTGCGAATCAAAATTAGTGGGAAATTGTTTTTTGACTCCAAAACAATCACTATATATACCATCGCTGAAACTCAAAATAAAATAACGTACCTTCCGGAAATTATTTCATCATCATTTTATCATCGCTGATAATTGATTCAAGTAAGGATTTTCCAATATTTTATGCAGTTATATGTCTTTTGACGCATTAGAGAAAAGTGATGAAACGGAATTTTTGCGATGCGCGCGCACTCTGACATTTAAATCGACACCACGAAGTATATGCGCATACCAACATCTAAATCGACACCACGAAGTTCGAACGCATACCGACATCTAAATCGTTACTACGAAGTTGGTTGGTAAATATCTATCAAAATGTACAAAAAAGACTACCAACAAAGTAAAAGTCATGATATTTATTACGTACGTTTACGTGAGAATTGATAACTATTTTTCAGGTAGTTATTTAAATATTTCTGAATCTACAACACTTGTTTCACGTCAGTACGAATGAAATATATTTATATATAAAATTGTTGGTATATTAATTAATTCCGTGTACAGATACATAGAGCATTTATTAATTTTATAACTTGTTTTTAAAAACGTACTGCCAGAGACACACTTTTTTTTTGTTAAATATAAATAAATGACCAAATAAAAGTTAAAATTTACGTAAAATAGAAAATATAAGGAATAGAGAACTCCAAGCAGTACAACGACGAATTAATACCCGTTCTATAAATATACCGAAAATACACAACATAACAATTAAGAACGTAAAATGAATCGAATTTATATTACACCAAACTATTCATTCCATTGAGAATTATTTTATTTGTTACATTTGCAAACATCATGCGTGCGAATATTGTAAATCAAATATGATAAAGTTGGTTGAAATTCGTAAGCGTGCAATGTCACCTAATATTGACATCACACGTGATCGATTGCCTATTGACGTCTGTCACCTCACCTCACGACATCCGCCATCGGCCGCTAGTAACCTTAGACGTTAAGCATCACAAGTTGTGATGCTTCATGCTTAAGATTGTGTTTCACAACATCCTGAACAATTCCAGTCGGCTGTTACCAGCTCTTATATTATAGTTAATTTATTCTAGGAAAAGCTTTGCCATCTTGGAACTGTTCTACGTTCGAAACGCAATTTATATTAATTGTAATAGAAGTTATGAGAACAGCTTCTATCTAAGATAAAGGACAATACATTAAATAGTTTATAAAACTAAGATTGCATTTACATAGGTAACTAAACGTACCAATGCTGCGAATCTATAATATTCTGATTCTTTACAAGCAATCAGTTATCATCTACAACAAAAAAAAAAATTATAACACTACAAAATCGTTAAAATAATATTATAATTAAAATAACATTTTAGTGATTGAGACTAAAAGCTTAAAAAGAACCTTGTTTATATAATTATGTACTCAGTTTATGTTTTTTTGCGTAATTCAAATGCTATTTAATTCGTACTTAATTATTAACGATTTCAAAGGACAGCTTAAAAATTTAGTAGCAATGACTATTGAAAATAAAAGATTAATATTAGTATTCTATACTCGACAACATAAAATAAATAATATTTTGTTTACAATGGATTTTTAACTTTATTGAATTTATAAATTCCATGTGTAAAAGTTCTTTCTGTAATACCAGAACTATATCGTAGCATTTTTCGATAATAAAAATAAAGCCCCTAAAATTTTGAATACCTTCATGTTTTTAAATATGTATATCATTCAACATTATAAAGGAAAAGTAAAATCACAAGAAAATTTCAAAAATATGGAAAAAGAAAAGACGGTTAATATAATAATATTTGTCTGTCTATGAATGCTTTTTAATAGACCATTGCGCTATAAATTATAATACAATAAGTTCTGGATTAAATAGACTGATTTCAATGGTATTTGAATCATTCTAAAACCTATTTTTTTGAGGATGTAAGCCGATTTAATTTTGGAAAAGAAACTATTCAATATTACAAAAGTTATTGAAAAAGTGCTTTTAGGAAAACAATGTTTTGACGTGACAACGTCTTAAATTAGGTTGCGGCTGGAGTCACTTTGAAAAGTGTAACGCTCGGTAACGTAACGATGAGTCACCGAACGAGAGAGGCCCGCCGAATGCCTTGCGTCTCTCCCACTCAACTATGATCGGTCTGCCGCGCGCGCAGCACTAGAGAATTAGTGCATAGCTTGCAAATGTATTGCAAGTTATTGTATGTATATTTGTATATAAATACGTATGTATGTGTAAAGGTAAAAATAAAATTTTGTTAATATGAAATTCAGTGCGAGATTCTTTGTATAAATTAATGTTTTAAATATAATTCTTTGTATAAATAAATGTTTTAAATTGTTACTATTATTTCATCCTTCTTCCTACTATACGAATGAATATTCACATTAAAATGATTTTACCATTCAAAGTCGTTGTCACGTAAAACTTTCGCCCGTATACCGACTTTACAGGCAACCAAATTTTTTAAAGTTATTTAATTTTTTATGAACGGATTGAGCTGAAAATATCAGAAAATTTAAAGAAATATTTTTATTTATAAAGAGAAAAATAAAGGAAATTTACAAATTTTTATTTTCGACATTACTTAAAATCTATTACACCGATTAGTGTAATTTTCATAAATTTTCCTCACTTCAATGAAATTTTATCGAATACCGCTACACAAATCGTGAACGGACGGACGCATGGGCACGTACACACGCGCATCATTTTGAAAACTGTTCGAATTACTGCCTAAAGTCTCAAAACGTCGACATTTGATAAAAACTCGCTTTCGGAAGTCAGCGAAAAAAAACAACATTTTCCCAAATTATTGGGAGTCTTTACAATTTGCTCAATGGGAAGTCAAAACAGAGTGATTGCGTACAGCAAACTATCTTTCTGCCAAACATATTCCATAAATCACGACAGTCCGCGCAGTCGAGGCGAGAAAAAAAACAAAACAAAAACGGTACAGCAACACCGTCAAATTATTATTCGTCTAACGAGCCGGCTCGTAATTCCGATAAACAGTTGTCTTGTGCAACAATAGCGGGCCGTTCGACGAGCGGACGAGCGCCGGCGCATTTCCCACAAGGGCTGGCGCGGGTTAAGGTTTTACTCATTTCAACTCGAAGCGAGCCTTGTACCATATTCCGCCTTTTGTGCCGGGCCGCGGTATTCATGAGCCGGCTACCCGCCCGATTGTCCACGGCGGCGCGGCGCGCTCCGCTGGCATTCCGTAACTCTGCGCCCGTCCTACGGCCGATGCGACGCTTCTCGACGAACGTCGGCGATCGTCGAGCGCGCGCGCCGCATCGGCCACGAGCCGCGGCCAGACCGCAGCGCCGCCGGACGGCTCGACTGTTCGACGCAGACGAGGAAACGTACGACGCACGCGACGGTCCCTTACGATAATTCGTCTTCCGGATTCACGGGCTCCGTTCTCCGACGGCGAGCGCCGACGATTACGAGTTTCGGCGATTTTTAAAATGACCGGTTTTCTTCCTAAGCGCCGATGGGTTAACGCGAAAAGAATAGCCGACAATCATTTCGCCATTTCTGCCGAGATCTCGACGGCGCTCGGATCGCGGCTCGAGAACTCGGCCGCGTCGCCGTTCCGTTTCCTCTCTCGGATCGATGAATTAATTAATGAAATTTTACGAAACACAAATTCGAAGCCCCGAACTAAATTCGCTTATTAAACGAAATTTTATCTAATTCAAAGCCCATAACGGGGACGGGCGCGAGCGCTAGGACGGTCGCCGAATACAATTTATAAGGGCGTGTTTGCGTCTTTGAAATTCAATTAATTCTCCGGGACGGAACCCCGCAGCGGCCGATGAAATTGATGCATTAATACTGACGGGGGAACAGATGAAATTTCAGAACGTAATTTACGAGAAATTCATAATTTTTAATAGCTAATCGCAACTCTTTTCAATGCGAAATATGTTACATAAAAAAAATAGTTTACAAATTTACGAATCGCAGGTTTATTTCGTTGAATATAAAATTATTTGGGATACCATTCAAAAATAGACTAATATCATAAAAGTGTCTCCGAACACTTACAAAATGCAATAGATCAATGTCACTGCAACAATTTTATAATATATTAATTTTTTCGTCTCAATGACACAACTGTAATAATATCGACGCTAAAAACTAGTTATAATGTCCTTACATGGTGGAACTTTTCCATGAGTTTTTTTTTTCTTCTTAGAGGTCGTTATACCACGCATTATTTATACTACAAGTTATTGGCTAAGTATTAAGTGCTCAAGAAACAATTTTCGTACTCATTTTTTCTTTTATAACTCTTATACTGTTTATTTATGTTTTGTAAATTGACGTATTATATTATTTTATACATTAAATATTAATTAATTTACTACAATATTATTTGATACATTAGACAAGATAAAATTCCGCATCACACCAGGAAGTATTTAAATCTTAATAGCGAGGGAGACAAAATATATATTATATTTTTACGGTAAAAAAACCAATAAATTTATGTACTAAATAGTTTTTAATTTTAATATTTTATTAACAAAAAAAAATAAAGTTTATCACATTGAGTCGTGATTAGAATGCCTATATTAACCATAGTTTCCCTATACATAAATTATTATATAATAGTTGGATACACAAAATAAAATAATTTTTTTTGGCGGTATTAACACTGTAGAGAAATGAAAAGTTATTGAAAATTGCATAGAAAATTTTTTTTGCTATTACACGATAATACCAATAATTATTTTATCGCTTAATAACTACTTTAGAAGTTACAGCGTTAATAACTATTATTGCTGATGTTAGCTGACCATAAATCGTAACTATATTATTTGATTTTATCTACTAAAATCTATTGCTAATAAAGAAGATATTTATGAGGCTCTATTTGAAAACGAAAAATTTAAGGACTTAACATTCATACAATCTCCGAAACGAGTGTATAATGTTATAAATTAAATGAAATTTAGAGATTAATTCATTTTTTGCAGCGAAACTGTAATAAGTAGTAATATTAATACTGTAATAAGTAGTAGTATTAAAGCCTAAATAAAATAGTATAGGCTATATTTAGGCGTTCGGCCTATTATCACAGATTCTATCGAATACTCTCATTTTAAATAAATGTAAGTAAATTTCGGCAAACGAGAAAATGTTGGCCTACAAACAGTAATAAAGATATTATTGAATTTTTGACTTCTTCCCTTTAAAAAATTTTCGAAAAAAATAAAGGTAATATTGTCGCAAAAGTGCTTCCTGAGATTATTAAATATTTTTTTTAAATAAATATGTATGAAACTAAGACACACTTGTCAAAGTTTTATTTAACCTATTAAGCATTTTGAACATATCAGGCGTAATATGTTAATGATAGTTTCATTTTTGCTTGAGCTTTTCAAAAACTCCATTTAGTTATTCGTTAGTAATCTTAGCATTTTCCAAATTATTCTGAACAACTATCATACAGAAATGGATTATGGAAATCCTGTCGATGAGACAAGTTGTAGATAAACACATAATATATTGCCGTTTACTGTGTTATTAAAATTTCTCGCTGGTTTGCTGTCATGTAAAAGTTCGTAATAAAGCAATTAGTACTTATGTAAGATGTTTGTATAGGTTTACATTGAATTGAATTATAATCTTTTTCCTTCAATAGCATTATTTTAAAATTTCATATACTGTAATTAATATTAATAAATTTAACTTGAAAAAAGGATTTAATTCTGTTAAGTGCAAATTTTCGTTTTTTCTGTGTTGTAATGTATGCTGTTCCTATCTACTATTAATATATCTACAAAAAAAAACATAATTACAATATATATAATGTGTGTATACATATAAAGTGTTGTGTTGTGAAAAAAAAGTGAAAGTTGTATTTTCATTCTTAACGCTTGACCGTGATGTCTTACAAATCGGTTACTTCCTAGTGTTGGACAAATGAGCTTCACCAAATTTCCCTCTCGGATTCGTAACGATTATTCGTTTAGAATGAGTAAGTAATATGTACAATGTAAATATAGGATTGATCTAGCTGATCTATATATAAGACACTCTTTATGGTCGACATCAGTGTTATAAGGGTTTTATAAGCCAAAATAGAGTGAAGTATGGAGTACGCTAACAGGAAAATTAATGGTAATCATACCGTGTAGAATTAATTTCAGAATTGCATTAGGAAAATTTTCCGTGCCAACAACAAATATATTGACCTTAACAAAAACTATCTACAAAACTTATATCACACAAAAACACCTACGGACACTCAGACGAAGCATCCCCCACCCCGAACTTTTTCCCGAATCGGAGAATTGACGATGTGACGACTGTCATATTTTACAGATAGCCGTCAGCTGCGGCGCCGACACACAAAGCTATAGTTCGTTGGTATGGTGAACGTGACACTCCGACTTACTTAACACGCGACAATGAAAACGAGCAGTATAGCATTCATCGGCTCGCTAACGGCGCACGTACGTTCATTATTACCGCAAAAAGCTCAAAAAAAGCTTCTTCCTTTCATGGCTCCGATGTGGCAGACGCGAGAGCGGCGGGCCGGCGGTGTCACGGCCGCGGGGTCAAGGAGGCGCCGCTTTCGCTTTCGTCTGTTTACAGAGCGATTAGAAATACCTACCGCTAAGACAATGGGAACGGGACACGGAACGGATGCGACGCGCGGTGGCCGCGAGCTTTTTTCGCGTGCGAAATCACGTGTTATGGTGTTTTTTTTTTGTCACTATTACCGACTTTGTGCGATGATAGACTCGTGCCTTCGTGTAGTGGACATTAATTATTATTATAATTATCGTTATTTCGTAGGTTATAAAATAATATTTGGAATGTCATAACATTTGAAAAGATTATAGTATTTCGAAATTTTACCACTTTTTTTTTAATTATCAATCGTTCGGAAAGCAGTTATCCTTTAAGAAAAACAAGCGAGAATTTGAAGCAAGCAAGAAATTACATATGAAGGGCAAGCACAGCAGGAGTAATGTAACATCTCTCCTTATTACATTCTTTTTCATTTAAAATTTGTAAATGTAAACACGTTGTTCATCACAAGTGGGTTATTATTTTTTTTACAACGAGATATCCCATTTTTAAATTGAAACATAAAATCTAATACTTTTCACTTTATATAAATACGAGCGCAAATATCAAATACTTTCTTATGCAGGATATGTAATTTAACAGAATCGAATGAGCCGATCGAGTTTCAAGGAATTCACTTAAAATTACATGCATGCAAATGCTTGCGTGCGTGGTGCGCAAGCTCCACGTAGAAATATCAAACGTCTATAGCCAATACATTTTAATTTCAAATGTATTTATTTGGCTTACAGTTATGTAAAATTAAAAAAAAATCGTGACTTAACCCCATGGTTACAAACCCATTATGGTCATGCTTGTAAATAGTACCAATTAACTTTTAAAAATAAATAATAGTGCCATTAAAAAAATAGATACAATTAGTAATGAAACAATAATGTAATGTAATAGTGAGTAGCTTTACAACAACAAATGGAGAAAAATTTAAAGGAAAAGAACTATTTTCATAAATTTTGTAATTGAAATAGAACCATTAAGTCTGTGTTCAGATTAAAGATTTACGACATTATAAAATCATAACTTAAAATAACAATCATAAGATGGTTAATAACATACTAGCACTTCGTGTCTTTCAACATCATTACTAGTAACCTCGCCTTCAAACCAGTCAAGGGATGAATTTAATCATATTTCACCGAAGGATCATAGAAGAATGTAGGTTACTTCGCATATTAGAAACTGAATGATGGGATTCCATAGTTGACCGATTTACATCTAACCTAATGCCAGTGAAGGGAGAGAGGCAGTACGAATAAATATCATATAACGTAAGTATGTACCCCATGAAGGGATTAATTGGATTAAGCCTTCATTCCTCACTTGATAATGGCGTTTGATCTCTGCTTCCAGAATTCCAAATATTTCAGCAGCTGCTTTCTGCATATCTCGTCTGTTCTCTCCTAACCTGATCTAGTCTAGATAACTATCCACTATTACAGTTTTCGACGGCAGCTCGAATTCCAGCGTTTTCCACTTATAAATATTCGTATTTTCTATGGATGGAATGTCGGTGAGTACACATACACCTCTCATAGGCATGTTTAAGATGGTTGTAAACAAAAAAATATATAAATGAATACAAGTTACCTTACTTACAACATTCGTATCAAGAACGGCATTGAATATAATGAAATATTGCCCACTAGAATTTGAGAAAAGTATTACTTGATATTGAGCGTATAAAGAACCTAATAATAGTGCAAGATTCGGCTTGATTGTTTGTTAGTCACCGTAGACTACACATTAGTGCACTAAAAAAATGAAAAACAACTAGAGGTTTTCTTCTCAAGTGTGAGAATGAGAAGAATATGCCCTCATTGTTTTTCTCATTGATATTTTTAAGAAATAGGGTTGTAAGTCCTAGAAACTGCGAGTCGCAAAACTTCGCCGACACTCGCTGGGAGGTGCGAGTTCACCGCCGCTTCGATAGAGCAGAAACAAGCGGCTGTGCATGTGTGTAAGTTTTACAAGAGCTCTCACTAATTGTACTAAAATTAAAATGTCCGATAGCCATTGGAAAAGTACGTTTGTTTTGGAAACACAATTTTTGTGAAATACGCGTAGACAAGCATGACGGAAAATACAATTTCAGTTTCGTACTGCACTGTTTGCCAGGGAGACCACATGTATGGTGAAAATCCTGAAGACTGAGCCTGTTTCAAAACCAAATCAGAAAACGACGCTCATAAGCATAAATTAAACTTATTTGTTAAAAACAACAAAGATATTATCACCCCACTGCTCGGGCTCTTGAATAGTACCAAGGCGGTACCAAGCGGGTGGCCCGACCCGTACTTAATTCAGGCAGTCAACTATCCCTTATTTGTTCAAATTTAATGCGCATAAAATTATTCCAAGAAGACGGTCAGAATAATACCACATTTGGTGTATGCCAGGCTGTTCAACATTGCAATAATAAGGTTACGTAAATTTAATATATATTAAAGTCTTTCTGCTTTTAAGTTAAAGATCAACTGTTATATTGTAGACAGAATTACTTGCGGTGTTCCGTACTTTAAAATTCATAAAATTAGGGAGGATTTAAGGAAAAAATAATATTTCTAAATTCGAGCAGGCTGAAAAGATGTCCGAAATCTAACTCTGACGATTCTATTTTACGAATGATCCTTTACCATCGTAGGACTTGCCAGAAATTAAGAATAAGAGCTATATGTTAGGAAATTATTCATCGTGAGACATAGATATCGATTCAGAAATGCAGTTTACTAATATTTATATTCCTCCTTTGTTTATACTAAATATTTAATTCTAATAACCGGTGCGATCAAGGCACAATTTTAATACAAAAAGTATTGTTATACACAATAAAAGGCACAAAATTTATTTCATTAATTGAAATTATCCGAATTACGTCATAATATTAATATTAAGTTTTTATTCTCTTTTTTTTTAATATTTGCGGCGAGCTGCACAAAAAATATAAAACCTAAAATTGTAAATGTATGGTTCTTAAGTTACTATACATCAAACCTTAAGAGTGGTTAATAAAACTTGATACTTTACAAATGAGCCCAGTATTATTATCGCAATTTATTAATGTCCTCGTCGCTTTATTCGTATGGACTTCATCATTAGTGATCGGTTTTCAATTGACAAAAAATAAATTTCCAAAGACAACGAATACGACAAATCGCATCATTAGCGTAATAACCATATATAGACTGCAATAGAAGATTGACCGTGTCCATATCATAGCGTCACACGGGTTCTAAATGTTGGAAACGACTAGAATTTTAAAAGTAATGTGACGTCAAACAGCGGTGTCGATGCGCCCGCGCAAGGCCGAGAAAATCTTAAATAAAATGCCGTGCGTGGCCGTTGGTGGAAACAGGAATATTTTGACAGTACACTGCTTTAACATCTAAAACTTATGGATACATATCTACATACGAGCGTAAAGACAAACGGATAAAAGATGAATAAGAAAAGAAATTAATGATATACGATCTTACTATTTCATAATAGCGGTAGCAATAAATATTTGAAAGACTGCAATTGTCATGAATAATCATGTTTACAGCGGCTGTCAATATGAAACCGTAATGTAATGTATATCATAATAAATTATTAAATATACAGAAATGAATAAAATATACCCATTCACTTAATTACAGAAATGTACATTAAAAAGAATATTTAAACTCACAAACATTGATAATGACAATTTATTAGCCATGATTTTGCAATAATTTTGCTAACGAAAATAAATACGAATTAATTTTATGAATTAATTAGTCCTTTGCTTATGCAAATAAACACATATGTGCACAAATATTCCATAATTATATGTAACGCTTAATAAATAATTAGTAAATCGGATGAAAAATTATTGAAAATCATTCGATAACATCAAAGCAGATGACCGATATTTAAAATTTCCTTACATTGTCTCATTAGCCTATTTTGAAACTGGAAATGTGTCTACGTGTTTCACGGGTATTACAAGCGCAGTACGGCGTGTCCCGGTACATTTGCAAGAATATTATAATTAATTTCGATCAATTCGTCACGTAAAGTGGTAAAGATCGACTAATAAGCTAATTTATAGTTCGGGGGGCCGGGCGCGCTGTTTCGGCCGGTTTTAGTTTCGCGAGCGTGACATCATGTGCCAGTGACCCAGCGAGGCCGCCACAATCCATATGATTAGAGTCGCTATTGCGCCACAATTTAAATGGCCATTTTATTTTAACACAGTACAATACGATGTAACAAGTGACCATTTCTAAGGTATACAATATTATTATTAGTTCTTAACAAAATCTTAATATGAGATGCGTATACTATTTTTTTTTAATAAATTAAAATTAACCACTTTCTATATATAAATAATTCACATTAGGAAACCGATATACAAACAGTTCAACTACACACGCGCACGGGCATGCACGCACGCACTGATTAACCGAATGGCTGATTGACCGACTAACTAACAGCCTAATTTGTTGGACTTGAACGTGAACATCGGACATGTAAACTCTTATTCTACTGTGTAATTAATATCTATTATTGTGTTTTATAATTATTTACGTTTTTTTTTTGGGTCCTGTGTTTTGTCATTATATCCATGAAGATTTATTTTATATATATTTAAGGAATACAAACACAGAAGCTGCGATTATGTACCTCAATACAATATTGTGTTCTACATAGAGTGCGCCCAAAGATATATATTAATTCGTTCTTACTGCGTAGTAAAGTCTATGTATACAAAAAAAAACTTTCTAGCCCGTACACTAATATCGAATCCGAAGGTTTTTCAAGATTAGTTAAAATTTTTACTAACATTTTTCATTTAAGTGTACTGTTTTTTATACATAAAAATACAATGTTTCATGTCATACTGAACGTTGTCTTGAGAAACAATTGAAAATGAATTATTGTAAAATCCAAAGAAAAAAATATATATATTAATTAGTAATTAAAAAGATATGGCATCGCTTATGTGCATACTAAAAATCGTTAAAAGAACCTTTATGGTCAACCCACGGAATTATTGAATGTCTGGAATGTTTTTAGGTTTCCGCACTTAAAGGGCACCAACGGGATCCTATTGCTAAGGCTCCGATATCTACACGTCCGTTTGCCTATACGTCCATCTGTCACAGAGCTATATTATTTGAAGCGTAATAGGTAGACACTTAAAAATTTCGCAGAGTATGTATTACTATGTCGCTATGACAACAAATCATGAAAATAAAAAAAAAGTTAAACATTAAAAGGGGACCCCATGCAAGAAACGTGTTTCGGTGTTTTTTGCTCGATCTCTTTCTCGATAATGACAATGCATTCGGTCCTGTGACTAACAACTATAATGCATACAAAAAAGTAAAACAAGAAATAATAAAAACCGGCCAAGTGTGTGTCGGACTCGCGTTAATTTTTTACTAAAGTATTTAAAATATATATGTAGTGTTAAATATTGTACGGCGGTAGGTACGGAACCCTTCGCTTGTGAATTTAATAGATTCAATGGAGACACAAAAGTATCATCGCATTGTTTTCACCCTATATATATTAGAATGTGCCAATAAAACCGACAATGCCTTTTTTAATATTCATGAAATCTTGTCAGAGGATTTAAAAATAGAGATAGAGAAATAGAAAAATAGAGAGAACATTAGTGCTTGAATCTGACTAGCACTACTGAGCTTGATCGGCCGATACCCAATCTACATTGGGTAAAAAAAATTTACAACAAACCTTAACCTATAAGGATATTGTGTGGTACATAATTACAAATTCATAATGTATTATAGCCTAATCATTTTTTGTGACTTACGCGACTTTCCTAGAACGAATAAGTAGGAAGCTATTTTGTATATAACTGAGCTGCCGCTCCTAGCTCCGTTAGTGTAAACAATTATCGTGAAAGCTTTCAAATGAGCAAGCACTGCGCGTGCAGCCATCGAATCATAATAAGCAATTAGGTTTTTTCGCGGTCCTTACGCGGAAAAAGGGATAATAATTTGTATGTAATTAATGAAATGCTCGTTTCTGAGGCTATTAATTTTCCTCGACCCTTATCAAATATGCTAATACTTTACTTGGTATTTTTTAATAATAAAGAAATTAAATTAATATTCATAATTTTTGGACATTAGAAAATATGTGAAATGGATAATTAAAGATGTAAGAAAATTCCTTCACAGTACCATATAGTACATAATACAAGAACTACTCTAGTTTTCAACCTATTTGTACACTAAACGTTTTCGACAGAAAAGATATTGTCGAGTTTCACCTATGAATCACTATATAATTAACATAGAGAATAAGTTCATAGTTCACTTTATGCCTTACATTGTATATCGATAATTAGAATACAAGTTTTATCGAAATTATTTTATCACTACGAAAATGTACGGCCGTCGTATTATTTATTATCCTATATACATAATTTGAAAGATGAAATGTAACAATTGATCGGTCAACAGTATGAATAGATTGGATGTAGCAGCGCTTTTGCAGTCAAAATTACTTAATAAAAACTATAAGTCTTATCAAAAATAGCATCAACAATATGCAAGAATGTAACAGATATAATAACGTGGTGTGCGCTAGTGGTCAACATTGTTATTATACAGTATGTATATTGTATGTGAACAGCACCAAGTCACTTTTTTCCATCATATTCAAATTAGCATAACAAAATTAACAATAAAAATACCCCAAAAATCAAATAACTTTTGTTAATTATTAATGAACCGTCGTATAGAATTTGTACATGTTACCAATGCTTGTGCACTTTTACGACATTGTCACTGCTTCTCGATTTAATGCGGGCACACGAAGCGCGATGTAAAAACGCACGCGCATTTCCTTTGCGAAAAATCTCTCCAAGCAACAAGAGTGATGAACATATTTAATGACTTACTGGCACATTATATTTATAATAACCTTTATAATATACATATACCTATATATTATATAGGTTATTGTAAGCTCAGTATGGATACAATACTAGTGGTAAATAACATAAATCTTGGTATATAAGTTGCATTTTTATTACCATTTGACGTCAAAAGTCATCGATACGCATTCGACGTTTATTTTACATACTAAATAATTTATGTTATATTTTGTGGACCAGACACTTCCTTAAACATTAATAATAGAAATTAAATAGAAATATCACATTCTATTACGGAAATAAGTGACGCAGTGCTGTTCGTTTACATACTTTATATCCTGTCAACTGATTTCTTTACTGAATCACAGAGACGTAACAGAGCCTTCTCATGCTCGTTTGTAAGCATGTTTCGTAACTACAACAAATATATTATAAAGTGATTATGTTTAATGAAATTAATTACTGAAAAAATCAATTACTTAAATATTATGGCAGTTTATTTTTAAAATAGTTTGGTGAATGTTTTATTTTATGGCCGCACTCACGAAAACCATTAACTCTAATGGATATTAAAATGATTGTCATTAAACATGTTAATTGGTAGTTCATTTCATTGCCGCCATCGATATTATTATATATTAGAGTATTACCAAAAGTCTCGCAGAAAACTATTCGTTTACACAGCGAACTTATGGCGGTATGAATGCAACAGAAATATAAATTGGTAGGCCGGCGAATAGTTCAGACAGCGATCAAGTACGAGGTGCACTTAGTGTTGAATGATTGCAGAACGCAGTAGGCGCGTCTATTTCAAATATTACATTTGCGTTTCGATGCTTGCCGCACTATTTGCTAACGGGCGTCTGACTGACTGCAAGTAATACTTCTTTGAAAGTTTACTAAATAACACGAACGGTGCATTAAAATTGAAATAAGCTTTATGTAACCGTTAATTAGTTAATAAATTGTATTTATTTCACTGCATTTTCGTTTTTTTCTTAAAATCAAGATTATTCATTATTGTATATTATTTGGATTCATTCCTGGTGCACAACTGACTTACACTTGATTTTTGCAGACTTTCTACAATTGGGCGTTATCATTAATTTTAAATATACATAAATCATTAAAAAATCAATACTTGAAACACCATTGTAATTGTCAGGATTATAAACGGTTCGAAATGCTGATATTTTTTTCATATTGCTGACAATTATCGGAAATATCCGCCATTTTGATTAGATTTGAAGGTTACATAACAGATATTATTTCTAATGGAGAGAATAATTTCACGTGATTGTTAGTCTTTAGGTAAAGATTACCTACATAACAGATATTATTTCTAATGGAGAAAATAATTTCACATAATTGTTAGTCCTTAGGTAAAGATTACCTATACGACAGTAGAGAATGAGCAGGTAGGTCACCCAAGTCAACGCACAAAAACGCCTGTCGTACTTCACGTGTGGCCCAACATTTTGGTTGTTTTCAACGACATAAATATATTACTTATTTGAATTTCGATTAAAAACTAAAAACCTGGTCCATGTTTTTCTTTAGTCAGACTTTTGCAATCCGCACAAAAAAAGTCAGTGTTCCTGTCAGAAATGTTTTATAGGCCATTTAGAACGTGTACCGGTCCACGCCGCCGATCGTCGTGATCCACCCACATGGACTGTTAAACTGGATTCCGTGGATAAATCTGATTAGAAAATAAAAAAGCTCGTAACCTAGCTCATGCTTTTTTATTTGCATCTATTTTTCATTCGCGGTAAGATGGTTTCGGGCCAGGCCAAAAATCTGTTTCTCTCTGTAATGTTCATCTCTAGATGTTAGATCAATAAGGAATTGAAGCAAACTGTTGCGAATGCAACTAGATGTGTTTCTTCCGGCATTTATTGAGGATCTTCTTCATCTTGAAGATCGTTTGAAAACTGTAAGAGATTAATAAATTCTTACGATTAAAATCCTGCATTATAACACCAATTTTTTTTAATTAATATCATCATGAGCCTGTACGATCCCATTGCTGTCTCACAAAGGATAATAAATGTCAAAGACGAACTTCGAACTCACAAGAGTAGTCTCAACAGAACCGTATTTTTTTAGGGATATACGACGCGGTACCCCCGATTGTGGTGTTCATCTCGTATTCGTCGTATTTTTTTTTGCTACTTAAATAATTTATTTTCAATATGTACTCGCCGCCAGTGCATGAGTCACGCGGTTCAATACGTCGCCTGTACGTACAGTCGGCGAGGTGCTGAGCCGGCCACAACACCTGCGGAGCGACGTCAACGACCCGTTCCGTGTCTCGTCAGCCGCGTGACTTTATAATTAGCATCATCAGACGTTCACTAGAGTCCATTTTGCTAGAATTTGGCGCTCGTTTTGTTACGTGTTCTTTTTGTACTAGCTGTTACTCGCGACGCGTGTTTGCCAACAGACGCCCATATGGGTTTTGTCGTCATGCGGCCGCGGATTGCGTAGTCCCCGTTCGGAATGCCGCGGGTGTGAGTACTTAAAATGGGTCCCGTGTATTGTTTTTGAGAACAAGATAAAAGAATAAATTTTAAGCGCTTGAAGTGCGTTGCTAACGCGACCGGGTCGAAGAACTACCTATATCGTCGAAATGCGTAACGACCAGAGAATCAAATGCACTGCTTAGAATTCGAGTGACAATTAAGTGTAAAACTAAGCAAGCGCGAATCGGATTAACGCGTTAAGGTTCCGGTGCCTGGTGCATTCTGCACCGAGTTTCCTTTTCCTTTTTCGTGTCCGATGTGCGATCAAGATATATACTAATATTTTTCCTTTACAGAAGATAAAAAGAGCGCTTTCGTATGATACCGTATTTCGTATGACATGTAAAAATATTTCAATGATTGTTTGAAAAAGTTATTAAACGATTTCAAATATTATAAAATATACGTCTTGACATATGTAAGCACTATATCAAAGCTCAAACGTTTTACGTCCAAAATTTTAAGCACTTTTGAAAAAGTGGATTGACAGAGACATTCAGAGAATTGAAGACACATTCATTTTTTTTCTGCTTATGATACGAAACCCAAATTCCACCCTAAATTAAAAATTAATGATCATCCATTTTTTCTTTCACGAATTTTGATGATTTGTATAGATGACATTGAAAGGTGATAAAATATATGGTCTTTCAACGATACCAAATCAATATACTGTCTTAACATCATTAAAAGACCATATCTTCCTATTATGTTGAATAGACCTTAACACTTGATATGTATTTTCTCGCTATGTATCTGATATATAATCGCACATTTAGGGTATTTATTATAGTATATGTTGTTGCTAAACATGAATAGATCGCTGATAAAATAACAGAATGGGATTTCATTTATTTATATAGAAAATGTGGGCGCGTTTTGTCAAAAAATTTGGAAATTTTTGACTGATTGGACTATTTTCATAATTATGAACTGTGACTTTATTTTAGACAATTACAAATTTGATACCGACAACATAAACAACATAACACACGTATCATGTCATAATTAACCATAACACAGCTTAAACACCGATCCACTCACTACTTATAGACATTTTCAAGTTCACATCACAATCATGCTATGTGATTGAACCGGCATGTTTCTCCGAAAATTTCAGAAATTGATAGTCCACATGTAGATCTAACTTTAATCGACCGAGACATGGCATAAAGGAAAACAGTGTTATATGTTCCCTAACAGAGAACGTAAAGATTTTGAAACGCTAAAAGAAAATTTGGCAGGTATTACTACGCTTTTACCGCTTTTATGGACCTTAAAATAAAGTATTCCGCTTAGTTTTACATAGAAATACGTTAGCATTAAGAATTCTTTAGAAACGCCAGACGTCTCACACCCGTATCTTGCCTACGTAAACCTATCGCTAAACTGAGAATATCCTAGCAGAGGCTATCGCAGTTCTATTTGTAAGCGCGCAATTTTAATGCGTGAGCTCATCAACATCACAAGAATACCGTTTTGGTGTCAATAAAAATTCTCTGGAGTGTATACTCTTCGGACAGAATTTATAAGGAGTGTATAAAATTACTAGCTTCCCGCCCGGGGCTTCACCCGTGTCGTCATTGAATGTGTTACTTGTATCTTTTATTTTAAACGAATTTGCTGTCAATCTCTTGTGCCCGTTTTTAATTCTGGTCCCGGTACCTCTTGATTTCGATGCCGGTCGTGCTCTCGGTTCTAATTCCGGTCCCACACTCGTTTCGACGCGGTGCCAGTTCTCAATTTCGATACCGCCCCCGGTCATGGTTCCAATTTGTATTAAGTCGAAGCCAATGCTAACATGAAAATAGAATATCGACTATATCACTCGGGTGACTCGGTTAACTATGTCAAAGTTTTATACACACAAATTTTTACTTATATAAACTCATTAACCCCTTCCTCCAATTGTTAAAAGTGTCGTACGATTTATAATGAGCAATATAGATAAATTTCGTAGTAGTATAAGTAGTCCTACTTCACTCTACAAAAGAATTTCATACAAAATTTAACCCCCCCCATTTATCCCCCTTCAAAAGCGAATATTAAAAAAAAACTTTCATAGCATACGCTAAATTGCTAAAAAAGTTTTTGTCTATTAGGAGTATAAATAAGCTTCCGCCGTTTTGAGAGAGCTGGCACGGCACGAGACTTACGTTAGAATTCCCGGCTGGAAAATTAGGTTGCTCATTCAAGAACAACATAACCATATCACATTACTAACTTCATATTAGCATCATTTTTTTCTTATCTAAAATTGTCTACATTTGAGCACAATAAGCGTCATTTGCGAGAACTTTTAATTTACTTCTTTAATTTTAAAAAAATCTGCAGATGAGACACATCGATTGCTCGTAAAAGCATATAATGAGGCTGCCTTGAATGAGAGAACATGTCGTGAGTGATTTTAAAAGTTTAAAAACGGTGATTTTGATGTAGAAGACAAAGATCGCAGTAGAAGACCAAAAATTTATGAGGATGCAGAATTGGAGGAATTATTGGAGAAAGATTCGTCTCGAACACGAAAGGAACTTGGACTTACTTTAGAAGTCATCAGGAAGCAGTCTCGCAACGTTTAAAATCGTTAGGAATGATTCATAAACAAGGTAATTGGGTTCCATTCGAATTAAAGCCGTGAGATATTGAACGCCGATTATGCATGAGTCAAATGCTGCTAGCTAGGCACAAAAAAAAAGGTTTTTACATCGAATCGTCACTGATGATAAAAAGTGGATACATTATGATAATCCAAAAAGAATACAATCATGGGGACTACCTGGCCACGCGTCAACATCACACACAGCAAAACCGAATATTCACGGAGAAAACCCATGCTGTGTATTTGGTGGGATCAGCTGGGTGTGGTGTATTACGAGTTGCTTAATCCAAGCGAAACAAACACTGGAACTCAATACCGAACATAAATGATGAGATTGAGCCGAGCTCTGACGGAAAAACGCCCTAATACAACTCCAGACACGACAGAATTATTCTTCTACATAATAATGCTCGTCCGCATGTAGCGGTCCTGGTGAAAAACTATTTGAAAACACTTGATCGGGAAATACTACCCCACATGTCGTATTCACCAGACATTGCGCCATCCCACTATCATCTGTTCCGGTCAATGGCACATGCTCTGTCAGAACAGCGGTTCACATCATATGAAGATATCAAAAATTGGGTTATTCGTAGATAGCCTTAAAAGATAAGGAGTTCTTCAGACTTGGAATCCGAACGCTGCCTGAAAGATGGAAAAAAGTAGATGCTAGTGATGGACAATACTTCGATTAAAATTAAATTACTGTTCTTTCACAATAAATATCATTTTACTGACAAAAGACGGCGAAAACTTATTTGTAATCTTAATAGATTTATAGCTAGATGGATTTCAGGTAGGTAGTACCTACTCCCTATGAGAAATCTACCTGTCAAATTTCAAATTTGCAGCTTTATCCTTTCTGAGATTTCGTGATCAATCAGATTAATCAGGTATATCGCTTTTATATAAATAGACATAAGAAATAATTATTAAAAAAATAATTTATACGTTTGGCTTTTATATAGGCAAAATCGAATATATGTGTACTCGCTTTGGTTCTGCCAGTAAATATCAAATGCTACGAGGACTCAATTCTTTATTATCGTGTAAGCTTTAAAAAACTTCTTAACAACAAACACCATTAAACACATCAATTGAATATTGCTCAGATAATAAATCGCAATAATAAATAAATATGTTTCTTTTAAAGTTCAGGCCGAAGAAATCCAAACAATTTTCAAGCGTGTATAAAAATTCAGCCTCCGTATATTGGAGGTCGAAAACTTAAAAAATAGTCGGTCGATTGATATGCAATTTCGTCACAACATTTCATTCAAATAGGCACATGTTCTTATTATACCTATTAGCATTTGTCCCTGACTTCGTTCACGTATTTGTACTACTACTACTACACCGATTCTAAAAACCCTTTCGGCTCATAAGAAGCTATAATATCCCAGAGTAATACAGCCCTTTACATATTTGCTCCGACTTCATACAAATCGAAACTGCGACGGGTAGCGGCATTGAAACTGAAAGCGGGTTCGGGAGAAGAATCGAGATTCAAACTCGAAATAGAAATAGAGAAAAGGAGACCTTGGTTGAAACCGATTGTGAGAGCAGGATTAAAATACGGAGCATGACTGGGATTGAAATCAGGAAAAATACTAAGACGAAAATTAAATGCAGGAATAAGATCGGAATAGACAGATCGATTCAATATAAAACATAAAAAGGATACATTCTTTACCCACACGGGCAAAGCTGTGGGCGGATAGCTAGTTGTTCAATAAATCCCTCAGATAAAAAGTCCATTTAAATAAGACTTTTAAGAAACAAAGAGCTACGTTTGGAAGAAATATATTTAATATTATATTTCATTATCTAACATTCCAAATGACAGAAAAATATACATATATAGACTTAAGTATAAGATAATTATAATTTGTATAAGAAAATAATAAATAAATTGTAAGTGTGTACAACCACATCCGGAAGAATGGCTCAAGAATTTTTATTACAAAACAAGTTTCTTGCAGCTCGACTGTAAAGAGAATTACGTTTTATGATGCATAAATGTGCCTGACTTCGGATGTATTGCACTCAAGAACTTTAACGGAAGACTTGACTTAATACGGCAGGTGTGTCATACCATCTCCTATTTAATATGGCGAACTCTACATGCTGTCTTGTTCGACACGCAAAACAATTTAACCAAACTCATCAAAATCCTATCAACAAATAAAGATGTCGATAAGATGATTTCAAAAATTTACAACATCAGCGCCCAGTCGCCATCTTGGCTAGGTATATTACTTACTTTTTTCGTTCCAAACACACTCAAGAAGACATTAATACCTGTATGTTACAAAGTTTCGGATCTATAAACGTACCGAATAAAATTTAATTCGACAGGTTTTTATGTTTAAATGTATCTATTATATAGACATAAACTTTAAAATATTTAGTTTTTCGTTTAGCTTCCGTCAGAATTTCTCCATATAAATTAAATTACTAAACTATAAATAGTTGGGAATTTCGATTTCAGATTATGTAATCTCCTACGCAATATTGAATAATTAATTTTCATATCCTTCAATATTCCCTCGTGACATGAAATCGAGACTTGCTAAGGTTTTGGATTCATTTATATGTATGTGTAATATATATTAACATATACATACAATATTACGCGTACACAATAGTGTAATATTAATAGTGCAAAAAGACGTAATGTAACTTTTTTTCTCATAGTTATACTATTCATAATATTAGAAATAGCTTTACAGCTTTAGAGCATAATGTTTTTTTTTTATTATACAGCAATAAAAAAAACAAAGCATTTTTCACATAAAGCACTTCTGTACATTATGAAAGATAACAATTAATTGGAATATAAAGTTCTGTTTTATTTAATTTTTGGTCCCATCTTTTTCTTCTTCTGGATCTAAATTAAGGAATTTAATAGGCATTAAGTTTTCTACGATGTCCGCATTAAGTCCAGCTCGAAATCGATCCATGGACACAATAGAAATTTTTGTACATAATACCAGCTGCACAATCAACCAATATCTCTAGTCCGAGCGAGTATACTTTATACGTCTAGGACCGTTGGGAGGTACAACGGGGGGCGCGGCGCGGGAAATACCGCGCCGCTGGCCTTGGGCGAGGCGACGACCCGCCCGAGGAATGCAAACGCGACTTGCCGAAATTCGCGGATGCAGTACAAGCAATATGACCAGATGAAGTTATTCTCTTCTTTATGTAATCCTTTAGCTTTTGACTGTGGCTACGCTACGGAAGACATATTAGTAAATTCCTTCCGTATTCTAATTGAACGCTTTCGATGACAATAATCACTAGCCTGATTCCGGTCCTGTTCTCAAATTCATTTTCGATTCCGGTTCAAATTTCGGTTCCGTTCTCAATTTCGATTTGAATCCCGTTCTAACTTTCCAATCCTTGATTCCGACCCTAAGCATCTGAATATGAAACAAGGACGATTGTGACGAAGGGGGTAAGTCCAAATAGTGTGATAATTAAAAACTTAAACAATAAGAAGCAAAACGTTAATAAATTCTTATAAAATTAATACAATACCATTATTTTAATATTGTTACTGTTATTCAAAGGCACATAAAAATGTTTTCATAGTAATTGAAAATAGAGGTATAAGTGAAGCGAACTATATGTATCTCTTGTCGTCATGTAATTCAATCATTTGATTTCATTAAATATAACACGGAGCGCCATCCCAAAAGTAGAAGCCGCTTATGGTATGTTATCTTGAATTCCATCAAAAAATGCAATTTCTTCGATACAAGAATCTTCGATGTTTTGAATCTTCAACAGAGTTTAAAGTTAAGTCCGGAAGCATTCAAGGCATAAAAAAGATTTGAACCACCTATTCGTATCAATTTTATCCGCCAGTTTCGTGTGTACTGTAGCCGGCGACCGGAGCGAAGGCTACAGCACGTCCCACGACGCGGACAATGTTATATCACTTATCTAGACAAACTCGGCCACAATGACGGCTGCGACGCCGTGCGCGCCGCTCGCACCGCGCCATTGTATATTATTGCGCGAAAACGATACTCGCTTCGTTTGTTGTACTTAGCTGCCGCCTAAAAGCGAGACGATCGATAATTCATAAATCAATATCGATTAAAATACACATTATTCCGTTTTAGGAGTGAAAAAGAATAATGAAATTGAAATCTTCAAAACCCTTGTAATTTATAGAAGACCGTGAGCCCCCATGGATATACAATGATTTCCTTTATATCGATATAACCTTAATCACATTCCCGAATCCGACTGCAACCGAGATCTTTACGTCAGTCTCACTCTAGGATCCAAGCGCGGATAGTGAGGGTGGGGCGGGAATTAATAATCGACCTTTAAATATGAAAATAATGGCATATTTGACTTACAAAGTTGTCTCCATTCTAAGATACTTCCAGCAAAGTCGCGCATTTAGTATTTGACAAAAATTTTGAAATTATAATCCATAATATACTTATCGTTATTACGACACATGTAAATTCCTAACCACTGAGATTTTTTTCAAAACCATGTTCTTTAATTCAATCATAAGACCACAAATGAAATTCATGTTTAAGATATTAGGAAATGACAGGCCGAATAGACAGACTTTTATCTCCTATTTTACCGCTTTGAATCCCTAGTTTTTTAGTCTATCCATAAGATAGACTGTTATTATTATTATTATTAAGAAGTTATTAAATGTCCTGGCATAGCCAGGGCAACTAATAACCATATTTCATATAAAGATTAATTTCAAATAAGTTATTTTAAAACCGACTTCGATTTTTATTTCAAACAAACAAAGATTTAGGTAATGCACTAAGCTACATCATAAATTTTCAAATTGACATTGTTCCTAGCCTAGTTATAAGTTTGCGATGCAGCAGATGTGAGTTTCGCTTCTGATGATTCTCATTGCGTAGTCCTTTTCTAACTTGTGCAGTTATTGGCAATATCGATTATAATAATACTTTAATGATGAAAAAATTATATCCATAAAATCTCGGAATCTCGGGAAAGTCCATCAGATACTTCATCCAATATGAAATTTCCGATACCTATTGGCCCAACATCGGGACAATAACCTAATGTACCTAGTCCCACACCGTACAATACTAATCGGTAGTTTTCAATAACAAAAAAAACTCATTGATGTAGGACTTGAATTCATATCTTTTACGTCACTAATAGTCCATTAAAATGTTACATTTTTAGGCCTTCCTTTGTGTTTTTAGACGTAATTTTGATGTCAGTTGCTAAAAAAAGGTTGTGGGTCGCCACCCTTCCCACGGCCGCCATCTTGAAAATAGGTTGAAATGGTATTTACGATATATCTCTTTAAACTATTTATTTGATAAAAATTTGTTAACATTTTTTGTTACAAATTAAATTCTCTACACTTTGGTCCAGTAACTTTTGTCGTATAACTATAAAAAAAAGTTATAAGCGAAAATCTTCAGAAATTGAGAAAATATATTTTTCGATTTAACTTTTTTTTCATTTACGAAAAATGATCTGACCATTTTGTAGATCGTTTTGAGGAACAACATTTGCATCATTTTTTCATTAAGTCAATAGTTTATAGTCTTGAAGTGAGTACTATTTTTCAGTACTTTAACTATACCTATATAATGTGTACCTATAATATGTCATCAGTTATTGATTGTTTTTTATTTTTTTTACTTTATTATTATAATTTTTTAATTCTAAATTTTGTACATATTAATAATTAAATATTGACTCTTTTCCCACCAACCACGAGGTAGAGTCTAGAGGCGTTTTTTTTACGTGGTATCCCCAATAGGCATAACCACGGTGATTTTCTAAATTAGAACTACCTGTCCTCAGTCGTTTCGATGGACCAGGCTGCGGCTCAGCATCTGATCGGGTTTCTGAATTAAATACCAGTGGGAGAACTGGAGAAGGAAGGGAGTTAATGTTGGCGGTTCATCATCAAAGTCATTTTCATTTATTAATTGAAGCTTCTAAAATTGATCTTTGCAAAATGCAAAGGAAACTGTGGAGCGATGTGGATGCCGAAAAGCAGGAATGAAATGTTCTGCAGTATGCTTCCATTGTTCTGAGAGACTTGCAGCAACGTAATGGAACTCTCAGAATTAATAAATGAAAATGACTTTGATGATGAACCGCCAACATTAACACCCTTCCTTCTCCAGTTCTCCCACTGGTATTTAATTCAGAAACCCGATCAGATGCTGAGCCGCAGCCTGGTCCATCGAAACGACTGAGGACGGAGTAGTTCTAATTTAGAAAATCACCGTGGATTATGCCCATTGGGGATACCACGTAAAAAACGCCTCTAGACTCTACCTCGTGGGTGGTGGGGAAAAGAGTCAATATTTAATTATTAATAATATTGCAAAATTTAGAATTAAAAAATTATAATAATAAAGTAAAAAAATAAAAAAAATCAATAACTGATGACATATTATAGGTACACACGTATAATATAGGTATAGTTAAGAGTACTGAAAAATAGTACTCACTTCGAGCGCTGTAAAACCTTAACTATTGACTTAATGAAAAATGATGCGAATGAAAGTTGTTCCTCAAAAACGATCTACAAAATGGTCAGATATCATTTTTCGTAAAATGATAAAAGTTAAATCGAAAATATAAATTTTTTCTCGAATTTCTGAAGATTTTCGCTTATAACTTTTTTATTTATAGTTATACGACAAAAAGTTACTGGACCAAAGTTGTAGAGAATTTAATTTGTAACAAAAAATGTTAACAAATTTTTTTTATCAAATAAATAGTTTAAGAGATATATCGTATACCATTTCAACCCTATTTTCAAGATGGTATTAGGACAAGGGGCGACCCCACAAACTTGTTTTTAGCTTTACACTGACCCCCCCCACACATCACAAAAATAAAATTACGTCCTCTAAAAAACGCAACCCCAAATGTAACTTTTCAATGGACTATAACAGGTGCACTGAAAAGCGTATCAATAAGTATAGGTTTTTGATTCTAATTTCACTTATTTCAAATTACGAATGAAAATCACCAGGAAGCCTATACGTTTATTTGTCACCATAAAACTAAACAAATAATAGACTTATTTTCAACCTCGAAATGATTTTACAATATCATAACAATCCCATGATTTTTCTTTTATTTCGTTCCTATAAATAAAAAACCATTTATAAAATTATAAAAAAATTATTCACTTTAAGCAAGAAATAATTTGAGAGAAATTACTGGAATTGTACAATCTATCGGTTTCCGAGCTTAAGGTGCATCTCAAAATCGGTTTAATTCCAAAGCAAGAAGATGCATAGCCCAACAAATAATAGGCTACTCCTGCATACAAATAAATACAGTAGCTTAGAGGGGACCAAGCAATATAGGATCTGTAATTCTTCAAATCAACTGATGGAACATTAAACGTAAGCTCACACCTTGTTCCCAGAACATTGCACAGAGACCACAGAACTCCATCGGGTGACATCTTTACAACACTTCTTTGTTTTGCTGACATTCATCACTTGTATTGTCATCGGATGCTAATACCGTATATTATATGTATTTCACAAGTCTTAACTCCTACCGCTCTTTTCAGCGATGGGCGTTTAGAAGCTTTTACTGCGTAAATATACGTGACTCGTTGGATCCTAGGTGGCTAACAAAAATTTCGTACAAGTTACCGAACTGTTAACCTGTTTTTTATCATTATCGAACTATCAGTCAAGTCATCCCCGGGTCAAGCTCAAGCTCTGCGGAACGTTACTTTTCAAGTTTTTTTTTTTCTTTCTTGGCTCTGAGCAAGAGCAGTGCATGGGTTGAACGGCCTTTACTTGATTACCTTTTATTAGATGAGTTTCCAGACAGACTTAAGTGTACGAGGAAATTAAATTGAATGTAACGAGTTGAGTACCTATGGATTTTTTTCTCTCTTTTTTAGATTATTCTCCCAATTTTTCACAAAAAAATATCTAATGTAAACATAGCACATTTAGAATATTGAAATGGAATAAAATATTTATTCCCTCAATTCAGAGCGTAATAGTATTTTTAATATATAGAAATCGACTAAATACAAGAAAGATGGGATCCCTATGTAGTGTCTTTCAAAATTAGTTATACAAAAAGTGATGTTAGAGGAACCACTCTGATTTGAAATAAGATGTAGTGACTAGAGTAGAAAAACGTATGTTGCGGTAGTTTGACCATCTGAAAGGAGACTGTCAATCCAAATCTATAGAGCGAACGTGTGTGATGGAAGTCAGGAATGGCGCTCGCATTAGATATCCTTATGCAGATGGAATTGATGGCATATTTTAAAGAAGGACCAAATTCCAAGCACCCAAAACCGACATGCGCTTTCACGACACCTTTGATGGGTACCCGTGAAGCAAGAGACCTTATAACGATTATACCACATGGAAATCTGTGGTACTCTTCCAGGAAATATGAATGAGATTATAAAAAAAAGGTGATGATGGAAATATGTGCTTCCTTATTTTTCTTCTAATAGCTTACTCTGTTTCTTATTAAAACAGATTTATTAGAAAAAAAAGAAGATATTAATAAAATACGTAATATAAAAAAGAAACTAATTTGAGTTTATCATTATAATAATTTTACAAAATTAAATTCTCTTTGTCGTAGAAAAGGCCCGTGTAAAAGAGTAAAATAACCACCTCGCAAAGAATATCATGTAGTGAATACAATAATTACCACAATAATGAAAAAGTCCACTCGGCAGCCGAAATGGAAGTAGATTTCATTTTATTTTCATATGTAATTCATATAAAATATGTAATTTTCGGATTTTAAAATGCTATAATTTCTAAACTAGTTGATTGTATGTTGAATTTCATTAAGATCTCTAAAGATTGTAGACGCTATCGTGCTGACAAACTGCGTTGTATCGTGTATATACATAAATACATATATAAACTTTTGAACCATATGTATTTTCTGACTCGGCTCGTCGAGTTAAGTCGGAAAACGGCAATTTTTTTCAAAAGTTGCGTCATGAGAACAAATACAATAGTTATATTTTTATGAAATCTACTAGAAAACTGGCCAAGTGCGTGTCGGATCACGTGCAGTGTAAGGTGCCGTACTTGCCCGTTAGAACATGCGTCTAAAGGAGCTTTTTTGTTTGATTCTATGAATCTATTACTTGAGTTCATGGTTAAACAGCTAATAATTTCTAAAATGGACCCACATCAGTCGGCTGTTAAAGATGTTAGGATTTTACATTTCCATAATTTTACATGGTTCATATTTACTACCTATTTAACATAACCAACAATGTCATCTAAGTAATTATCAATGGAATTTGTATGAATTTTGCTTCTTTTTTTTTACTTCTCCAAATATATTTTATGAGTCGATTGTCCAGTCCAATTAAACCCTTACCTAGCAACTAAGGGTAAAGCGTCGGGGTACGGGAACTAAGATTATGCTCTTCTAAAAAAGAAAATATTAAATATTCACTGTTTGGCTGTGTTAAATAATTTGTAGGTAGACTAGTTGTATCTGTAGTTTCGATTGTGAAGAAAATATTTTAATTGATCGTTATTTACTCAACTTTTTTTTTGTATTGCATTCATGTTGTTCATGTTGTCGCTCTAAATAGAAGCAGGGTTGCACGACGTAATTTTGGAGTAGTCATTTTAACAGAAACTTACATCTGTCTCTGTCTGGTAAGAAGAAACCACAGCTCTCTATTATCTTTAAGTGCCACTTATATCTTAACACACCTCTTTTACTGTACCTACATTTATCGGTTCTTTCATACAAGCTCGTCGGTTTCGTTTTCGAGTATTTTGTGGGGCAAACGATTATGCGAGCCACCAGAGAATAAGTGGTCAAGGCCATTTACGGACACAAGCACCCCCAGAAGAGTCGCCAGTGCGGTGCCGGCCTCTTGGGTAAAAACGGCATATCTGAAGGGTGTAGGAATGATCTGACGGAGGCGGAAGTATAGTAATTGAGGGAAGTGAGTGATGAAGAGGGAAGTGAGTGATGAAGAGGGAAGTGAGTGATGAAGAGGGAGTGGGCGATGGAAGGGAGTGGGCCACCAGAACTCACACTCACTAGAAGGAAGGCAACGACAGAAGCTGCTGCTTTCCGTCTGTATTCTGCGAGTGTGGTATTTCATCCGTCGAGCCGGCCCATTTCCGGCAGTTCTATAGAGAACGGATGAGAATGGGTCGTGAAGAATGGGAAAATAGGATTCGCACCCTGACAGTTCCGTACAAACTTTTTTATACTCATATGTAAATATTTCCTTCATTTCATAAAGACTCTAGACGATTTTTATCTATTATCAATATTGATACTGACAAGAAATCGATTTCAGGAATTCCAAAACCGTTCTCAGAATATTTTTCTAAAACTTTTAAAAATATCCTAATTTTTATAAACATTGAATTTTCGTAGCGAACTTAAAAAATTGACATGGAATCATGACATTTCGCAAGAAGCAAGATCTCACAGCACAAATAAAGGAAATATATATATACATACACCCACGGTTATACGAGGGCTGCTATTTATGTATTTGGAACTGGCCACATACAGAAAAATATTTAAAAAGTAATTAGAACATTTAAAAATGGAACTCCTTGACTGTAGCTTACAGTTTGTTTCATGTAACTGTCAATTGTTTTACCATTGTGGCGTCATTTTTAAAATTGCATGTCTTTATCACTACGGATTTAAATCCATGGTGATAACCACATGCAATTTTCTCGTGAAAATTTTCGCGCGATGATTTATTACAATTTTCGACGTGACTTTGGTCACGAAAACAGTGTTTCGATCAACTCACTTCGACTTTTGGGGATAAAGCACCATCGAAAACCACTGCATATCACGGGTTTAGTAAGTTTAATCGTGTGTGGTTTATGCTCACAGACGAATTTAAAGAAGGTCGCAAGAAGGTCGGTTGTTGTACCACAAAATATCGATGCTGTACGGAAACTAATAATGCGAGATTGTCATATTACATATTGCGAAATAAAGGCCTCCCTGGGCATCAGTTTGGCGAGCAAGAAATTTTGGCTGTAAAAAAAAATTGTTCGCGTTGGATTACGTACAACTTGAACATTGATCAAAAACAGATTCGTGTCAATTGGTGCAAAAAAAAATATTTTAAAAAATACAATCATGATACGTCAAAAGCTGTTTATAATATCTACACAGGTTCTGAATCTTGGATCTATGTGTATGACCCCGAAAATAAACAACAATCAACGCTGTGGGCGTTCCAAGATGACCCGAATCCAACAAAAGTGATTCGTGCCAAAAGCACGTAGTAGCAAATGGTTGCCTGTTTTTTTTTGGTATAAATGGACATGTGGTTACAATTCTCCATTTGTTTACCAGAGTTCTTTGAAGAAATAAGAAAGAACAATCGACAACGCAAAATCATTGTTCACCATAATAATACTTGTCACGCGTCGGCCGAAACAACTCTGTTTTTGAAAGGTCAAAAAATCGAATTAACGGGTCATCCGCCGTACACCCCCGATTTGGCACCCAACGATTTCTATTTATTCCCAAGCGCAAAGAATAAACTACGTGGTCAACATTTTTCGAGCCGCGAAGAGGCCGTTGATGCGTTCAAAATGCAAGTTTTGAAGATACCTCAATCAGAATAGAAAAGTAATATGAAAATTGTTTTCAAGGTACGCAAAAGTGCAACGATCATCATGGCGAATATTTTGAAAAGCAATAAAATTATATTAAATCACAGATGTTTGTTTCTTTTTAGGAGATTTCATAAAAATCTAACTATTGTATTTGACCACATGACGAAACTTTTAAAAAAAAATTGGTTGCCTGTAAAGTCGGTATACGGGCGAAAGTTTTACGTGACAACGACTTTGAGTGGTAAAATCATTTTAATGTGAATATTCATTCGTATAGTAGGAAGAAGGATGAAATAATAGTAACAATTTAAAACATTTATTTATACAAAGAATTATATTTAAAACATTAATTTATACAAAGAATCTCGCACTGAATTTCATATTAACAAAATTTTATTTTTACCTTTACACATACATACGTATTTATATACAAATATACATACAATAACTTGCAATACATTTGCAAGCTATGCACTAATTCTCTAGTGCTGCGCGCGCGGCAGACCGATCATAGTTGAGTGGGAGAGAGACGCAAGGCATTCGGCGGGCCTCTCTCGTTCGGTGACTCATCGTAACGTTACCGAGCGTTACACTTTTTCATAAGTGACTCCCAGCCGCAACCTAATTTAAGACGTTGTCACGTCAAAAATGCTGTTTTACCGAGCGACGAGCTGAGTCAGAAAATACATATGGTTCAAAAGTTTATATATATATATACACGATATAAGGCGGGGCTTGTCAGCACGATAGCGTCTACAATTCTTTAGAGATCTTAATGAAACTCACATGTTCTGTGGACGAAAACAAAGGTCGAATTCGTATTTGAGCCAAATATAGACCAACTAGTTTAGAAATTACAACAATTTCAAATTTTGAAAACCCGACAATTACATAGGTATGAATTACATATGAAAAAAATTAAAACTACTTCCATTTCGGCTGTCGAATGGCCTTTTTTGATATTCTAGACACAAATACCAGCGTATGTATATACATGGCCATATTTTTTAATGACGTTGACGAAAAAGATCAATTTTTTTACAGACATACGGGTTCCTTTTTTAACCTAATTCAAAAAAGGAGGATGTTCTATGTTTGTATGTATGTATTTTTTTTTGTATGTTCAGCAATAACTTTATCAAATGTAAACCAATCTGGAAAACTCAATTTTATTTGAAAGGATGTTATACTCTTGAAATGTCTTATAGTCAGAATCTGATGATGAAATTCCAAAGAAATCAAGAGACACCCTGAAATATTATAGGCATGTATATCGTTTTGAGCTGTTTTTAGGATTCTGAGCCAAAATGGCTAAAACGAAACGGTTTCACCGTGTCCGTCCATCCGTTCATATATCACAGACATTTTATTCTATTTAGAAGACGTATATTAATAAAATTTATAGTG
Organism: Eumeta japonica; assembly: GCA_005406025.1. Lineage (NCBI taxonomy): Eukaryota > Metazoa > Arthropoda > Insecta > Lepidoptera > Psychidae > Eumeta > Eumeta japonica. The sequence continues at coordinate 69,954 of BGZK01000268.1, forward strand.
TATGTATCTTGTATAAGCCGCTACTTAGTTTGATGATGAAATAGCAAAAATAAATATTTCTAGGGGGCACTCCACAAAAATAACAGAAGCTGAAAAAATTTTTTTCAGCAAACATCAACATGTAATACATATTTCGACATTTCTTTTAACTATTTCTAAGCAATAATTTTTCTAATTATGTGAGTAATTTCGGAAATAATAGCTCCAAAGGTAGCAGAAATTGTGCTCCTCCTCTATTTTTTAAACCATATGTCCAAAAAATATGAAAAAATAGCGGAGTTAAGATTTAGTAAAAACTTTCAACGAAAATTATTTTGAACATGATCGAATATACTATCTTTAAGTAATTGCCGAATAACTACGCTTCTCAATAGAAGGACCTAAGTCCTATCAAAATAAACTCTTTTGCTGATAGACTTTAGTTTACACTACTTTAAAAGTAATAGTCGACATACCTACTTGTTTTTCTAGTTATAAGCGATTAAAGTGTTTATAACTATTCTGTGCAGGAAACAAGGAAAAAGTGTAGTAACATAATTTTTTCATTTGTACGTAGTACATTTCTTTGTAATAATGGCTTCGGAACCCTGTAATGAACTGACATGCTCTTGGCTAGTTTTTTTTTTTAATTATTCAAGTGTTTGCATCTAGAATTTATCATCTCATGCTATTGAGCTGATAATGGAAGCCACAGTACTCCTTAACGGTTAGGAGTTAGGCGATAATACTGTGATTTGTTGACAAAAATGATTTCAATGGCTATTAGTAAAACCTAATATACATAGAATTAAAATAACTGATTAATCCCTCTATATATTTTCATCCATTTGTATAACTACAGCATGACAATTTAAGCAGAGACACATCAGAACTTTTTATATGCAATAATTTACATTAAATTAATTCACCATAGTAAAATATGGCGAATAAATTTAATGTAGGAGTGAATGTGAATATAATCTGCATAAGGTGTATTACATTATAAAATAAGAATAATTTATATAATTTGTATAAGAATTACTTGGTAGTTGCACCCCATCTACGAATGTAAAGACCCTGGGATGATTACCAATAAACAATAAATTCTAAATCATAACAGCTTATTCACTTACTCCATACAAAAGTAAAGATGTCCGGCCAGTTATATTAACCATGGCTTAATCCATATTCAAAGTAACTAGATGAATTATAAAGTTAGAATTACTCGATAACAAAAAGATGTAAATTTTACAAAAAATATAAACCACCTTGAAAAACCTGTTTAAATAATTTGTTGTTTTTGGAGTCCGTTCCAGCTAAAGTAAGACAAAAATTTTTTATCTATATTAATAAACTTGAATATTAAAATATGAAATGTGAAGTATTGAGTTAAAAGGATATCATCTTTTAAAGAGACACAAATGTGATTTATCTTTATTTGGGATTAAGTCCAAATTAATTAATTATTTAAATAGGTTTTTCAAGACAGTTTTTATTTTCTTTTTTTTTGTGAAACTTGTTTTTCTTCTTAAAATACATAATCTTGAAAATAACAGTCAGAGTGACAAAGAAAGAAATGTGTAAGCAAAAGCAAATGGTATCAATTTTGCTACTTGTAAATTAGAAACATTGGATCTAAAGTAATATCAGCATAAGTATACGAATGAATGAATGATAAATATTTATTGTACTAAAATTGACCTATCTGTCCACATAGGACAGCGAATAACCATTAACTACTACAATTGAAAATTTATTAACGAATTTAGTTTAGAACAAGTGTCAATGAATTTAGTTATTAAATGCTATTATGTGATTTTTTTCATATTTTTAAGACATGATTCAAAAATTAAAGCTAATTATTTATGAAATACTGCTTTTCTCATGTCAAGTGTCTGCAAATCACTCAACACTTTATAATTAAACATATATGGTTTTCATTTGTACTTATATTTTAAAACTTGATACTTTTAACTTGATCACTATACACAAATTCAAAATTTATCATAACTTTGAAATTAAATGTTAACAAAAACATTACATAAAAAACAATGGACTTATTCATTTAATTTTGATAAACTAGCATACAGACAAAGACAGCACAATGAACTGCAAACAAACAAATAAATACATGTATTTATTTGTGAACTATAACCAATAAATAAATAAGAGCTTTATAAATACACAAAACACTATGAATAAGATAAATAGAACTTTGATTCATATAATGACAAGATAATTGAATGAATTGTGTTAATAAACAGTACATAATTGAAGAACTACATTTATTATTAAAATACATTTTGATTTAGTATTTAGCAATGGTCAATTAGAATTAATGGAACTCTCCTTTTCAAGCTCAAAACTCATCATATTTACATTCCATCTATTTATTTGAGTGTACTAGTTATGAAGACAATAATTTATATATTTTAATAAAATCCATAAACAACTCAAAATATATAAACTACAGTTAATATTTAAATAATTATATACGGTTAATATATAAACAAAAGTTTATATATTTTGAGAGCTGTTTTGAAATCAACTAGCCCCAACTGTATGATATTGCCATCAGCTGTGAAAATACGAGGAGAGTATGACTTTTCAATCTGCAGGTATACAAATTGAAGATGGCAATTTGTGAAAAGTCAAATTTCCTAGAATCAATATCACAAGTTTCATATGAATTAATTATTGATCGACCACATATTTATTAATTATTTAACATTGAACATCAAAGTATTCTATTGTATAGGATGTTAATTAGAGGAAATCCATAGTTAACCACTTGCTAGAAACTTGTTTTAACATGCAGTATCCAATCCATCGCTAAAGCTCGAATCTTTTCTTTCATTTAGAATTCATATCCAACCAATTAAATATTGGTTCGAGATGATTGACAAATATCGAACATATAAGCAAGTGTTAATATCTATTTATCTTAATCAACTAACCTTCAAGAGCTGAGTGAAATAATGATTTATTTTTTGGTTTTGTAAATATTTCTGTAGTTTTTCTTTGTAAGAGACTAATTTTGTATTTCATTCTTTCTAGTGATTGTTTGTATAACTATCCAAAACATAAATGATTAGCTTACTTTATCACAAATTTCACAACCATATTAGTTCTGCTATAAATTATTATTGTGATGGTCCTTCAAAGAGTTTTGTGTAACTTACAGTAATAGGGAAAAGATTCATAAACACATGTCTATATCTTTTTGCACTTATATTCCAATTTCATAAAAATTGCCAAGAAACAACATTAACTCCTTTTTAAAGACCTAGTATTAATGGGATCTTATTAGTAAATGTAAAACATTTGTTCATCCATCCTTTTGTCTATTTTACCTTTGAAAAAACTGTATCTTTTAAATAATATTACATAATCATTTGAATTTTTCATAAAACATAATAATAAATAATAAACATTTATTTCTCAAAAAGTTAACTTGAAATTCTTAAAATAATATTATATAACTTAAGTGTTTAAAATACTTAACAACTGTTGCTAAATTGAGTGAATATTTATATTTCAGCATTCAGTGCATTTCTCTAGAACATTTAAAAATATCCTTAATGATTTTTAAATATTTTATTACACTATTTCTTAATTAATAATGTGTGTTATTATTGTAAATATTCTTGCAAAGAATAATAAAATAAGACACAAAGCAAAAAAATAAAGCGAACTCCAACAGAAAGAATATGTTTTTCCAATATTTTTTGTTTGTACTATGTTATTAAAACAGTAATACTTCTAAGTCAGACTTGATGTCATTATAGAATTAAATTTAAAGTAAGAAAAAAATAAATAAAAACAGTTAGTTTAAGTTGAGCTCATGCTAAGAATTAAGAATGAATCCGACTTGCACTTGGTCAATTTTTATGCAATAAACAGTTTGGATATTGAGTTTTTAAAAGGATCAAAATCCTTATACATTGACCAATATTGTGTTTAATAATAATATGGAAAAACTGACCAATTAATTTTTAACTCATTAAATTGAAAACCACTCGCTTTTTGCCTTAGAAGAGGCTTAAGGCCATAACGCACATTGATGCTGGATATCCTATATCAATCACAAAGTCATTACCAGGCTTCAGCTGACACTGAGCCAGCATAGAGGATTTAATGTTGAACCCCTCAATCTGGAATTATAAGAACGTTGGAAACTATGCTTTATCTTCGGTTTTTGCCAGGATGACCAAAAACTTGACACAACAATTGAATTATAATTTTAAACTATGCCTCTAAATGTACTGATATCACAAGACCTAAGAATCACTTGGTTTCTAGTATTAATATCAAAGTTTAAAATTACAAAAAAAGGTATAGAAGCCATAAAATAATAAGTTTTGTTAAAACCAAAACATTATAATTTTTTGAACTAGATCGAAATCCCTTTGCATAGGCTTCGACCTATGTACATACAACATGTGACTAATCACTACTTTCCCTAACTACTATACCGCTAAGAAAATGAATTAATTTATAATTTATTGTATGTGTTATGTTGTCTTTCTTTAGCAACACAATTGAGTAAAATAGCAATAGTTGCTGTGTTGAAAATCAATAACTGAAAAATATTACATTCATTTTCATATCAGATTAGGAAGCAAATGCTGTAGATAGAGTGAATCAAAGTTCGATCTTGGTTGCATTTATCTAAATTTGTTTCTCAATTCTGTTGAATGAATTGCAGTGTTTAGCTTACAAATATGATATTGCGTTTGTCTAGTTACAAGGGCAATTGATGTTAATATGCAGGAATATTATTGTAATATGATTAGCATCTAGTATTATATCGAAATTACATGAAATATTTTAAATACTCTTATGCAATATGTAATATGCAAATGAATTATGTAAAAGATAAACATCTTATAAAAATATTTTTAAATACAGTGAATTTGGAATTCAAACTTGGAATAACGTAATGAAAGCATTATGACAATTTTCACATATACGTAAGAAAAATAATATACATAATTCCATTTCATTTCATGTACTATGTGTTAATTTTTAGAGAAATAATTTGTTTAGGAAATGCCAAGTATTGCATTTCCTAAACAAATAATTTGCCTAAATTCTGCTCTACATGTAATTTCCTTAAATTTTGCTCAACATGTTATAAGAATACAATTACGAGGTTGTGTATTTCACTTGTTTCATAATTCCAATATATAAAATGGAAATGTTTATTGGTATTAGAAAGTAATAAAATAATTTCTAGAGCTAAGACTACGCATCTTCAAATGTAAGAAAAACTATGCTCAATTTATTTTTGAGCTTAAGACACTATATTAGCTACATACACCATACTATGGTAAACCATATAACATCAAGGTTGCGCAGTTTTGTTTTGTAGTTGGTCCAACACTATAAATATCATAGCAGTTTGTTAACATATTAGATTAAAAGGTAACCGTTATTACAAATAAACGTTGAATCAAGTTCAATTTACGGTTGAGGTTATGTTATTTTATCTTCTCAATGTACATACCTGCATAGAATCCGCGCTTATAATTTCAGTACCAAATTTTTGAGCTAATTCCACACCCAATTTAGTTTTTCCTGTACCAGTGGCACCCAAAATTATTACCATAGGTAAACGAGACATTATCGGACTCGACAAAGCCATTGCAAACTAGAAACGCGCGAACTTCACTGATATTATGACAGTTAATGCTATCAATGTATTTGTATTATAAAGTCAAACGGTCTTTCTTCATACAGCCATCTTCCAAAGTACCTGAAAATATTTTTTTGTAAGACATACATAATTTAAAAGTTTCTTTATTCTTTACGTTATTTTCCATCTACATTTTTTTCAACAAAAAATGTATTGTTTTTAAACTGTTAAAAACTAAATTAAAATTATGACTTTTTAATATTTTTTTCTTAAATTTCTGAAATGGTCTGTAAAAACTTCATTCTCACCTTTCATGTACTGTATAAAAACAAGGATAGACCTGAAAGAAATTAATAGTGTAATGCCTGCTTTACAAGCAGCCGTGATGCACACGTGGACTTAAGATACGAAATTAGGTATTTGGTTGTGTATTTGACGTAATGAGAACAGATATAGAGAGATAGTACATCTCTCTATATCTGAGAGATGTACTTTCTCTTTGTTGTTGACAAGTTGACACTTACTTTATTTAGAACAAAATAATAGTAATGCAAAAAAAGACAATTTTTGGTTGTTAAACAATTAGATGACAATTAAAAAACAATCAATACAGCAAACACAAATCTGTGCAACTGTAAAAAAATATATATAAAGATCTAACTCGTTATTTGGCGGTAATTATTGACACACGTAAGACACTCTGTTAGTAAGACTTTAGACTAAAACTGTTAAGCTAAGCTTTGAACCTTCGTCAAGAAAGTCTCGAAGATTTTCCTTTAAAAAAATCTTTATATTATTGATTTTTTCTTTTAAGATTATATTGTAACGAGGTCATCTACGTTAAGAGAAATCCTTGCAATTTTCAAAAATAACATAACGTCCCCGTTTGATCTGATGTTGAATTTGAAAAATTAAATGCTAAAAGAAAATGTTGACATATAATGATAATTTTAATGTAGAGTTCATAATCTGTTAATTGAATATTAATTTTGTAAAAGCAGCCCGGTTTATTCATACTGAAAAGACTTCCTTTTGGTTGACGTTCCTAAGTTTTATTAAAATCCCAAGTAAAATCCTTACCTTTTGGTGGAGGAGTGTTGCAAGTTCTGGATTTGTTTTTAAGATACATAAAAAAGAAAATTGAAGTTCAGTAAGATTTTGCATCAATGGCACGGGGGATATATTTGTGTAATATTTATGCATGATAATTTTGAAACGGATAAAATTAGCTTTCAGTGGGCCAGTAGGAAATTAACATTGTATCATTTGGTTTAAAAACAAGTTAAGCTTACTTCCAACGATATAAACATCCGATATGATTATTTGCTGATATATTTAACAATTTCTATAATTCACTTAGATTAGTTTTGTAAAAACTAAAACAAGCAAACCTCAAGGTAAAAACAAATAAGTAGAAAATCAGCTATCGTTAAGTGAAAGTGTTAGTATATAAAGTATGACAGAAAGGATTACTTATGATCCTTAACATGATCAAGAAACTTAAGGTCATTTCAGAGTTATAATAACGCAAAAAAATACGAAAAGATTACGTTCATTCTTAACATTGATCTTAATGTAGTAAATTCATAGAAAATTTTGCAAATATTTATTAACCTTTCCTTTTATTGCAAAAAATATGTAAATTTTAAATGGACGAAATTATAAGATACCACGTTGTTAAATAAAAACACAAATTGTACAATCCATCAAAGTGAGTATATTTCATCAATAAGAATAAGAACCTAACAATAAGACTATTTGTAGATGCAAGTAGAGAAGCTCTTACTTAACGATTTAGCAATTTTGATGCAAGATATGACAGGGATGTATTCGATAATAAAAATGAGAATATTTTATTTTATTTTATAGGTTATAAAATAACACTTGGAATATGGCATAATTTTTTGCGAATTTACACTTTACCACTAGTTCGGAAGGCAGTTTCCTTCAAACAAGAACGAGTAAGAAACTTAAGGTTAGCTGTTTTCTAATATCATCATGCATAGCCGAAATAAATACAAAACCATTGACGAAAAAACAGCTCAGTAAAATTGCCCGTTGATAATTATCTTCTAAATGTTCAGAAATTGTACAATAAATACCCTTTTTTACTGAGCTATGTGTGCACATAGAGCTCCCTATATGAATTTGTGACTTTGCACAGTCGACTAACAAGTAAATTCAGTTGTGAAAACGAAATTTATTTTTATTTATTTCAATTTTTCTACTAATATGTACACATTTTAATTTAAATTTGACAATATATTAATTGTACACTATACATATTTATAAAGCCGGCTCAGTTATTTAAGTATGGAAATAATCTCCTTTGGGTTGTCTTTTCTAAGTTTAATAAAAGTCAAGTTAGGAGTTTCACAGCATTGCTTTAATTATAAATTCCTGTTTTAAATTACTTAATCTGAATTCTAGTGTACCGTCGTAATGTTACTGATAAAACAGTACAATAAAATGATTATCAGAACCAAGCGGGTTATTGTTGTTATTATCTATTTCTATTAATTATTAATCTTAGCAAGGATATCACAAGGTCATGAACATTTTTTCAGTTCTGGCTGATAGAACCATTAGTGTGAAAGCAGTAAAATAAAACGTTTAATAACGTTGTCCACTAATAAAATTATTTATAAAAACAAGAACGGATCGAAGTGTACATGGATAATATTAGATAGCATTCAAACTACATTTACGCGTTCTAATTTTATACGTGTAGTGGCTAGACAGTATTAACTATATTAATTGAATTATACGAAATTGTATCACATCGTCAATGTTGCATTACATGAATCGATTAATTAATAAATTTTGGATTACGCTCTTGTTGACTAAAAGTAATTTTTTGACTGAACCCAATTTAGGGTATTATTCTGATGAAAGTGAAACATCAGAATAATACCCCAAAATTAAGCATATTCACAAGACGATAATGGTACTTGGAACTTCCGGTATCTTTGAAATTATCGTATAATGAATTACTTGTCGGTGTAATTCATTATAATTTCGACAACAGCTGAATATTTGTTTGTAGACAAGAATTTCGCCAAAACTTGTAGAAATATTGACCCTTCAAAAGATCTTCATTACTATTAGTTCACGGCAACGAAAGATTTCATGCTGATTAAGAAACCGTTTCGATACCACGGAATTTGCAATTAGAAATCATCATTCATCCGCGTACTCACAGGACTGGATTTTAACCGACTACTAAACTTTTCACAATCAGAACTTCTGCAAGCAAACAGACTTGTTAGCGGGAATGAGCAGCGAATGATTTAGAGGGATCGTGTTTTCCAGAATTTTGTGGTCAAGAAATGAATAACCTTCATACAAAAAGAAGAAAATATATAAATAAAATGAATAGTTACTTTGACTAAGCAAATAAATGTATCATATAAACAAAAAAAACTGTATTCTATTATTACCTAATATATATTATGACACAGAACTATAATACACAGGTACCTTTATTTTTTTAGAGTTAGAAGGTTTACCTAAACATATAAGATTTCACGTATTTTATTTTATTCTGAGTTTATTGAACTAGTTTCAAAATATCTTTGGATTGTTGACGCCGTATTTAGAAGCATAAAAATACTTAATGTCAATATTTTAAGCCATATATTTTGAAAACGATATCAAAATTTAATTTAGTTTAGATTATACAAGAAATTTATGTATATGAAGCTGTTGTAATAGCCGTTACCCGCCTGTTTCGTTGAGCGCAAAACTTAGTAAAGATTGTTTTATTTTATTATTCAAATATGATTGCGGGTTTCAATTACTGTTTTTATGATATGCACAAAAATATGCTTTTTTTTTTTTTTGTTTTGTGTTAGAAGTATTCATCCTATTTCAGGATATTCACTCCTATGCCATATTGATTACATCGAGCGTGGTTGAGGGAGAAACGTTCATACATACTGTTACGTGCGTATTTCTTTTGAACCTATGACTGCCTACCAAAGGAGGAGAGGTGAGGAGAAGCTGTTCAAAAAATAAGTTTGACATAGTATTCTCTGTGTGGCACGAATAGCGCCCCCTTGTACATAGCACGAATATATGGGCTCTCGTTTAAGATAAATAAAGATTGGTAATTACCTTTTTGTATGGATGAATATTTAGCGAGATGTAATAAATGCATTTCGCAATAAGTGCGTTTAAATATTCATAACGATTCTGGTTTTTAATATGTGAAATTGGACAGGTATGGCAGAAGAAACACGAAAGCGACGGAGCAATTACGCTAACTTAAAACGATCGAGTCTGTATCGCTGTGACGTAAAAATTACGCCAGTCGAAGGTACGGCGGCAAAGCTTTCTCATCCTGGTGTTATTTTTACGTCACGACGATACAAACTGGATTTTTTAAGTTAGTATAATTGACCGCTCGCTGAAGTACTGAGTGGGTCGAGATACGATCCCTAAGCTGTGTGCGTGGCGTATCCTTGAAGGATAAATATAGGAACAGTGCTGCGAACGAATAGTGAGGACTGAAACGAACTAATTTCGTGATTAGAGCAAGAAATGCCTGTTAAAATGCTTTAATCATGTGGACAAGATGAACTTAAAAAATCGTTGGTCAAAGACCTTTACACATCGAACATGTGTGATGGAAAGGTCAGCAAGAAGCACCTTGGGAAATTTTATGCAGGCCAAATTAATGACGCATTTAAAGAATGTTTCAAAATCAGTATCCAAAATTTTATCGTGTTTCAGTAGCCGAAAATTAGATTACAATTACGTACGATACTTATGTAATGTATTTTATATGTAATATATGTATGTATGTAATGTGTATGTAAATGTAAAGTATATTATATATACATTACATACGAGATGGAGATCTCTATTTCTGAGTTCTGACTATCTCTTTGAGGAATAAACGTAAGCTTCACGTGTTACCTGGCCGACCGGCGAGAGCGATAAAACAAAAAGAACACAATTTGTTAGCCCGAATGTAGTGAAGAAATTCTTGGGCAGATCTTTGAAAATAGAAATTGAAGAACTTTCACAAAATTATATGAATAATTTCGATATATTTCTATACTTTAAAAAATGTTGTACTTATAAAGAATCGAATATGGAAGTCGTTTAATCCCAATGCATTTATGGCGTCATAAAGTGATTTTGAGGATCATTTTATTACCAACGTAACTTATCCTAGATCAGTTTGACAAAGGAAAAGAAACTTTGTTGCCGATCAAAGGTTAAAATGTACAAAGTGGCTTGTATCTAATAGAGATAAATTTATTTTTATATATTTAGTTTTTTTAATTATATAAAAGTTAGCGTTTAATTTTATTTTCTTTATTTATTCTTTTTGTAGTTATTTCTTTTCTATTCATATTATTCCTACGAGTAGGTATAATACAAAATCCGTCCATCACCCCAGAGATCCCTCGTAGAGGGCTTTGATACAACAGGGTGCACCCCGGTGCCCTGAAGTGTAGTGTTAGCGATATTTATATATCTTTATAAAATACAGCCCTCGGCACGTGTTCACCTTGGCGTTGGATCATCCACTTAAACCAAAATCCACATTGAAGTTCAAAATAAACGAAACGAAATCCAATTTAAAAATTTAGTTTAACTGCTCTTATCGACGCCTTCAAACTCAAAATTACAAAGTAAGCTTTTGCCTGCAGATTTGGTCGCGCCCGTTTAACGAGAGTCAACCCTGGGTGTAGCAGTTGTATTATGATAATGTTTAAAACGAGCAATCATATCAAATGCATATATTAGGTTGGGGAAAATTTTTTTCTTATTTTGTTAGTAAAAAGTGGCAGTAAAATTTTTTTGGCTGTGCTTTTTGTATCTGGCTAGTTTTAATAGCATTAAATAGATAACATTTTGAAAAAAGAACAATAAAAAGTGAAACCAGTGTCTCGCCATTTTCTATTGCTTTTCTGTTCATCGAAATGAGTGAGTGAATCTAACGTAGAAATTTGATAAATTTTGAAGTTTTATTACAAAAAAATAAAGAAAAATGCAATACAAGCCGTAAAAAAAAAAAATGTGACGTTTGTGGACCTAATGCAGTGTCGGTAAGAGTTGCACAAAACTGATTGAAGCGTTTTCATTCCGGTAATTTAGATGTCAAAAATGAACCTCGCTCTTGTCGATATGGTACGGATAAAATAAATACCATTTTGGACAAAGTAGAGCAAAATCGGCATGTTAGTTCTTATGACATAGCTTAAGAGTTGAGAACTGACCACAAAACAGATTTGAACACTTAAAAAATGCTTGATATACAAAGAAGCACGATACTTTGGTCCCAAACGAGCTCACTGAAAGAAATATAATGAGTCGTATACTCATTTACGATTCTCTATTAAAACGTAATGAAACCGAACCGTTTTTGAAGATTGATCACTGGTAATGAAAAATAGATTATTTACGACAAGAACGTGCGAAAAAGATAATAGTTAAAAGGTAAGTAAGCTCCACAGACTATAGCGAAACCCAGATTAACTTGCAATAAGATGATGCTATGTGTACGGTGGGATTGGAAGGGAATTATTCATTGAGCTTTTACCGTTGAAGAAAACCATCGATTCAGATCCGAATTGATGATTTTGCTACTGCTACTGCCAGCAGCTGATGATAATCAAGCGAGAAGTAGAGAAAAAACCGGCCAAGTGCGAGTCGGACTCGCGCACCGAGGGTTCCGTACAAATTTTTTTTTTCACGGGTTAAAGGCAATTAGATCTAAGTATTTGATATGAATTTCAACTTGATAGCTCTACGCGTTCATGAGGAAAAAGTAATAAGTTTATATTTATTAAAAATATATATTTTGTAATGTAACTAAAATTTAAGGTTTTCGGAATTTTTCCTTTATGTGTGCTATAAAACGTTGCTTCATGCCAAATTTCAAGATTCTAGGTCGACTGGAAGTACCCTTTAGGTTTTGATTCCCTTGCGAGTACTTGCGAGTTTCAAAATATGCAGCTTAAATTGCTGTTTCTTTTGATTGCGTTGACATAGAAGTTTGATTTTGTTACAGCTTAAAGGTATTATAAACCTGAGTATTTGGTATGAATATCAATTTAATACCTCTACGCGTTTATGAGGAAATGGGTAGTAAGTTTAAAATTATTAAAAAAAATATATATTATGTGATGTAACTAAAAATTTATGGTTTTCGTAATTTTTCCTTTATCTATGCTATAAGACGTTGCTTCGTACCAAATTTCAAGATTCTGAGTTCACGGGAAGCACCCTGTAGGTTTTGATTCCCTTGCAAGTGTCGAAAATTTGCGCCATAAACGGCTGTATCTTTTGATTGCGTTGGCTTAGAAGTTTGATTTTTTCACAGCTTCAAGGGACAGTAGACCTGAGTAATTGATATAAATTTCAGCTTCATACCTCCACGCGTTCCTGAGAAAAAGGGTCTTGACAGACGGACGGACGGACGGACAGACGGACAACAAAGTGATCCTATAAGGGTTCCGTTTTTTCCTTTTGAGGTACGGAACCCTTAAAACGACCGAAATCGATGAACAGAATGTTATTTTTCACCATAACGCCAGACAACACACATCTTTAGCCACTCAGAAAATATTGAGGAAGTTTGGTTGGGAAACGTTAATGCATCCACCATATAGCTCTGACTTTGTATCCTCAGATTTTCACCTATTTCGGTCCTTTCAGAAGTCTTTAGTGTTAGGTTAACATCAAGAGAGGACTGCCAAAACTACTTGTCGCAGGTTTTTGATCAGAAGTACCAACGTTTCAACAGAAATACTACCTCCAAAGTGACAATAAGTAGTTGAACAAAATGTCATATAAATATTATAATTAAATCGAAATAATTTTTTTTAAATAAATTATCCTGAATTTGTATATAAAATACGAAAAAACCTTTTCCCCGACCTAATACAAAATATCGTACCGGTGCCAACCCTGGGTGCAGTATCCATATCGAGCTAGTATTTAGGACGGGCTATGCTAATTAAATGTATGTACACGATGTCATGTTTTATGCTGTTCACCATTAAGAAGTTCCGCTGTTTACCTCGTGACTCCATCATCAGATTAACTCGGTGGTACCAGATTGTTGCATTGTCAGCAAATTCACATAAGTATGATAAATATCAGTTCGGACATCAGTGACTGGTCTAATTTGATTACAAATGACACATACTGGTACAGGTGAAACTAATAAAAGCTTATAAAAAAAAGGATATGTGGGAAAAAGTAATCAGTAAATAAAACTCATTATTTTTTTTAAAGCTATATTAGACAGAGCTACATGAAACCACCCCCCTTCCCCCATCTTGTGCCATTAGAAAGGTACACAATCACAGAAATTAAATTGACTCATAAGCCGATAACCTCGCACACATCTTCGTAAGGTCAATCACAATGTCAAAATGTCTAAAATAAAAGCCCAGCACCCCACACCGACACGTTTCGGAGCTCTACCTATTGATAGCCTTATTATTTACTCATTTTTTTTCCATAATTTTAATGATTATCTTAATGTTCTCAATATACATAATTAAGGAACAAAACCAAAAAAAACGTTTTACTATTTCTCATAATAATATCCTTCTCGGCCACGGTAAGTACAGGAGTCCAATGCAGCTTGAGCGCAGCTTCAAAGATTGCAGAGTGCACTATCAATATTAGGCGGAATTTTAGTAGCGCCCTGCACTCTCTGTAGCCGCGCGCACAACCCTTGCAGGCCAGCGGCGGTCGCGCACTTAATCGTCAGAATGTTACGTATTTGCCGCCGGCCGACAACGATTAGGTGGTAGATCGTACGGGACAGGATACCATATAAGAAAAAAATCCATCAAAATTAAACTACAACATGACTTATTCATCCCATACTTAAAAATAAAATTTACAAACCATGGTATGATTTTCATTTTATTTGACATATCTATTTTAATTTGGCAGTGGTGGAAATGTGCCTTGTCAACGCGGTGTGCATATTTTCGCTGTTTCGCCATTATAAAGCTGTCGTTTCTTAAATTTTAATTTTATCGATTACAATCTACTGACTTTTTCTTATGTGATCTATCCAAACTTCAACATTGTTACATCGTAGCTATCGTAACACTAAACATAACGCCGTTCGCGTGTGTGCCATCATCGGACGACTAAATCAAAAATTTATCAATATTATTTATGTCAATTTAAGAATACAAAACAAAAATAAATGCAGGTACAACATTCGAGAATCGAAACTATTCTCCAGTTAAAGAAAAAAAAAGAACAAAAAAGATTACTAAAAAAAAACGTCTTACAAAACCATGACGTAATGTTCTATGAGCTAACTTACACAATCTATTATTTACATTATGCCTAGTGGAAGATAAACTGCGAATCTTTAACATGAACTATATAAAAGGGACGCAGCCGCTCCGAGGCCGCCCGCTCATAATTCATACGTCTCACAAAAAAATATTTCTCGCAACTAATTCGAGTGTTAACCTAACGTATATATAATAATATAATGTATATTTACACAGCAAGGCACATTCCGCACGCATTAAAGCCTTCCAACGAACTGCTCGAACTGTGCTTGATCAAAACATCAACCTCTACATTCGATGTCAATTAATACATCACTATCGCAATTATCGACTAACTTATCTGTAAAAAAAAATAATAAGAAAATGCAAAATTTACTATTAGTAGGTACTATGAGGAACTATGTCGTGGGTATCTGCGGGGCGCCCCCGCCCCGAGGCGATCGTACGCGGGACGTAGACCTTGATGTTCTCATCAGCGTACACAGTCTATTTTATATAACGTAGAATCGAATTTGATTGTCGCCGGACAACGCGAGGCTGTTCCCGCGTTTTACGAAATTATCTACAACAGATTGCGTCAATATGCCCTTCACTGAAGCGAGCGTTTACATAATTAAAATCTGTTGGTGATTACAAGTATGTCCGAATAAATAAATGATTAAATTAAAAAGAATACATCAGAAGCATTAAATCACTATAAAATGTGCTAGTGGCGTACCTACATAATACATGTCAATGCAATACAACTAAACCTGCCTACTACGTGATCATGGCCGGTTCTCATGAACGCGGTAACGGTTTAAAGAGATTAAAACCGAGTCCAAATTAAACTGCCGATGTCTAAACTATTTGATTTTAACGGTAAAAATTCACTTTGTTAATTAGGCGATTAATTAACATTTAAAGAGTTAACATTTTACAACAAAAAACACTACAAGAAAACCATAAGCGACTTAAAATTAGAGAATTACACTTAAATAATATCAAGTTAAAACAATCACGATATCACTATCTCCTTCTCACACGCGCGTCCACGTGCGAAGGAGCAAGAAACAAAAGAAAATCCCACACAATGGCCCGGAAACATATAATAGTGGCCTACCGTAATGTAACTAATTCTGAATAAAGCGATCAAAATAAACAAGCTTTATTACGACTACATCTCGTTAAATGCCTTTTCTCCTACCTAATAAATTCACAAACCGAGTCGCCCGCGCCGCTCCCGCCGAGCTCGAGCTGGAGCGCCAGTGGCCGCGCGATATGCGAAAAAGCAAACATCACTAGGCACGCTGGTTAGAAAGACTGGCGCCATCATATTACGTTATCAATACGCCAGCACAATAATATTCGTTTACTATTTTACTCTCGGTAAAACGAACGAGCTCAGTGGGACAAGCGTCTTAAGACCACGCACTACGAGTCATCAGAACTCTACCGTGAATCGACATTTTTCACGGTTCCACGGTCCACATTCGATTTCCAGTTTATTATGTACAAAAGATTAAGAATAGAATTATCAGATGAATTAATAACAGATCGATTTAAATCTGTGCTTTGAACTTCTACATAGTTTTTCATTAACTCTACTAAGATCCGTTTGGTAGATCCAGGTGTGATTTCACATATTTATTACAAATTATAACAAAGTATAAAGTCGACCATGGAAGTGTGCAGCTAGCTACGCTTAGAGGCAGCTCTACGATTCACTGTGCAATATTTTTCTGACCAAATTAAATATTATCTTATGACATTGTGAACTTTTTGTAGGAGCGAATACAGGCGAAATGAGTACAAAAGCTGACTCCAATTTCCAGATTACAACGCAAGACCGACCTCGATTGCGAGTCATATTGACTTCTTAAAGTAAGTTTGCCTATGCAGTTCAGTGATTACTAACGATAGTCTGTTCTACTATAGAAAATGTAAAATGAATTATTGGGAGTTGCGAGTCAACATCGTATTTACGTGTAGGCGGATTGGTGAAACTCTGTAAGTCGGTCCAACTTGTAAACCTCGCCGGCACGCTCAATGGGCCCAGACGGTAGGAGCGGCGTGGTGCGTGGCGTGCACGGGGTGCGCGTGCGAGCGCGCGGCGGCATGTATGCTGCGCAACTTCTTCAGTTTGGCGAGCAAGCGTGTCTGATGACGGCGTAGTGCTTCGCGTTCTCGCTCCTCGGCTTGGAGGCGCCGACAGAGGCTCGCCGCTTCACGCAAGATCACTACTTTGGGGGCACGCTCCTTATCACGCGTCGCGGGTATTTGTTCCTTGAGTTGGTCGAATAAATTTTTAAGGCCGATGCGCCGCATGCGTTCCATGTCGTTGTGCAACGAACGCTTTTCCAAATCAGGCACGTCCGGGTCCGAGTCGGTGTCCGGCGACGAGCGTCGCGGCCGGCGGCCGGGCCCGCGCGTGCGCTTGCGGGTCGGCGAGTAGGCGGGCGCTGCGGACGCTGCCGCCGACGGGGGCATCCGTTTGCGAGGCGGCGTCGTGGGTACGCGCCGAGATGTGATGGCGCTGGCCACCGTGCGCTGAATGTTGTGACGGTCAAGCGCGGACGGCACGCGCGGTAAAGATTCGGTGCGCGTGCTCACGTTCATCTGACCACTTTTCTCGCTGATCGATACGACGTCGATCTCCTCCTCTGCAACAATGAAAACGCGTTCAGATAAGTAAACCCCGCGACGACTCCGCCTTGTGGACGTCTTTTACATTTAATCAAATCAATTAGAAAAGGTAAAACAATACGAAAATAAGTTAAATATGTTTTATTAATAATAATTGTTCGACATGAATAGCCATCTCGCTGTTAGACGAATAAATTAGAGGCAATTAATATACTATAATGCGTAAACGAGCAGACTTGACATATGATAAGTCTTGTAATTTATACGGACGCAGTTTCAGACATTTCAGATTTTCGATTTCATATGCAACAAGGAAAACATAAATCTGTAGATTTCTTCGTCGTGAGATAGGGCGTGATAGCTGCAGTCAGGTACCGCGTCGCGCCGTGGGGGGCTGCGACCGCCCGCGCCCGGGGCAAGGGGCCAGTGCGGGGAGGGACCGTGAGCGAGAGGGTGGGGGTTGGGGAGCAGTCGGCCATTGACCCGGCGGCGTACTACCGCAGCGTCTGTCGCCATCGATCGAGACAACTGACGTCATGACGCGTCTTTCGCGCCAAAATTATAGCGCACGCGCGGTGCGTTCGCCGCAGAGCTACACTCAATGGACGGTTTCAGACGACGACGCCGTACTCTTCGATCCGCATAAGATAGATTTCCACAGCTACACTCGTAAACGACAAAATCGGTATGACAAAGCATGATAAAATATCTTATAATTATCTTATAATTTGTAATCGTTATTTTGTGAGAAACGAACGGAGTTGTAGGCGTCAAGCGACATCCTCAACACGGGTGTCTCTCGATTTGCTCTTCCTGCTTTTTCTAGAGCCGAGGCCATGTGGCGCGGGGCTCCCAAATGCACAGGTTGTAGTAGTCCTTATTACGATACTAATTCGGCATTTTATTGGCAGCACGACAAAAACTTTTTGGCTGCACTTCAGTAAACTAGACGAAAGTTGTGTATATAATTTTTTAGTACTGAGAATTTATTATTATCAAACAAAAAATACACCGCAAACGTTTGTAATAAATAAAAATCTGGAGTATAAAAATAGCATGGTTTATTGAGCTTTTACAGACTAAAAAAAATAAAATAAAAACTGTATAAAGTCAGTGTCATCATTTAATATTACCATTTCCAATATTAAGATTGCTTATAGAAATTTGGAAATTAACGACCATAAAATTCTGAAATAGTAAAATTTCAACCGATGTTTTCACAGATTTTATAAACTACCACAGACTGTGAAAAATGAAGTATATAATAATATATACTTATATGGAGACTATTGCATCGTCCATTGGGTTAATAAACCCAATGGACGATGCAATTGTCCAAAAATCAAATTATTTTAGATAATTGACAAATATTGTATGTTACGTGTAGTTTTATTACATTCGAAATACCATCGAAACCGATCCAATAGATTCGAACGTGATGCCGAACGCGTTGAAAATAAAGAGCGATCCGAATCGAATTCAATGTGGATCTGAACCAAGACGTTTCAAGTACGAAGCAAAGCGACCGAAGCCGACCGAATTCGATGTTGGCTGGCATCGAGGCTTTTCAGTTGCTGTAGAGATCGAGCGAGCGAAGGCAACAACAACTAGCGTACACGATGCAAATTGTATTTGACGAGGCATTCATCTACTGTGTAGTTTACTAGTAGTTCACTCCGCATGCGCTAGTTGTATGTAGTTATACGTAAAACACCTATACTGAGCGAACGAAGCGAGGACGCTGTGGTCGTGGGCGAGCGACATACGTATCGAATTTCTCAAATGTTTGAATTAATCAAATCTGTCTTTTTTTTTGCTTACTTTCACCTATAAAGAAGAAAAACGTTCCATTTTATGAAACTTTGTAACATTATTAGTGGAAGTCCACGTAGGTGTAAAATTATTCTAGTATTACGGATGAACTGTCGTAAAGCAACATTAGCAAAAAGTGATTCGCATCGGAAAGAGTACACCGGCGTATCGCTAAGAATGCGGAAACTTGGCTATTTTTGCACGGCATTTCGCAGAAGCCCGAGTGGTCGGATAACGGCCGGGAGTCGTGTCATCGGTTTGAAGCACAAGCGACCTTTGCGCCCGCCGGCCGCCGACTTATGAATGGACGGACGACGAACACCGTGCACTCGACAGTTTTGAAGTCGATAACACTTTTTACGTTTAAATCGTTTGAAATACAATTCTTGTTATTAGTTTTAATGCACGTCGCATTATATAATATGATAGTAAAATGTTTATAGTACGAGTACAAAATGTAATATCATGATGTTTGAATACAAATATAAATTTGTGATTACAAATTGGTGATTACCAATGTTATTTCAAATGTCTTATTTATCATATAACATCGCACAATAATTTTAAGTATTTGTTTTTGTGTAAAATTTATCGAATAGTTAGACCAAGACGTAAAATAAGAAATAGAATTGTTTTACCGCGAGTCTTAAAAGAGAATAGGTATTATTATACAAAAAGTAAAAAAAGGAAGAATGAAAAAAAAATAATTTCATTATTATTACCAACTTGTCAACTTAAAACTTATTACAAATACACTTAAAAATAATTATTAGTCAAATATTTTCTAACAACTCAAAGAAGCCACTGACGGTGTATCGGTGCTCGATAACGGAATATATAATACGAAAAGAAAACCGAAATTGTTGCATACGGAACCAGAATCGAAAGTGAGACTGAGATCGGAAAGTCAGAGTCGAGATCGAAACTGGAACAACTGGAACAGGAGTCGAGAACGGAATAGAGACCGACGCCACAAACAACAGAATAACGAGGTCGGGGTCAAGATTGAGGCGCTCCGGAGTGAGACTGTGAGATAATTGATGTATATACACGAGGAAATTAACGGAAAGAAGATAGCACTGACATTAAAATTAAATATCATCTGTCCATAAGCTTGTTTCCAAAATGCAAAAGTCTTAAAAAATATTTTTTTTTAAATTGCGTTTTGTGACGTCCATTCTGTTTACTTCCATATGAAATTTGATATTTATGTATCTCATTATATGTAACAAATAACCCACATAGAACCAAAAAATATAGCTCCTCCTATTATGTAATTTAAATAAATTACATGAGACATAGGCATTTATCGGATTGTATTAGCATAGACGATTCAATTTTTTTTTGTCTTTATATTTTATCGATTTTCTTTATTACTTTGGCAATGGCGAGGGCGGCGTATAACATGGCCTCAACTACGCAATACCAGCGTATCGGACACATTAAGCGACAATAAATTAACAAGATTTTTTTTACTTCCGCATTGTGTGTTCTGAACGCCGAGTTATCAGTAAACTCGCTATGCGTCTTAAATACTCATCACTGCCGTCTGCCGCTTTATTTTGTCTATAGTCTCAAAAGCTTAAACATTTAAAATCCCTACATTTTTAAAAATACTATCTTATTGTAAATGAGAACAATTATCTGAAGAGTAATAAATATAACGATGTAAAGATATTTGTTTTATTATGTACTTTTTTGCATGCTCCTTGGACGTCGCGTTATAAATAGACGAGTCGTTCTTAGTCAGGGAAAATCTGAGTTTCCTCATGTGGCGCCGCGGGCGTGGCCGGCGCGAGCGCACAATTAGCGCCGCTGTAAGCGATACCGGCCGGCGCCTCGCCGGTCTAGTGCTCGTCTATTGCACGCCGTTCCAATTTTAAACGATACCAGTGATAATCCACTTTTTGTTGTGCGCCAGCGAAAGACCGACGCCCGAAGTGGAGTAAAAAATCGCTGCTCTCTCTCCGCCGTGCAATCGATTGTATAGAGATGCGGCGCCGCTATTGCCGCTCGAAAGTGGCACAAAATTAAATGTCAGCGTGATTTTGGCACGTAATTTATGTTCAACAAAAATTCAAATTTTTATTTCTGTTACGTGCGAACATATATAGTGTAGATCTTTTATAAGAAAAAAAAATTTGGTTGCCTGTAAAGTCGGTATACGGGCGAAAGTTTTACGTGACAACGACTTTGAATGGTAAAATCATTTTAATGTGAATATTCATTCGTATAGTAGGAAGAAGGATGAAATAATAGTAACAATTTAAAACATTTATTTATACAAAGAATTATATTTAAAACATTAATTTATACAAAGAATCTCGCACTGAATTTCATATTAACAAAATTTTATTTTTACCTTTACACATACATACGTATTTATATACAAATATACATACAATAACTTGCAATACATTTGCAAGCTATGCACTAATTCTCTAGTGCTGCGCGCGGCAGACCGATCATAGTTGAGTGGGAGAGAGACGCAAGGCATTCGGCGGGCCTCTCTCTCGTTCGGTGACTCATCGTTACGTTACCGAGCGTTACACTTTTTCATAAGTGACTCCCAGCCGCAACCTAATTTAAGACGTTGTCACGTCAAAAAAAAAACTGAATTAAGATGAGTTATTTTGTGTTTCGTAAACAGAAAACAATTTAAAGAAGACAAGTCATTTATTCTTAGTCATCTCGCCGTTCTAGGTGGCGTCTGAGCACTCGTGAGAACAAAATGATTCATCGCGGACCGTTACTAGACTCGGGCACTAAATGAAGACGGTGATGGAATCTTGATACCGCACAGAATTTATAAGTACTAGTATTATTTTTTTTTTTGTTTAATCTGACTTATCGAAATATAGACATTATGAATTTTCATATTTTTTACTATATACTTCTATTGCACATATAAGCTATAGAATCTTAGTATGCAATGCTCTTGTTATGAACCCATGAAAATATTCGCCTCACTACGTACATTCACTATTGATTTCAGCTGTGGTTTCGTCAAAAGCGTGGGTGGGTTTTCGGACACGAGAGGTAATCCATGTCAAATATTGACGCTGTGACGGAGTAGCCTAAGCCAGTCGCGTATGACGCAACGAACACGTCACCGCTCGCTGGTATTCGATGCGGATATCTCTGTCTACCTACTTGTCGTTTTTGAAGGTGCGTGGAAGGGGCTATCGGTTCCACGGCGAGAGGTCGGTCCGGCGGCGCGGGGCCGGGGCGGAGGGGCGCACGCTCGACCGCCGTCGCATTAGCAAGGCCAAGTTCAATGGCATTTGAGCACGATAATTAAAAAACTATCGTGATGCACTCGCCGCGGCGCGCACGCCACATCGTATACAGGAGATGCCAAATTGTAATGAAAAACCGAGCAGCTGTGAGCGTGATACACGCGATTAGCGTTCCGTAGTATAATTCTTTTTTATATACAAAAATAGACTTAACAGATTTTGATATAAATTTCACTATGTGGCGTATTAATATGAAGAATCTACGCCTAAGTGGATAAGAATAATTTTCATATTGTACGGTTTCTTGAAATTGGGGATATTTACTGAAATTTTAAAATTCTAAATATTCTTCTATGTACCTCATCGCTAATGTCCATGATATATTTTTACAATTGTTAAAACGAACACAGATAGATACCTACTGAATGGGAGCCTTTTTGGGGCAAATGGCTTTTTGGGAAAACTTCTGAAAGCTTTTTTAATGCATTTTAAAAAATAAGTTTTATTTTTGTAAAACGAAATTATTAGAGTAAAACACTTGACAAATAACGAAGTGTATGTTTGAAAATACTGCAATCGATAATAAGAACAAATGAATATTTTTAATCGTCTCGATAGCTGCAAATCATATTGAACTCCATTATCGATAATTTTATCATGTGCTTTATCAAATTGATATGAATTATGGGAGTTCGACGATAAAAAATTCCGCTTTAATAAGAAGCTTAATAGATTTACTGTTATATCCAGTATTTATAAACGGTTTAAAAAGTAATCACCGATCATCCTGTATACGACATTTTAATTTGTAGCAGGTGCAAAGACCGCGTGCCGTATCAGACGGTCGTGTTTAAGTTTTAGACAAAATATAATAACGTTATTCAATGAACAAGTTTTAATGAATTAAATGTATCTTTTTAGATTATAATTGGAACGAAATTTATTTACGCGGCTTGCAGAATGTGTTAGTTGGCAGAAATTGTCACGTAAAGAAAAAACGTTATGCCCCTCTCAACGCTAGTTAATTAAGCAAATGTAGCAGCAGCCGCGCCCGATGAGGTGTTAATTTCGTTTTTCAACATTTTGGTAAAAATATTTGTATATCGTCGTGTTACATATATTTACAATTTATGATAATGTCATTGAAGTAATTTCTTTATGATGACTTTTCGATTTTTATTCGGTTCTGGAGATAGTTTTCAATTTTAAGAGCTTCTTTCACCATCGCTTTTTAAACTCACTTTAACTTAAAAGTGACTTTTTAAATTAATTTAGTGTTCCACGTCTTCCTTTCAAAGATTTTAACCCGAACAACCGTTAAAAGGAGATTGTGTAAAGCAAATTTTATTTTTTATTAAATGTCAGTTTAAAAGCAGATAGTAGAAGAGGCTCTAAGTCTTTAATAAACTCAAAAAATGATGACGCTACTTAGTGCTTTGTTTAATGTTTTTTTATATAACTTATAATTTACTATTGTACGTGTTATATTCGCTTTTAAATAAATAAATATTTTTCTTAAGATATTATTTTGTATTTTTCGTTTAATTAATCACAAAAGTTGTTGATTTATGTCACCGTGTCCGCTATTTAATATAATATAACAAAATATAAAGCGTAAAGAACTTCGTTCCAATCGAATGTTCCACGACACCTCTCATTTTTTCATATTTCTCAAAAAACGTTCCTATTATATTATACATAATTGTGAAACTCGGTCATTTGGAAGATGACGAACAGCCCATGCCGGCCGGCCGCCGCGGAAATAGCATCGGCAATTTATCGGCTAGCGCCGGCGTCGATGACGATCGATGGGAGCGAGTTCGGCGCTCGCCGCGGCCTTGCGAGGTTCGCCGGAAGTTCACGGCCGCCGTAACCCCGCGGCGCGCGCGCGCCCCTTCCGCATCCTCACGCCGCCTAACTGGGGTACTATGTTGTGACTCGTTTAATTAAACGACATTCAGAACGACACTCCCGGCGCATTTCACTATCGACGCTAAAAGGGCTAAGGTAACGTACGACGTGGCGGCCACGACGTAATTCGTGTGTCGTTCGCGGTGCGATAGGAAAAAATTCGGCTCGTAATTAGATAGCGGAGATCAAGGCGAGATTCGGGCGGTGCTGTTGCCTAGCCGTTATCGGTTGTCAGTCGACGTTGCGGCTTTAGTTTTTCACGATAACGCGAAATTATGTTAGGGTGTCAGCGTCGTTATCGGCGGCGAGACGGCCCGCGAAGGCCGGCCGGGGCGGCGCGCGGCCGCGGCTGCTCGCCCGCTCGGAAAGCGATCAGCGTAAATTCCGCGATACGTCTGCAGCCCGTCGCCGATAACGCCAAGGTCACATATCGGCGACTAGTAGTAACCGCTTACGTGTCATAGATTCATGGAGTCTTCTAGCTCGGACGTCGGCCGTCAGATTTGATCGGTGAGTTTTTAATTTGAGTCTAATCAAAGGCTGCCTCTAGGCCTCGGAGAGCACGCCAGTCCCGGACGACAACAGCTATCGACCATAAACAGGTATAGAGGACTTGTAAAGATTGCGAGAGGGCAGCGCGAAGCTTAACGCAACAACCCGATTGGCATAAGGTTGCACAATGAAAAATATTATCACCGCAATACCGTGCTCACCTGAAGTACACGGGTAGTGGCGCTAGGCAGGCCGCCACGCCCAGGGACTGTATTTAGGTCAGCGCAATGCAACTCGTGCAACAAAAACGATCTACTCGCCTGTCATTAACAAGCATAAAAGCGTCATTAGAAAATTTTTCGCATCATTCTTTTAGGCTATAACCGGAGTCTGGTCGAGACTTCGCGTTAAAAAGTCGGTCAAATTTAATTTCTCGAATGCGCTGAACGGCCATCGAATAGAAACGAAACGGATCTGATAAGTCGCCATGACATATGTGTATTATACGAAAGCTGTACAGCGGCGGGCCGACCAGTCGAGTCGCAGTGAAACTAGCCCGTAACCTTGTAATGGAATCTAATTGATAACCCACTGCTTTAGGGCGTAGCCGGGCCGATCTGGGCGGCACGTAGGTACTCTGTACTCGATATCAATTAAGTATTGAATTTGCATGGTGAAATAACCTATTTCGTTGATCACCAGAGTGCAAGTCTTGAGAGATCGGAGAGAACTATAGTTTCTCAAAAATGGATACATAGCAATTATAAACGGGCGAGTTAACAAAAACTTTGAATTCGTATTAATTTTATGACTCGATTTCATATTCTTCCAAAATTTGCTTACCACTGACGATTTAAGTATGCAAATGTAACGAAAATGGCGCGAACGAGTGACAATTCTGAATATTTCTGAATCATAAATGTTATAGTACGGCGCCACTTGTGCGATAAGACGCATGCGCGAAATCTTTTACTCATGCGATAACTCTTGCTATCGACTTACGGAACCGATAATTGTAATATAAAATATATTATGATATATTAATCTAAAGACAATAATACACGCGACTATAGATGTTATGTTCATTTTTGGTTATTGTAAATTATAAAATATTATACACACACACACACGATTCGACATGACAAAATAAATATAATATTTATTTTTGAGGCTAAATTTATTATGCAATATTCATAGCCATTTTCATAGACCGAGTCACAGCCCACTTTTTAGAAAAAAAAATACTATTCATACAACTTATATTGGAGTCGAACGTAAAACGCATGCGACGATTCAATGGAAATTCGTGCAGAATTAAAAAAAATGTTTAAATAGATATATAGAATTTTTAAACATTATATGTGTATATAGACATGTATATAAAAAAATGTGTATAGGGTTCGTTAATATGTCGTCGCTATTCAGAGCCAGTTGTCAAACCGTCGGGGGTTTCAGACCGGTCGGCGGGCCGAGATGGGATTCCGTTTCATTCCGCTGCATTCTTAGCGCGCGAGTAACGGGCCGCGCCGCCGAAACCGCACCTACTTAGGGCCGCGGGGCTGGCGCCGCGGTACGTTCTCGTTCAACCCCGACGTACGATTATCATCGATACTTCCGGAGGGTTTTAGGGTTTTCGATATAGGAAAACAATTTTCTACGCGATGACGATGTACAAAACGTTTTCTTTTTTTTTATTATTAACATTTTCTCTATTCGAGTTCAGCGACGATTTATTAAAGTGCATGTATATCCGTTTTTTAGTAAATTCGATCTTTATTTATTGTCGGCTCGAAACAATTTTATAACCGTTCGGCTTTTACGCCGCACATCGCGGATCCGTGTTAGCGTTACGAGTCGTTCGCTCATTAACCGAGCGAAAATAGAGCCCGCGAGTTAATTCAACCTGTATCTGTTTACGTGAACGCAGAAAACGCGTGAAAATGTAAACGATAAATCCGTAGCGTTGGCCCGCCCGACCTCGCACAACCTACGTCGTAGATAGCTCCGGCGGAGATAGCGACTTTGTGGCGCGCCGATCGCCGCGGCCGTAGGTGGCGCGGGCGGCGGTCCGTGACGCTCGATGGGTTAAAGTTGCGTGTTCTTAAAAAAATATATATATTGACAAAAAAAAAATTAACGCTCCGGCCGATGATTTATCTGTTATAATACACACGATAAACACGCGAAATTTCAGGAAAAAATATCTAAGACGGCACACTGGATTGCGGCGTTGATGAAATATATATTTCTGCTGGAGCGATTTGAATGAAATTTGACATGATTATAACTGATACTACAAATAAAGTATATATATATATATATATATATATATTCATCTCACAAATCGGTAGGGTTCCCGTGAAATAGAGACGTTAGAGTTAAGTAAATGCACAAACGCAAGTAGCACATTATTAAGCAATTCATTATTACGTCAAAATCGATTCCAATTCCTTAACAAATACCGCAAAAAAATATATATTCCGAAAATTTAAGTAACAGAAAACAACGGGACCCTATATTTAAATCAAATGCGGGATTAAGCTGAGAATCAAGAACGTAACTGAAATCTGAATCAGAGAAATAATGGGAATTAAGAGCAGGACCGGAATTGAGATTCTCAGCAAGACCGATATAAAAGATGAAGGAATTCATTCTATGTCCAGGCCGGGGGGCGGCGGGCGGACGCTAATATTAAAATAAAATCGTACACGTGCCACAATAAGGAAGGCGAGATTGACAGACGCATTCGATCGTTTTTCAATAGACAAATATGGAACCTATCAAATTTAGAATAGTCGCCCGGAAATTATAGACGTTTTGTGAAGGTCGCGCCCGCGTCTTTCGGTCGACGAACGAGTGCCCAGCGACGTCCTGCGCGAGGTGACCCCACACTCAACCTTCGTCGAATTTATTATCAATGCGATAGCCGCTGGCAAACACGGCGGTACCTATCGCGTATCGCGTGTCGAACGCGACACAGGTACCTGTCCGTAATTGCGTTTCGAGCGTACCGGGATAGATCAAAGGACCCCGTCTCGGGACGCGGAGGTTGCGCAATTTGACATTACGGAAGGTTGGGGGTGCGTTCAAGGTCGCGCTGGGCGAAGGTCCCGGAAGAGGGCGGGAGCCGCGGGCGTCTAGACGCGGGCGCGGCGCGGCCGGCCGGTCGATACGGGCCGTTTCCCGCGCTCGCAGGGCGCGTGCGTCCGCCGCCGCCGCACCTAACTTCTCGAACGCTTCGCCCACTCGCACTCCGCTCCACTTTCCTGCCTATTCGCGCGACGCCACTCGGCGCTCGCACGATTTAATGCTTTTCGCTACACGCGCCACTGCGAATAATTACAGGTGACGACCAATACTCGTAAAATGTGTCAAGACAAATCCCCAAACTTCCGTGCCACTTAAAATTTGTAAGTTTACAAGTACGCTCGTAAGCGCCGAGCGGTAACGTCGTCGTTCAGTTCGAGCGACGGAGCGCCGAAAAATACATTTCGACATATCTATGCGATTTTTTACAACATAATAGTAGCGATAGCCGTTCGGTATCGCACCACGGAATTCCAATAAAGGGAAGCGTCCCGACATCCGACTATTTGAATTTCAAATCTGCTCGACATCGCCTTCAGTTTCGCTTAGCGTACTACCGTAATATACATTACCGCAAACAGAACTAGTATGTCCACGTAAACGTAATAAAAAGACGTGCCGTCAATAAGGGCGAAAGGGACTCACCGGAGTCGGAGGGCGTCTGCACGCCGAGACTGTCGAAGCGGTGTTTGGTGGTGGGCTTGGCCAGTGTGTAGGAGTGATCGGCGGCGACGGCGGCGGAGTCACGCAACAGGCGCAGCGCCGTGCCGGCCACGTCGACGGCGTGCCGGAACTCGGGCGGTTCCTGCTCCTCGTCGTCGAGTGAGGGCGGCGTGTCGGGCCGCGGGGGCGAGGCGGTGCGCCGCAGCAGGCTCTGGCCCGCGGCCGCGGGACGGCTCTCCACGGCCACGAAAGTGTTCCCGGGGTGCGCGGAGTCCGCGCACGAGCCCGCCCACATGCAGTCGTGATGCACGAGCTTGTCTTTGTGCTCCTCGTCTGCAGGCACGGCCCAGTCGGGATCCGCGCCGGCGTCGGCTGGCGGCACCATCGAGAGACCCGCCGCTTCGGCTTCTATGTCGGCCCAGAATTCCGTGTCGGTAAAAGCCGCCGCTTCTCGATGAAACATCGTCATGTCCCATCCTTCGTCGAACAAAAACTCCTGATTGTCGAACAACGGCGACAACATCTTCGTATCCTTTAATTATTAACTAGAGTTTAAAGCTAGGACGCAGTCGTCTATATCACAGGGGCCCCGTATCACAGGAACGATGCGCGCGGTGCCTCTCACCCACGCACACCGATCTGCAACAAAAAAAAAAACATTAATATTTGATAATGACACGCATAATTGAACGAAATTAAAGTCGATTAGATAATTATCATTGAAAAACGAGTAGGTAATTCTATAAGTAATTTACTGAGTAAATTTAATTGTCAAAATCGTTAATTTAAATCATTATAATTATATACGATTTGACTATTTAAAAATATTTCACAACACACTAATTGCTCAATATTATCAAATGACATAAGGACACAAATGACAACGAAATTACCTCTATTTCGAATACCAACAAAAAATTAAATAATAAACAATATATTTTTTAAACTTTTCAATAAACAAACTATTAGTACGGGGGTCGACGCCCCTTTATTTATTTACAAATATTGCAGTAGTCGGAACGACCGAGCCAAACGCGCTTCGGAACCGGACTGTTGGCGAGATGCGAATCCCGACAATTTTAAAGAAACCAACGTCCTTGCGACCTATTCCCACTTCGTCCATGATGAACAAAAACAACTCATTTTTTTCGCAACCCCACCCTCGCCCCTCTACCCGCGACGCCCGGTCCAAATCGAAGGGCAGCATTTTTTTCACCGTAAAGCGCCTATTGTTATCCAGTTTACCTGAACTACACAAAAGCAAAATCTGCCGACTAAAAGAATAAACAATAGTGTCCCGCTAAACGCGACGGATGATGCGGGTTCACTTGTACATTTAGCGCGAGGAAAAATGGCGCGAAAATGCTTTACTAGCGAATTTGACCGCGCAAGCGTTCAAACAATATTTCACAATAATTCGTAATAGATGACAGATATTGACCGTCTAAGTTTTTGAGGTGGACTTTGATTTGGATTACACCATACACCAAATATAATCAATAATTTTCCTGAACTGAAAATTTACAAGAAAATCAACAATTGCATTTTTCATTTAAAAATCTTCGATATTACTACTGTACTATTGCCTACCTGTATTCGATAAAATATATATTTTTATGTATCTACTTATGTATAAACCATTTTATTACATAGTTTTGAAAAGGTAAATTAACTTTTATGTGAAGAATGACTGAACTTTCGAACTCAAATTTTTTAAATAATTACATATGACTATAAAAAAAAATCGAATGTACAACTATATAAAATAAACTTTTCTAGTAGCTTAGAATAAAAAGTGCTGTAAAAGTTAAGTAGATGTATTTTATATATGTACAAAGATATAAGATAGATGTTGACATTTTCAGATTATTAGATTTCAAAAGGACGCAAAAATAAGAAATACGGGCACTATAATATATTAATGAAATTTTATTGTAACTACCTACTACTTTGAATTAGTGGCATTATATTTCTTATGGCAACATCGACGCATATGACAGTTGATGCAATGGAATGTCGAATTAACAGAATACTTAATTCGGATTCCCATCAGTGGATGCAGAGCGATTGTCGGGACCCGTAAGGTAACAAAAGTGCGAGATTACAAGCACGTTAAACTGCTTTTTATGAGAATCTAAATAAGGAAAATCATCACATAGGAATCCATTCAACTTTACTCACCAAAGTTTGTGTAAAACGCAGTTCGACCGCAGCCGGCGAATTACACAATTTTACACAAGAATCTTCAAAATCTTCGACAAAGTTTTTTCCGCACGCACTGTGTGACACTCACTGAGGATATGCAGCCGGTTATACAGTGTATACTACTAGATAGGATACTTCTTCCGAGACCTCCGGTTGAGTTTGTCAAACACAGAAACATTATTCGGGAGCCGGCCGAATCGAGGAAAGCCTCGCGTGCAATCCGATGAGCGCCGTGGACACGACTGGCGGCCCGGCCTGCGACGGTACGGCAGTCGGCGGCGACCGGCCCGCGCCGCGGCGCCGCGCCCCCCGCCCGGACCTCCGCACTCGTCCCCTCTACGCTGCGCCGGCTAATCGAACCCATTCACTGAAATTCTATGAAATTACGCGCCATACGACCGGCGAATTATAAAAACCGATAATCAAACTAAACCCTAGGAAACCTAGCGGCCGATCAGTAGCGTAGACTTCGTTAATTTTGAACGTTTATTGAATCGTTACAGACCGCGATGGCCGGCGCGGTGCGGCGAGGGGGCAGGAAAGAGGCTTTCGCGGTTTCGCCGACGAGGAAGGAGCGGGCGGCGTATACGCGGATAGGTAGGAGGTGCGGGCGGCGGGCGGCGGGCCGCGAGCGACGCGCCGGCCGGCCGCAGAGTCTACGGCGGCGGCTGCGGCGGCCGCACACGCGCGCCTGGCGCGGCGGCGAGAGGGTCGGTTGGCGGTTGTTGATTGACATTTCGCGCGGCGCACGGTTTATGGCGCGAAGCAGGAATACCTGCCGCCTGATGAATTGTACGAGCATTATTTATGGTGCGCCGTCGACCGCCGTCGATTAGCGTCCGCTGGGAATGTGCCCGTATGAAACTGCCCATCTACGTCCACAATTTTTTATATTAACTTCAAATCATAAATTAACGCCCAGTTTTTTGAAATAAATTTAGACACTGCCGAGACCGATACGAATATAAAAAAAATAATTACGTGGGCACAACACTCCATTTATTCTTCATAATCAACATTCAAGTATACGTATTACGTTAAACTCAGCATTTATTTTATACTTGTTAGATTTTTTGCACTACATAAAATTTTACTGGCTCCGACACTAAAAAGCGGCAAAGTACATACCATATAGGATTACGTGCAGCGTAAGATTCCGAAGTAGGGCAGTGAGCATATATCGATGTTTCAGTTATGATTTATAACGTTCCTTCATGAGACGATAATAATTAGAGAACAAAAAATATGCGCAGATGGATTCATAACAAGAACTGAAACAATATATATATGAATTAGAGAGGACGGTAATTAATGTAAGATAAATTAACGATTTTTTATTTTTTTCTGTGTCCGTTTGCGCACATTTTTGAAATCACTGAACAGATTTTTACGCAGTTTTCACGAACGAGCTTGAATGGGATCAATCCAATCCAGCCTTGCATTGTCTTGTCTACATTGATTAATTGAAAACCTAGGTTTGTTTCATTTAAATCGGATGTCAGACAAAATCGTTATCCTTGTTTAAAAATATAGCTAGAGAAGTTCCAAGGCAAATAACAATTGCTAGCGTCGAAGGCCTAAGAAGTCGCAATATTAACGAACAATAACGTTCAAAGAAAAAAAAAACGAAAACCGACATTCGCTCGTTTGATGACGACGCACTCGATCTATTGAAAAACGAGACTGGGTTCGAAACTGAGTTTGGATCCGGAATTTATAATCGAGAGCGAGACGGGTCGAAATCAGAAACAGTGACGGGACGCGAAGTGAAACCGGGTGCGAGATTGGAATAAACAAAATCATTCATTATAAAATGTGAAAGAAACACTTTCATGTCCATGCGGATGATATCACGGTCGGAAAGCTGGTGGTAAATACGCGCGTAAGAAGTTATTACAGTTGACTAATTTCCATTTGTTCAATATAAATGTTTATTTGTGTGATTGAAATGTGTGATATTAGTTTATTATAATATAAGTTGCGCATTGATACATATTATGTATTCATTATATTATAATTGGATTAAAATTTTCAATTACATATTTCGTTGTAATAAATTAATACTAGTAGTAATTCGGTTTTTGACCGACTTCATAAAAGGAGGAGGTTCTATGTTCGTCTGGATATATTTTTTTTATGTAAGTACGTTCAGCAATATTTTCGTCAACTGTGAACCAATTTCGATTACCTATTTCTTTTTTTTTTTGTTAGGGTATATTCCCGAGGTGGTCCCATAGTCACCAAGTCAGGATCTTATGATGGAATCCCAGTAATATCGAGGGGAACTCTGAAATGTTATAGGCACGTACAGTGTGTTTGCGTTCCTTTTTTCGTTATTCAAGTTTTTGTATATGTTAGCTATCATATACTGCTGAGCTGATGATGGAAGCCACAGCACTCCTTAACCGTTAGGAGTTAAGTTATAATACTGCTATTACCAGAAAACTAGTCTTCAATGCCTATTAGCAAAACCTAATATACACGGAATTAAATTTTATTATTTATTAATCTATCTACATACTTTCATTCATTTATATAATTCCAAAGTGACAATCGTATCAGCAACACATCACAAGTCTTATCAATGACATTAGGAACACAGTGAATTAATTTAATATGGAAGTGAATGAAAATGTAATCTCTATAAATTATAGAACTTTTATACTATAAATAATAAATATAATTTATGTAATTTGTATAAGAATAATTTGGTAGTTACACTCCAACTAAGAACGTATTAAAGGCCCTGAAATTACTACAATTGACAATAAATCCGAGATTGGAACTTCTTTTTTACTTGCTCTGTACATAAGTCAAGGAAATGCCTGGCCGATTTTATTAACCATGGTCTAATGCACATCTAGAGTAAGCTAAGGAATTATACAGTTGTAATTATTCGATAACTAAAAAATGTGAAATAAAATAAATTTCTCAAAATAATAATAATAATAGAAACCTTCATAAAATAATAAAAGCCTTCAAAAACCTATTTAAATAATTTTTAAACAAACCTCAAAAACTGTTTTTGGAGTCGGTTCCAGTTAAAGATAAATAAGACACAGTTGTGTCTCCTTAGCAGAAGAACATCTCTTTTTGGCTGCGTTTCATATTCATTGTTATACATATATTGTATTATTATGTTCTTTTGTCTTGCTTTAGCTGGAGCCGACTCCAAAAACAACTAACTAATTGTTTCTGAAGTATGTTTATAAATTGTTTAATTAAGTTTTTGAAGACGGTTTTTTTTTGAATAAAATATTTTTAAATCATTAATTAATCAAATATTCGTAACTATCTAGTTACTTAAAAGCTATATATATTAAACTAAATTTTAATAAATTAAATGTGGCAATAAATTACAAAAACTTTATTATTTGAATAATTACTTAAAATATATCAAATACGTAAGTACATATATTAAAATGACAACAAATTATATACCGATAAAGTTGAAATAAATGCTTAGCTTTCAACATCACTGTAAGCACATGTATCAAAGTTATTCGAGATAAACATAAAATGACATTGAAAATAAATAAATAAATGTAAAAAATGCAAAATCGTATTTAAAAAAATGTATTTTGTATGAAATATGACATTGTAATTTAATGACAACATGATTTTTTTCTATAATAAATGTTATTTATTAATACATAATTCTTCAGTTAGGTTATTTATATGATAAAGAGAATCGTCACCAGCACATCTGTAATATGATAATATGGATTTTCATAGTTAAATTTTGTGTCAGCAATATTTTTCGGTGACAGTTAATTTATAATGTTAACTATTAGGAGTGGCTCTATTTCACTTCAGAGATCATTTGTTTATTTTTAATTTGTTTTATTTTGTATACACAAATGTAGTTGAGAATCAAATATTGATTATTATTATTAAATTAAGTTAAAAAATGTAATATGGTTGTGCATCCAGAAACAATTATACTAATGGTACGAATACAGTCACTAAATGCAATGCGCTCTTCCGAGATTAATTATTAGATTATTAGAAAAAGAGATTAATTAGCAATTGGCTTCGTACTGTAGATTTTACTTATTGAATAAATATGTAATTTTTGTACGCGCATTTTAAAAATTCAGTCTCATTATTTTGTCGCAATGAGAAGGTGCGCTTGCGTACTCAGAAGTATAACTTCATAAAATGATAATCTTATCATGTATTATTACAAACATTGTAGTACGATCATTAAGGAGGTATCATACATCCATATAAAATATGTTTGTCTATAATTTCTCTGAACTTATGATAGATTAAACGACGTATCAAAAGTAAGTTGAATATTAGTACTATAGTAACATTAGAGTAGCTTATATTTTTTTATTAAATCTTTATATGCTAATATCACGAATAGTTTTCAACTAACTATACATAACCTGTTTTTCTATACCAGTTAATGTTTTAGCTGGTATAGGTTTGTAAAACAATTTTAATATATTTCTTCTTCAATGCTTAACATTTCATCAAGGCTTTATGAAATGGTTTTTACCAATTTTTTACCATTCAATAACCTACATTATACTCAAACTTAATACCTGAGTAGTTTATTATTTACAAATTATGAACTATTTTTAACATATAAAAATAAACTACTCACACTCTGAGTAGTTTA
Source organism: Eumeta japonica (assembly GCA_005406025.1). Lineage (NCBI taxonomy): Eukaryota > Metazoa > Arthropoda > Insecta > Lepidoptera > Psychidae > Eumeta > Eumeta japonica. The sequence goes on from BGZK01000268.1 coordinate 105,522, forward strand.
TTATTTGTGCGAGTTCAAGTTTCGATTTTGTTTAGCGCAACACACCGTTACATATTAAAATTTTAGTATAGAAACATGTTAGTCCTACTTACGCTTTGGACGAGCGTCGTTAACTTCCATTCTCGCTCTTTTTGCAATCGGATTTGTTTTCGAAACTTCATTAAGTTCTTGGTCCTTGCAGTAATGAACAGAAAACTGTAAGTGTTAAAAACTAGAAGCCTGTAGATGAAAAATTATAAAATTATTTAGTTAATAGTTTATAAGACATATTCAGTTAATAGTTTATAAGAAAAGGTGATTAGCCGCGCTATTTAAAAAAAAAATGAATTATTGATAATTAGTTAACCGTATACACAATGAAAAATCGCTTAAAATCTCATTAGCTTCACTTTTGAAATTAACATATTACGATTGTTCTTTAACAAGTTATAAGACACGTAATGTAAATTATTATTAAAAAATACTTTTTTCCCGACCTAGAATAAAATTTAGATCACAATTTTTGTATTATAAAAAACGACCATCGGCAGTAGTCGATCATTGAAACCACCGAAGAATTGTCTTTCCACCACTGATCTCGCATTTTGAAAACATCTAACCCTTTTAGCTTGAGCGCCCTTCAATTAATTTCACATTCATATTATAACTCGCCCCTATTTATACAGCAATAAAAATAACGGAACAGGAAGTATAAGAAACACAGTTCTTTTCCTAGTAGAGTGACCATTCGTGATGCTTTGCGAACAAAATTATCATTATAATTTTTTTTTATCTAGGTATGAATATAACAATTATAAAGTAATTATTCTGATAAAAAAATAAAATAGTTATATATAATAGTCGTAGTCATCCATATATACAGATATGTTCCTGTTTAATAATTATCGCTTTCCAGCTCATTTTGATTTCGAATTTTTTTTGATGGAGATATAAATGATTATAAAATTGCTCTGTCCACATGTATCATAAAGAAGCATGCTCATAAACAGGGCCACCTTTAAGTCACGAACGTATAAAGCAATTATATTAATTTAAAATTAAAAAAATATACATATTGAACATTTTTTTTCGGTACCCTTTGTTTTGTTGTTTTATCAGTTTTATCATTAAGTGAAATTATATTTAGAGTATATTCCGTTATTATCGTTTTATATACACAGAATATATATATTTTTTGCGGGTATGTGTGTGTGTAACAATACATAATAGTAAAAATGTTTATTATATTCCAAACACGCAAATGGTGTAGCGTAGTTCAAAATAATACGTATTTAAAAACAAAATCAATAATGTCTGCATCCGCGTTTTAGTATGTAATGCGTAAAACGGAACGTCGATATGTTTTGCGTCGCTGAAGTAACGTATCGGTGCGTTTGTTTGACACTTTGACAACCAATATGTCCACCGATACGTAAAATAGAATAAAATGGCACTTACTCGATAGACATATCTAAAAATTATTTTATTCACAAAAAGCTAAGAAGATTATCATCCTCTAGAATACGCATGAACAACTCTTATCCTTGCGATAATATTAGGGATTACTCTGATGAATTGCTCGTAGTTACTTGATTGATTTTAGGACTTTTAGGTAATTCAAATGATATAGATCTGTTTGAAAAATATTTTCATATAATGTAGCTTAATTAATGCAAACCTCCACAGACAATTTTTTAATTCTAAAGTAAACAATGCCTCGAAAACCTGGTTAAAATGTTGAGAAGTCTTATGTTTTTAAATTTGGAACATTTCTGCTTTATGACAGAAAATAATATGGAGATATAAGCATGACCCAGACGAGCCCAAACTTCGCTAATTCATGGATATTCTCTTTTACACGAGAGACCGCGGCGTCTCTTCAAATGACACATTTAAAATATTAGAACTTTGATTGATGGTACTTTGATTGTTTTGCGTATTAAATGGTACATTAAAAAAATAGAAATTATGGCTTAAAAATTTCATTAAAAATCAACAACATAAAAACTAACTTTATACCAATTAAGACACAGTCATTTATATATTAGCAACTGGTGCATTATGCATTATGGTGAGTAGGTATATTATATTGCCAAGTAACAAGAAGAGCTCATACTGTGACTGATTAATAATCAAATTTAAATTTATATTATAATATTATAAAATTATTTACTGAATAATATTTTGTTTCGTTTCCGAAAGATCTATTTTAAGTTAAAACTTAAAATCAAAGAATTAGTAAACGCATCCGAAATGATCTTGTTCTCATTACTTAAAACGTCGTAACAGAAAAAAATCCTCGTCTACCCACAAAATTATTTCGCTATGACGCAATGTCCCGAGTAACAAATACTTTGTGTTAACACTAGCTACATTTGCATAGGGTGACCAACAATAGTTGTAACGAGTTTCCAGCTCATCATAATCCATCCTCATTGTCGTCTAAATAAAATTTGTCTAGGGTGGTTACAATAACGTTTTTATTTATTTACGACATATGTCAGTTTATATTTCACCTAACGACGAGTGGATTTTAATAAACGCTTTGGAAGGAGCGTGAGATTTTTTTTCCATATTTTTTCAACTTGCTATAGACACGATCAAATAATATTATTCTGTATTGGGTGGTTACTTTTGAGTTTACAAAACTTTTTATTGAATAGCGAAAGTAAAAATGTAATCAAAATAGGTAAGTATAACTTTAAAATTAAGATATGTCATAATTTCAGCACTACTCGTTTATTTATCTGTCATTTTAATTCTTAACTCGTAAAGCATGTTTTGAAATACTTTTAAATTTTTTTTTGTATTTAAAATAACTTATTACGTACGTATTCCATTCCTTAAAAAAACTATTAAATATGAGATTCATTTTGGAAATAACGTAGTGGATTATTTTATAAATGGATCGGATGTTAAAGACGCTACATACGTAGCTATAAATAGACCGTGTGCCGCAGTACTTACTCTATGGAAATTATTAATTTTCGTAGGCAGTGGTAGGATTTTTTTAATGGAAATTTCTAAAACATTACATGTGAAAAGCTGAATCTAATCTTGATATCAAAAATGAAATGGTTTTGAATGTAGGGAAGCATGAAACAATGACGAAACATTTCCGTCTTACAAAAAACATTTTATTTCATTTAATGTAGGTGTTAAAATAATATTTCATTTAAAACTGTTGTTGGAATTAGATAGCAATTAAAAATGTCTTTTTTATGTTTACGCTATCAAAGTTGATATTCAAACATCCTGTCATATCGCTCGATGACATCCAAAACTTATTACAAAGTTACTTTGTTGCGTTTATTTTGTTGCATAAAACTGCCATACGCTGCACGCATGTCATTGCAGTTTAATAGGGGTGGCACTGCGGTAAACAGATTAGGGTGACCGTCAATGTGAAAATGTAGTTAATCCGTTATTAAGTGGCTTAATACCATAAAATATAATAGTGACATTTTGAAGGGATATGAAGAAAGTACACAGTAAACGGAATCACGACCCCCTACATAAATAAATTTATTTATTGTTTAAGATGCTAGTTATAATATGTACTTTTAAAAAATTCTTAAAGTATTATTGAAACATACACATTGGTATAAAATAATTATAGACCTATGGTTGAGTGCGGTCTTACAGTGGTTTCATAACATTAAACTTAAAATTTAATTTTAAAAAATCGACTTAGATTCTGACTACACATAATACTAACAAATTCGCTTTACCCAGAGTCCACATTAAGCGATCGGTTCCGGACGTTGTCCCTACATTCAAATTTAAATTATCTTCATTTCATAGGTTATAGAGTAACACGACGTAACAAATACGTCATAGTTTATTGCGAATTTACATTTTACCAACATTATACTGGCGACTACGGCCGTTAGCAATCCTCGACCCGCATTCGGCCAGCGTGGAAGACTCGTAGCCCAAATCCCGCAATTAAAAATAAAACGATTGTGTGCCTCATCTGTGGGAGGATTAAAAACTGACACAACATTTTATTATTATTTTTTTTCTCATTAAGCAAGAATTTATATGCACTAAATATTTTTTCTACTTTCGATATAACACTGTCCATATCATCGTGAGCAAGCTGTTTTCTTACAAGTCTTTAAAAAACATAATTATTACATAAAGACCTGTAAGAAAACATATCTAAAGACAATATTCGTTATTGTATAATATGCAAACAATATATTTTTAACAACATCTTGAACAAGACTAAATAAATCGTCTATGAGAACCGATCTTTGCGGCCCTAGCATGACGCCTCAGATAAGGGTCTCTCATAGAGAGGCCCTATAGAGACGCCCTGTCCTATAGGGACAATTTTTCTCGTGCAACGTAATGAAGAAAAAGGACAGTCCTATAGAGATACTTTTATCTAGTGCGTCATGCTAGGCCTGCTGTGACGCCTCATAGATCTAGACTGTTTTTCCATTAATATTGATCCTCTGGAGTCGGAACTATTTACTTATATCTGATTTCAGAAAGCCGCGTGTCCGATCCATCGATGATGTAATTCTTCGATCAGAATTTGATAATTTACAAAATCAAAAGCCTCCGAGAGATTGAAAAAAGTCCAACTACAACTCGAAAATCTTCCCAGGCCCAAAAAATTGTAATACAAGATTAACACCGATATTGATTTATGAGTGATTCCGGGTAAAACTTAATAGTTTTATGAACTCTAAATTATTATTACAAAATTGTATTTACAATAATAACTGACTTATGGTCGATTTTTAAGAATATATAACGAATATTTGTAATACAGATATAGGCCTAAAGTTGATGGGGTTTGAGGTTAGCTTCAAATAATGAAACGTCTTTCCTTATTTTCATCAGATCAGAAAATAAACTATTCCAAGCCTAGGTACATATTAAATATCAACGCCAAGTATGGTGCGATGCAGTCAGTGATGGAGGTTACAATAAATTACTTATAAAACGTAAGATAAAGTACATTTATAAATGTGTCAATACCAGTCAAAATGGCAATCTTTTATTGCTAATGAATGATTAAATATGAATATAAATAAAAAACAAGGAATTACTAAAATGTGCATGCGTACAACATGTGTTAACATGCAGGAAACATGCTCACACATGTCGTAGGCAAGTGTACAACGACTAAAGTCGTTAATGGAACCGAAAAACAAGGAATGACTAAAATTTGCATGCGTGAAACATGTGTTAACATGTAGTACACATGCTAACACATGTTGCTGCAGGCAAGTGTACAATGATTAAAGTCTTTAATGGAACTGAGGCCGGATCCGACATTGGAACCAGAATCACGTGAAGAACAGGACCAGATCGATGGAGTTCCATCGATTATTGATCCCAATCAGGTGATTGGAATCAAAAATGAAAGGGAATTCGCTGTTATAAAAGACAATGAAATTCGTTGTATGTCTACGGAAGCGATATCACGGAAAAACTTAAATTGTAAAAAAACAATAATTATTAAATTTTAATTTACGCCTTGCGAAGCGGGCGTGTAACGGTTAGTAATTATTAAATGAAGATTTCACGTTCGTACTGAAGTTGGACATTTTTTTTTAATCCAGTTCTAGCTAAAAGGAATATTAAATAGTGAATAAGTAGAAGGCATTACATGGAACCTTAGCTTCAATAAAGGGACATTTGCAACTTGCAATATTCCCACGCATTGGGCGGACATCCAGCGCAATGTCAACGGCTCACCAAGTCACAGATATTGAGTTCATTGTGTTTATTTCACGGAATGCTGGAATAGTGTGTAACACCTTCGCCTGAGTGTTTAACTACTATTTTTGGTATTATGAAGTACCTACAATTATTTACTACGGTAATTTATGTTTTAGTTAACATTTATGTAGATAAAATCTATTTTCATGGAGAAAAAAAAGAATGTAAAAAAGAAGACACTCAAACGACATTACAGCAATAAAAAAAAATTTAAGTGGAAAGTTTAATAATGAAATCTGTGTATGATTGTCATCTTGTCCAAATAATCATATACATATAAGACTATTTATTTACAACTAGCTTTCCGCCCGCGTTTTCGTCCCAATTGACATAATAGCATTTTTAGGGGCAATCAACCATGCCTGTCACCAGAGAGAATTACATGCCTGTCACCTAGGTAAGAACTGTCGACCATAGATAATCGGAACCGCAGAGGAATCTTTAAATAATACCAGTTTTTAAAGAAAGAATAGAATATTTGATGGAGGGTGTAGTGAAACACTTAAACTCTCACTCTGATTTGTGCGAAGCCGGGGCAAACGGTAATATCATACCAAAATATAGATTATATTACTCTGAGATAGTATAGCTTTCTATCAGTGAAAGAATTTTTATAATCGGTGTAGTAATTCGATTCAATACTACAAATTTACCGACGAAGTCGGTGACAAATACTAGGATACATTACATAAAACTTTCCCCGTGAAAAACACTTAGATGTGCCTTTGGCGATGATCGGCCAAACAGTGATGGAGTTTAGCGATGTCATATACACAAACATTCATTTTCATATATACAGACATCGATGTATTTGTATACAATATTGACATTCACTATCTCCCCTAAAATCTCTCGCAAGGAATATAGCAAGTTTTCGCTGTGTAGTCGCGATACAACCATGATATTTTGCGGCACGGACGTGTACTTTTATTCTCGGGCCATCATCGGGGTCATCGAACGCAGTGACCTTGCCCCTACGCTCCCGTACCCTTGGCCGCATCCTCCCTTATCGACCCCATCCTGCCTCGACGGGGTTCGCGCTTCGTAAGTTACATGCGACGCGATACGTCAAACGTTGGGCCATGTAATAAAATCTGTTGGAAAGAAATTTATTGGGATCGTCTTTAATTGTATGCTATATCAATTTTTAACAGATGATTTTGCGTGGAAAATAATGTGCCCTACTGTTCACAATTTTTTCTGGAATTCTACAACAAATGAAAAACATTGTCGAATTCACCTGTAAACTTATTATGTGTTTTGTATCCCTACCCATATTCTTAGAAAAAGGGGGAAGAGAAAAAAACTAACCTTATCAAGTATTTAGGTATGATTAGGTTCCAATAACCCAAACGATTTCCCGGGATAATCAGTAAGTACACAAGACGGACGACGGCGCCCGCGCAATCGCTTAGCCAAACAACGATAAACCGGAAATGGAGTGTTAAATGCTAAACTGTGCTTCGATTTGTTCATGCAAAAAAAATAAATAAACGATAACAGATAAGTTCGGTACTAGATCTTCAACAAGAAATTTTCAACTCCCGTTTCGTGATTGTTCTTCCAAAAACAAGAACCGATTTTGAGAATTTCTCTAATCCATCTTTCTCGAGAATCACGGGTCCGTTTAAGAAAAGGCATTTAGGAACAAAACAAACCTTTTGCTGACAAACAAAAAACGGGTAAAAGTAGGGAACATTTTCTGCTTTGAAAGACAATAGTTTCTTATACAGAGGTGAAGGGATGAAACTACAATTTTTACATAAACAATAAAAAATATATACCTCTTTGATGGCATTCCAGATAGCAACTTATAAGGATATCACTAAATTCATAGAAGAGAAGCGTATAATAAAACAAACGTAGTATATTATTACGAAAATTTTGTAAAACTAAATTGCATAATTTTTTTAATAATATAACCTGTAAGTTTCAAATAACCTACGAAATAATCATTTTATAGATGTACTCAAGTTTTTTTTTGGTTCTGTACCCAAAGGGTGTCAACGTGACCCTATTAATCAGCCTCCGCTGTTTTTCTGTTTGTCCGTCTCTCTGTTTGTCTACGGGTTGTATCTTTATCTATCATGAACTGTAATAATAGGTAGACAGTTGAAATTGTACCAGAGTGTGTATTACAATAATGATATATGACGTCTACGAACACTTCACCAAGTGAATACAACGTATTTGTGAATTGGAAAGCTCAAATAATAAAAGAAACTCTAATTAAAAAAAATCCGACTGCAATACATAAAAATTTTAAAATCCCTCTATGAGCTGAGGGTAATTAATGAACTAATTTTATTGTTTATATTGTTGCTTAAGAAGTATATCACTTTAGCGCGGAAAAATCATTTTTCAAAAGCAGTTAAACTATGCCGCTTACGTCGATGACAATAATTTTGAAATATTTTATATCAAAGACCTCATATTAGTATTGACGTCAATGATTTATGATCAAAATAGATTTTTCAGTGCGGGACGTCCTGAGTAATTAAAACAATATTAATTGCAATTAGCCATTTAGCGTCTGTGAAACGATGGGGATAAATTATTAGTCGAAACCTTTTTATTTCGTAGGAATTGATAACGGACGAAGCTTGATAACGGAGGCTTTTGTCGATTTTGAACGAGTTTTGGTTTAGAATGTTTACCCGCTTTGATGAACTTGAGCTGTACGTTTAATACCTCCAAAATCGATGAAATCTTGTGATACAGTTTTCACTCAATTTCTGAAATCTATATAATTTCAAATTTTTCATACGTATTAAAAGCCGGTGAGAATACATTTGTGGCAAAAAATATGGTCGACCAGAAAAATTCAATAGAAACTTTCGGACAAAAATGTAAAACGATCATCGATTTGATGTGATGATGCATTTTTCTATCGATTTGAAATTTTGAGAACTTTGATATAACGAAAGATAATATAATAATATTGTTGGTCTGATGAAATGACAGAGTGGCCCAAACAAACCGAGTTTATTATATTTTAAAAATTGCTTAGCTTATTACATAACAAAGCCAATTTTTTTCAGTCACTAACTCAGTCTATAATGTATTCCGGTCATATACTGTTCACGGTAAACATACAATATACATCAACCACGGGAATTTAATATTATCACTGTATAAGTTTGAAAAAAAAATCGTGTTATAAATTGAGTTTATCAATGTCATTATTTTATGTGCCGATTTCGACGTAACGTTCGCCGCCACCTTGCACATTGCGAACGACCATAGGGAGGGAATAAATAATTTCAATTCGATTCATAATTTCCCGAAAGGGTGTACATCTGTTCCGTTTTAAATTATATCGTTTTAAGGATTTCCTTTAATAAATACATCTTTCCGTACATTTTGTTCTCGTTTGAAAATTAACGGACCGCAGTAGCGCCTGCTTTCATCCATAGATAACATTTTTTTTTTATCGACTTCTTCTTAACGACGTTCGCGAAACAATGTTCCGTACAGTTCAACGACGCGCAGCTCATTCGCCATTATCGGCATTGCCCGGCCGGAATGCGGCTTCCGATACGGGCTGGCCCAATTTGGGGACTTTCTTCTGCTTTAGATATGATAAACGGTCGATAGGTGATGCGATAAACACTTGTACATGTATACATTTTTTTTTTTGCGATTATAAATTACAATTGTTTTAGATATCGCCCGATAGCGACAAGCCGGGATTGCATAACGATTTGCAATTCGTTATCTGAAGGTCGGAAAGGTGAATAAAGTTTTAATTAAATAACACAATGATAAATTAAATTATTAGGATTGTGGATTTGGGGGTAATTTATAAAATGCACAGAATATCTAAGTGAGCAATTCTTATGTATATTTATACACTGATATCTTAAAAACGGCTTTAATGTTTTTGATGAAAATTTGTACTTTGATAACGTTTTGCATTTCAAGTTTATTTATATAGTTGTCTTATCTGGAAAAACGTGATTTTAGACAAAAGCGCGCGTCACAGCATTTTGAGGTAATTGCATTGTTTCTATGCTATTAGATGCGGTGGCGAGATGTCAAAGTTTTTGACTTTAACGTTTTAACATGAATGATATATTAGTTCTACTAATAAATATTTTGTAAAACTCTGCTTAGTCGAAAATTATAGTTAAAATTCAAATGCAAAGATTGGTCTATCGTGCAAAATAGAAAGAAATTCTTAACAAAACAGACGGGCTTAAAAAAGATGGAATTAAAAAGTACGTGCATGAAAATTTCAAATTTAAAACGAAATTTATTAAATAGGGTAAGAGTTGAAGACAAATATTTCATTAATTTATTTTTAGGTACGAATTAAATGCTTTTGAATTAGTGTGTTATGCCTTAAAACTTATGATACTTGAATTAGGTTTATAGGTTTAAGTGAGACATAATACAATATCTATAACTTAATCCATATGGCTTGAGTTCATGCTAAAAATGTGTCTAGTCAACACTAACTACACTGTATTGTCTTATATTATCATTAATTCATTGTCAAAGTAGTCTCAACTAAGAAATGTTAAAAAAAGATAATGATTTTTTGATAGTAAAATAAAAATCCACTGGTTTTATTTTCAAAAACTGCACATTCGGGAAATATTCCAGCATTTTTATGTACAAGGTTGAGCTAGAACTTAACAAAAATCCCCTTTGTAAGCTATTGAATGTAGTTCGTGGAATGTTACGGATGATTATTTTCTTACGAAATTACATTAACCTCATTTCTTTATTCTATTTTAGGACCATATGAGTCTTTGGTTATGTTTTTTTAATATTTATTTTTGAATTTCATCTTTAATTACTGCGATATGTAATTTATTCTTAACGTATATAATTGACAAACGTAATAAACTCTGAATGATTTCATCTACAATCAGGTCGAAGAAAAATTTAAAACTATAATTATAAAAACATTTTAAAAGTACATGAATGAATTAAGAGAAACATAAAACATATTGTAGATAGTTTAACCTCTACGAACTTTACACTATGTATTTATTTTATTCTAATTGAGTATTTAACTATATCTTCATTAATTCTGAGCATTTGACTATAGGAAGTTATTAATATTGCTTTTTGAAATCATGTTAATATTAAATAGAATTTAAATTTCTAAATAATGTTAAACCTGAAAACCGTGCTTAAAAAAACCTGTCTAATTCAAGAGCTATTGATTGTATTAATACCGATTACAGCTCTATTCATTTTAATCAAACCGGAGTTTAAATTTTTTATAGGCATAACAGATTTAATCATAATTTACGCTGCTGCTCGGGATAGCATTTCGGCCCGCCTGTCTGGCTGTCGGCTTTTCTCGACAAAAATAACTTAATATCGAGCTGCGTGGGAGAGTTAGAAACATACTGACCTATAACATCACGTTTACAAAGAACGGGGAATCTAGTGAATCTTCTTATAGCAATAAAATCACCAAGGGTAGCGTAGATTTAATTAAAGACGAGTATTTTCTAATCAAAAGCTATGTGCATCGTCTCATATTGCAACGCGGATAAAATTGAACCTAAACTTGCAAAAATTGTTAAGGGCAGACGTTAAATTATCTCAATATTGCAAATAGGGTGCACCGGCCGTGGTATACTCGAGTACTTTCGAAAGGTCGGACACACTTTCTGGGAGTTCGTTTGTTAAGGTGCCCGCCCACGCGGGACATTTCTTAGCACCGCAGATGGCGCTATAAAATTCGCACAGGACGACTTTGAAGTTTTGAAAGTTTTCACCGTTAGCGTCGCACTGTGAGCCGGTCGGCCGGCCGGGCGTTGTTCGTCCGACTTCGTTGTCCGAGAACAATACGGATTTAATTTCGACGAGCCCTTTGTATAGGTTTCGTAGTGTTTGGCAAATATTTATATTGGTGTAACTGAGTCGTAATTCACTTGTGTATACAAAACATAGGGAGTTTTCGGAGTTCCGTTTGGAAGGGAATGTGTTCGACAAAAATTTTGACGAAACATTATTTAGGATACATTTCGGTCCATACTGTGAAAGGGCCCGTCACCGTTTCCGAATTGTCTTTAAAAAAAAATTGAATTATGAGCTTTCAACGTTGTTTGTGGTTAGTCATTCAATAAAAATTAATATGGATCTTGAATTCAAGCGATTAAAAATCATTGTTTACAAAAAAAATATATAAAAATAAAACAGTATTTATTGTTATTAATATATGTATTTAGTATTCGAGAACGAAATGTGAGATACGACCTTATTTTCGTTGAGTTACTGTGGAATTCTCATGTTACGAAATTAGCGAAAAGCCTTAGTTCTACAGCAAATGCAGTAAAAAAAAAAAATTCGGCTACTTACAAATTAAAGCACCGTTGGACTATTTTAGTTATTTTCATAGTCTCATGACCTACGAAATTTTATTATGAGGTCATGCAGCCAATATTAACACAATTTTCGTGCCGCAGAAGCAGGTTATTCGTGCTGCTTATAATTTAAAACCAAAAGCATATCTAAGAGACAAATTTTAGGAAATCCATATTTTAACTTTAGCGAAAAAATTCATATACGAAAACCTGATACGTACATGTCAAGGGAAATATAAAATCCTTCTAAAAAATGAGCGACATCCATAACATTAACATTAGACACAAGAAAGATCTTGCTGATCATAAAAGCCGACTCAACAAAGTTACGAAATCATTTAAGGGTCAATGTGTGCGCCTTTATAATGAGGTCCCAGCCGAACTTAAAAAAAAAACCATTTTAAGAATATAAAAATTTCTTTAAAAAGTATATTATGGCAAGGGCTGTAAAGCTGTATCTAAATATATTCATGAAAAAAAAATCCTGGGATTGAACAGCTCTGCTATCAGCTAGATTGTTGTAATTTCTAAATATTATACTAGTTTTATTAACTATTCAGTACTTTGCATTCTTAAGAAAAAACAGCAAAGCTCGAATTTCTTGCCCATTCTTCTAAGGATACATCGGCATTTGGAAAGAATGGTAATTTTTATGTCAAAAAATACAATAATAACGTATTTTAACTGTAATTCTATCACCTACGAAATAGAGACATTTTTTATTTCATTTGATTTGATTCTATTTGAATAATGTAATAAAATAAAAATTTAATAATTATTTTCCCAATTAATAATATTAAGTTTACGATTCTAGCTACTATAATATGTATGTAAAATGTTTACTTTAAGATAACCATAATAACTTTGATTATTTATCGATAATTATTTGAACGGTAATTACATAATCATTAATATAATTTCACATATTAGCTAATTTTGTTTATTTTCCTACTGCGCACAATTAAAAGGAGGTATGAAAAACAAATTAAGAAAATTAAAAAAAATCGGACTTTATAAAAGTTAACTAAAAAAGGGAAATAAAATGAATTTAAAAAATCATCCAATTACTTACGACAAATATTTGCAGTCGAAGACATCAGATTAATATTTCCTTACTTGTTGCGACTCTTGGTACATGTGTCATATTTAATTGGATGATTTTTTACATCGTGTTTTTTAATTTTCTTAATTATATTTTTATTTAGTTCTGCTTTAACAATAAAATAACCGTGTTTTCTGGTCATTAGAAATGTCAACGTCGTGTCTCATTGTAATAATCGTAATAAATTAGTTTTATCTACATATTGATATTCATTAATTTTAATAGACCATAAATTCAAGTTGTGTAATTATTAAATAGCGGTTATTACTATAAAATGGTTTAGGAAACATCCTCTCACTTTTGAAAGTTCCACTCAGAGATGTGTTACTCAATACGGTATGTTTTTTTTGTTCCTACCGCCATTTTGTATTTTACGGCCATCAATCTGGTTTCATAATAATTATTTTTCACGTTAAAAAGACTATATATGAGATTACGCAAATTTAACATTTTTTATCTACTTTTGATTAATTTTATTATACTGTAACCTACTAAAAATACAGTTTTTGAAAATTTCTATCACGGCTCTTTTTTTTATGAAAATTACTTTTTTTTACCTACCCGCATTGTCAATCTGCATTCTGTATTCCATTTTCTTGTGTTTTTGTGATCTAAAGTGTTTTTAATTTTGATTAAATACGCCATAAAAAGTGTTTATGGCGTATGTGTGTCACAGAAATTGAATTCTGGTATTTTGAATTTTCGGTAAGTTTGTGGGCAATTTATATTTGCAAAAAAAGGAAGACCGATATCAAAATGTCTTAAGACAGCATATTTATATTATTTCGGAATCTCAGTATGCAATCAAGATAAAAAGTGGATCCCACATTTTTTTTTGTGAAAGTTGAAGGTTTAGTCTTACACGCTGGGCTTCAGGTCAAAAAAAATATCGCCAATTAAGATCACCAATGCTAGGGGGAGAATCCTCAAAACACAAAAATGACTGTTATTTGGTTATGACAAAAACTAAAGGCCTTAATTCAAAAAATAAAAATAAAATTCCATGTCCTGACCCTTGGGGTTTTGGATTTTGAGATTTTAAGGTTTTGAGACCCTTAGTCTCATAACCTTAAAATACAGCCTATATATATATATATATATATAGGTTGATGGACACATTACCTTAATTTGCGTCGCACAGTCGGGTAATAAATTTCCAATCGGAAAAATATGCTATCCTTTCCGCCGAAGAGCGCACATCTTTTTAAGCAAAAACAAGAAAGGGTTCATCGGATGACGAGTTGGATGTTCTTTAAATAACACATTTTCATCCCAAATTGCAAGCGTACAATAAAGATTTTATGTAATAAACTATAGGGCATATTTATATAAAGCGAACTCTTCTTTCCCTAACCTAACCTAATCTTCCTTTAAAAAAAAAGCTAGACTATCACATATTTGTTTCAAAATACTAAAGCGTATCTTGAATATATTTTTTAACGTCAATCCTGCAGTTATCGCCATCGCTTTAAAATATCATATAAGTTCGTTCCGTTAACTCCTTAAGAGCACATATTCAAAAAAAAATCTTATTGGCTCTCACCACAGAATATTTCCATTAGTGTGTAAACGGAACGCACTTGACCGGTTTCTTTCTTATGAACAGCCCTTTCGTATCGACACGTTCCACATTTATGCGCGTTTTTTTTTAAATTAAACTGCTGTGTTTGATCAGTTGGATGTTAACGACACTAAGGTAACTAGGTCGCTGTTACAATTAAACTACACAGAACGCGCATTAATAATGACAAGCGTTGCGTAAATCATTAAAAATATAGGAACGTCCAATACAAAATAATTATTAGATAAGACAGAAAACATAAACACAACGAAAGCTGTCAGTTTTTAAAGACATTGTCGATTTTCCTTCGTAGCCTAATAATTTATATAGTGTCAATGCAGAAGACCTTTCTATTTTTTCGACTCATATTTTAATAGGAATATTAATAAATGATAATTGTTATCGCTCGGTTTAACAACGAAGGATTATATTTTGTTGAAACTTATGTATTAAATAAGATGCGATGCGCTAGAGCTTCTAAAAATATACAAAACTATAAATACTTATTTATTATATTGTCGGAATATATATCCTCTGAACTACTCTGTAGGGATTAAGGACCCACAGTTCAAATTTAAGATAATTAATAAATATTTTAACAATTTTAAAATTTTCGGCGAACTCAATTGTCAAAAGAACATTAAACAAATTTCATTACAATATATAAATGAAATATGATTGAGTTGAGCTCTTCTTCTTTCATCACAATTTTCATAAAATTAACTTTTTCTCGCAATGCATTTATATGAAAAACGGATTATTCGGTAATAATATTTTAACCCGGTCAGCGTTAAAATATTATTTTTTCTCGAAAACGGCCCGTTAAAAATGATATTAGACTCTCTTGCGACCGATGGTGGCATAGGGCAGGACACGTCGCTCGTAGTACCGATGACCGCCGGAGAGGAAAGTTCTAAATGGGGACCACGAACTGGATGCGGTAGCTCGGGATGGTCTTCCGCTAGGCGGACGGACGCCCTGGCAAAGGTCACAGGGCTGCCGGTGCTCGTAGGAGACTCAGGATCGTACGCCGTGGACGTTCAGGGGGAGACAGTTCACGCTCACTGGGCGAGATTTGTCAGCAGTGAGCATTCATTGCCTAAGTGTAATAAATGGTGGTTTGGTATTTTTAAAAAAGTGTGTATGAGAAATATGCAACATAATTAAATGCACGAACACTCATGTATAAAGTTATAAACGTGAAACAATAATGGAATAAACGTAGTCTAAATCAAAATATAGTGTTTCTGTCACGAACAAAACTATACATGTAACAAGTAGTCAATTACGTCATAATATCAAGTTAAATAAAATAACTGTCCTCATACTTAAATTCAACTCTATAATAAATCGACCAAGTGTGCATCAGACGATTCCCACAGTTTAGGGTTCCTTAGTTTCTCGTCATAATATGCGGACTTAGAAGGAGGCTTTTTTTAATGCTATGAACATTGTAATTGAGTTGACGATTCAATTTCATCTAAGTCATTTTCAATTAAATCTATGCAAAATTTTACTTTTTACTTCTCCGAGTACATTTTAAAAGTTAGTCGACTATTAGTAGTTAAGTTGTATAGCGTACTTAGGTGTAATCGTTGTCCTTTTAACTTCGTTATATGTTCCTTGATTTTTCAACATACCCGAAAACAATCATTTGTCTGGCGGTGGGAAAACACTTGAATCCAACAAAAATTTGCATATTAAAGCTTATTATTTAGTAAGCGGAGTTTTGGATTGAAACATTGATTTCACCACACACCAGTAATATTTTTAAACGACTTTAAGAAGAATAAAATTTTAAAAATATTTTTTCAAGATTTTATTCTACTACTTTATCGGCGTGATAAATACGTATATTCATGCCAAATGAATATTGGCATGCCTATCATTCGGCATGAATATAAATACCAAATGATAGGTTTATCATACTGAGTCTTCGAACAAAACCGTGAACAGACAGACTGACAGACATGTAGACTGACAGATAGATAGAAGGAAAGACATGGCTAAACTATAAGGGCTCCTTTATTGACTATGGAATCCTTAAAATTGAGACTGTGTTTCTGTTTTTTCTGACGTAAAGTTATTTCTCCATTTTTATGAATTTTATTGACGTCTAATAGGAATCTATAGAATTAAAAAAAAAAGCATTTTATTTTTTGTAAATAATTTAATCAATTTGTAAGCTTTTTTAGAAAGTTTTCCTAAATGTCGATATTAGCATTTGGATCTTTCATAATATTATAATCATTAAAACATTAATGTCAAGAAAATGAATCTATTCGGATTCTCAAATTTGAGGAAAAAAAATGTCCCGCATTTTTAATGATCTTTCTGATTTGTGCATTTTATTTATAACGTGCGCTGTAGGTCTGCAGTTCGTTATCTTTTTGATAATCATTTGATTTAATTTGCGTCCGGCCGCCGAGCGGCGGCGGCGGCGGCGCGACCACGGGACGAAATTGAACGTGGGCGCAGAGAAACGAGAAACGGATCGCGCTTCCTCCGTGGCTACTTCTGCGAACGCGCGGCTATACGAATTAATTTTGACGATAGAGCAAATATTTGACCTCGATGAAACGTAAATTGGTAGTTTTACGTAATGCGTGTTGTCGAGACGGGCCAAATCGTATCAAAGCTCTCGGAATTTTCCGCTTATTATTTTCCTTGTGTAGTGCTTAATAATGCGGGAGTGTAAACGTTTATGATGTCTACTTCGTTATAATTAAGTACAATGATACAAATGAATTCATTAATTGTTAATATATTCATACTATAATATATTAATACAAAATACGTAATATATTAATTCATATAATTGTTTATATATGTATTATTATATCTTCTGTAGTTATATTATAATGATAATTTGAGGAACGTTAAACAATTCGGATTCACAAAGGGTCACTCAACAACTGAAGCCGGTGTTAAAGCTTTTTCAACAGATTTTTGATGCCTGGGAGAATTCACGGGACGCAATCGGTGTTTTTTTGTGATTTATTCGATTCTTTTGATTGCGTTCATCACGACACATTGATCAGAAAACTACGTCATTATGGTGTCATGGGTCGATAACTTGGTCTTCAGAGTCTTATTTAAGAGGTAGAATTCAAAGGGTCGATGTTAATGATGAGAGGTCGTCGGGATCTGCTGTAAATATGGGAGTGCCACAGGGTTCAGTACTATTTGCTGATGATACTTCTTTACTTTTTAAGATTAATAAACAACAACTAGCTTTTGACAAAGTAAACGGTATTATCACTAAAATAGTTGAGTGTTTTAGTATGAATAATCTTTTGTCAATGAGAGGAATACAAAAGTTGTCAAATTTTCCTTGACTAGTACTAAACCGGTAGACGTAAACGTAATTGTCAGGAACGAGATATTAAATATTGTGGATACGATCTTATTCCTTAGTCTCACTTTAGATGCTAAATTGCGTTGAAATTCTCATATCACCAGATTGGCAAAAAAGCTTAGTTCTACAGCATATAAAATCAAAAGAATTCGGCAACTTACTGACGAAAGCACTGCGAGACTAGTTTATTTCAGTTTTTTTTATAGTCTCATGACCTATGGAATTTTGTTATGCGGTCACGCAGCCGATATTAACACAATTTTTGTGCTGCACAAGCGAGATACTCACGCTATTTATGATTTGAGACCAATGGCATCTCTCAGAGAAAAATTTAAGGAAATTAATTTTTAACTTTAGCATCACAATACATATTCGAAAACCTGGTATCCATCAAGAAACATATAGAATCGTTCGAAAAATGGAGTGACATTCATAATATTAACACTAGATGTAAGAATGCTCTTGCTGCTCATAAAACCCGTCTAAGCAAAGTTAACAAATAATTTAAGGGGCAATGTGTGCGCTTTTATAATAAGTTACCGGCTGAAATCAAAATTTGCCATTTTATGAATTTAAACGTTTCATTAAAAGAAAGTTATATGGCAAGGACTATTATACTGTGCCTGAATATGTTACTGAAAAAAACCCATGGGATTGAACCGTTCGGCTATCAGGTTGCTTTATGTTATTACTAAGTGTTGTACTAAAATATGAATTACTCAATATTTGTATCGATGAGTAAAAAAGAGCAAACCTTGAGTTTCTAGCCCATTCCTCTTATGGTGAAACAGCATTTGGAATGGGTGGTAATGTTAATGTGGAAAACAATAGTTTATAACGCATTTGAAGTATAATTATTATTACCTATGAAGTAAAGCTATTTTTGATTTGATTTATAGCAGTGCGGTCGTATACACCCTTTCTGAAAATTCCTTATACTAATTTATCATAAATTTAACCACAGATCGACTTCATATATGGACTTGTGGTTCAGCGTCAGCAGGCGACACTTGATTGATGACGCTTGGAGATATAGGGGTATCCACATACATTCTGAAGAATTTTTTTTTTCGTAAAAACATAATGATAGAAGTGATTACGGGGAGTTAGGGTGAAAGTGTAAAAATAAAGCTTTGTATATACAAATTTTGTCTGCATCTGCTAGTGATCATATAAATTTTGAACTACATAACCGATTTAATTCATATTCATACAATGTAAACGTATCACTGATTAGTATAGCTATAATAAGGTTTTATAGATGTCGTTGTAATTGACTTATCAAAAAATTCTATATTTATAAATCAAATCGACTTATTTTAACGATATATATATATATATATTGATTTGGTACTAAAAAGAGTATTAGAATCTCTTAACTTGATAAATGGCGCTGTGGTCGACTTATTAAAATATTTTAAATTTAAAAACCGAAATGATTTATATTTACTCAATATGCATGTGTGGTAAAAAAAAGCGTCTGTATCAGCTTTACAACGAGTGCTGAAATAGCTGTAGGGTACCCAACGGCTGGGGCAAAGTCGTCGTTATAACCCTACACATTGAAGAAGACTCGCTTCATGTTTGCGCCAATTATCAGCCTTTATGTATCCTTAATGTTGTTAGAAAAAAATATGAGAAGAATGTCATTGAAAAAAATCTTAACGACATTGTCAGTTAAAATCTGGGATGTATAAGATTTCAAAGAGGAATACGACGTAAGGACTAAATTTTTCCTCACAAAACATCCACGTGAAAAATTTTCGTCACAACCTCAAGATTTTCCGTCATTTTGTTGCTATGGAAAAAGCTTATAATGAAGTAGAAAAAAAAACGCAGACGTAAATAATGTAAGTAGCAGATTGATAAAGATATAATGTATACTCAGAGTCTCCATCCAGTGTCTGCGTCAGAATAAAATGGGGAATGCACTGAGTGGTTTGGCACCCGGAGAGATAGGGGTGTGTAGCTTCATCGCGACTGTAGCACCTATTCTTGAATGTGTACGATTTGAAAGAGTATAAATATGGACTACAAATAAGTCAGCTATCTGTTAAGTGCCTACTGTGCGCTCACTGCCCAGGAATCTTAACGCCGTTAGCGTATAGGCGATGAAACCAAAATTAAAAATGTTTAAAAAAATGCAAATGCAAAAAAATGTAAGACGGAAATCATGATTTATTATTGGTGCATATCATAGATTTATTATTGGTCGGCGGCATCGTGCCGCCGACCAATAATAAATCTATGGTGTATATCTATATAGTGAGAGAGTTGAACAAGTGAAAGAATTTGTCCACTTGAACAGTTTATTTATAAATGATGGTAAACATAATGAATATATTAGATATGAGAGTTAATAAGGGAAATAAAATGAAGGTGGCCTTGCCTGCATAACGGAGTTCTGGTTTCAGTACTTATGCACGGTAGTAAAAGTTGAAGAAACTTGAAAATAAAACCAATGCAGTGGAGATACAGTCCGTGCGTCGTATGTGCGGTGTGTCTTTAAAAGATTGATATAGGAATAGTCACAGAGCATTGAGAAGGTAGTACTTTTAGAGAACGGAGATGTAGTGATCAAAGTAGTAAAAAGGTCGCGATGGTTTGGCCATCGGAAAAGGCTGAATGAAAGACTGACAAAACAAATCGACCGAAATGAATGGAAATGAAACGAAGTGAACGAATGTGTGTATTTCTAGTGGTAAAAGTCTAACGGTAAAAGTTGCTATAGAAAATCTTATGCAGACCAAATTGATGACATATTAAAGAAGGATCAAATTTCAAGCAGCCGAAACCGACGAGTTTGCATAACACGATTGATGAATATCGCGAATAAAAATGCGAAGATTCTACTATGTGGGAATTCGAAGTCTCTGCTTATCCTTTTGAAAAAAGATGTACGCTTAAACAAAAATAAAAATTGCTGATGATGGAAATAATTTTTTTGTTTTTATCTGATGTCTGTTTTAATAATATAATACTTAATAAACTGCTCAACATTCAGTTCAAATAATATATAAAATGGTTTTATAACTGCTGCCAGAACTTGAATAATAATAGTCTAAGATTTTCTAAAGAATATATGCATTTAGTTTTATATTTTCCCCAAAAAATCATAAATATTTGTTATTTAATTGAATGCTCCAAATCACAATAGTACAACATGAACTTCAATTTTAAATAAATTATTCCGAGCGCAATGCGGCGAGAGTGCATCGCCCTCGAACTGCATCCATCCGCCACCAATTTCGGAAGTACCATCAAATATGCATATTAGACAATAATTTTTATATTTATGTTATGTGCATTCAAATCAGGCACTTCGAGGTGCAAACCTTATAGATAGCTTGTTATTTTTTTCATCATAGAACGTCCAATGGAGCACTTTTTATTATTACACCGGGTGGTCTTCCTAAAATTGGCTTTTTTTGACGTGACAACGTCTTAAATTAGGTTGCGGCTGGGAGTCACTTATGAAAAAGTGTAACGCTCGGTAACGTAACGATGAGTCACCGAACGAGAGAGAGGCCCGCCGAATGCCTTGCGTCTCTCTCCCACTCAACTATGATCGGTCTGCCGCGCGCAGCACTAGAGAATTAGTGCATAGCTTGCAAATGTATTGCAAGTTATTGTATGTATATTTGTATATAAATACGTATGTATGTGTAAAGGTAAAAATAAAATTTTGTTAATATGAAATTCAGTGCGAGATTCTTTGTATAAATTAATGTTTTAAATATAATTCTTTGTATAAATAAATGTTTTAAATTGTTACTATTATTTCATCCTTCTTCCTACTATACGAATGAATATTCACATTAAAATGATTTTACCATTCAAAGTCGTTGTCACGTAAAACTTTCGCCCGTATACCGACTTTACAGGCAACCAAATTTTTTTTTTTTTGAAAGAAAAAATGGATGAACATGACTTTAAAACTAAAAAAATGAAAACTCATTATTAAAACATAAAAACTAATCCACCTCTTCAAATATCGTTGATTTTAAAAACGCTACCAAGTACAATTTGAAATATAAATCGTAACTTTAACGTTAAAAGCTTACTCATATCTCTATCAATACTTTAAAACTGAATTAGTTTCTTTATATTTCTTATTAATTTACAGCTTACGACTGGATGTTAGATTTAAGATACAACGATCAACGTTTAAGTTTAGTATAATAAAACCATTATTTAAATTGTTGAATTATGTTCAACTTTTGCTTTACCGTATTATATTATATTCAACTGAATGTAGACAATTCACAAGTTACTAACAATAAAAGTTTACGATTGTCACTTCAAAATATTACTTTTTACCTAAATATATTTAATTTACGCATATATTTTAACAGAAACTCACGCCTGTTTCGCAGAGCGTTAGGCAGAAACTACAGAATTTTATTTGATACATCTTTATCTCTTTGCGCCACTGATTCTAATTTGTTATGAATTTGATCTACATATAATAATAATATCTTCGGACATATATACACAGCACGTCTGGTCCTAAACTAAGCAACGAGGCTTGTACTATGGGTACCAGACAGTTGATATACTACATACATACTTTTTTTTTTAAATATGCACGTATAATACATAGAAACACCCGGACTCAAGACAAACATTAATTTTTAATCAAATAAATAAATGTTTGTCTTGTGCGGGAATCGAACCCATGACCCCAACGCAACAGGTAGGGTCACTACCACTGCGCCAATCAGGCAGTCAAATATGATCACATATGATCTCATAAGAAACAATAAAAAAATTAAAAACGAACGTACGGTCAGGGGACCTCGTCAGGAACGAAGTTCTTTTCAACATGTAAACAAACTAAGGAAATCAAAGAGTTCATTACCGTTTTTAGAAAAAAACATCATTTATATAAAATTAGATATGACATAATGAATTATTAAATATTAAAAAAAATATACTAAATATTAAATTTCTAGACAGATAGAGAGAGAGAGAGAAAATCGAATGTAACGGGCGTAACGTTTTTTCGTTATGTTACGATTTGCACCAGTTAACTCCTCGTGCCGCATTAAAAAAGTTCGTTCCAAATTTCGATTTACGATTTCATGTAAATTATCGATTTTCCAAGTAGTTCAATTGGCGTTCTCTGTTAAAAAAGCCAGACAGCCAGACCCAAATAAAAACATTTACTTCGTCGGACACCAACAGGACAGATCTGTAACGTTCAGAAAACGCCTTTAGAAACCAGAACCTTCTCGGAATCCATCCGATATGTCTTTAGAACTATCAGGAGAGCACGAGCCGGTTGACGACCTCCCCCAAATCGACCGCGTGAAATCGCGCTCGCATCCATGAAGTTTGAATACAGATACACATAAACTCATGTAGAGAAATGCATTTCGTCAGATTTAAAATGTTACAACGTTTCTTTTTTTTGCTCGTGAACTAAACGTTGAGTAATCGAACGGACACCCATATTTCCTATGCGCCCGCCATCCGAGACGGCGGCAAGTTATATATTCTGTGACGGCGGCGACTGCCAACTGGGCCACCTAGTCGCGGTATTACCGTTCCCTTTATAATAATATCTCGTCCCTCTTCATTGTAAAACCTGTTCGAGAATCGTCCATCGCTTTACTACTGTAGTATGATTCGAAATCAAAGTAATGGTGGTGCAGTAATGTATAATAAACTATTTATTTGCCAACTCATTAAAATAATAGGGAGATTTGTGTTTCGAATGTGTCCATTGTTGTGTCTGGGCCGAGTTACGTAATAAACCTTATAAAAAAATTCTTAGACTAGTTATAATTACATATTTCATGTTAAAAAATTAATTTTACGAACAGGTCAAAGTACTTTCATTTTCAGCAGCTTGACAGTACAATACAAAGAAGGACAATGTATTTAGCATTTTTTTGTAATATCATTATTAATAAGTTTGTCTATTTATGTAGCGCTCTAGCACTTAGACATTATATTGAGAGTAATTTAGATATGTCAATAAAATTGAAACTCGTTTAATTCGGGCCTTACACATCATATAAAAATTACTGAAAATAAATTTAAAGGTGTTGTTTTTTTTTTCAATTTATTTATAAAAAAATAGATGATCGTTTTACACTACGTTTGATCTATATTTACTAATAATTTCTGCACACGACTACGCTTGCCTCAATGTAGAAAATATATATATTCATTTTTATGCTGATTTTTCATTGTTCCCACATTTTTTGATCCGGTCAAGACCGGATCAAGACCAAGAACAAAATATGAAGCTAGATTTATGCGAGATACAAATGATTTAAGAATCCATTCTATAGCGAAAACCGTGTGCAAATGCTAGTTGAAATAAAATCAAATGAACGCTATCAACTGTCATTATTTGTAGCGTCATTGGGGATTCTCGTCAGCTTTTTTAAACTACTTGCAAGAGCATCAATATTAACTTAAGCGTTGATGAATTTTGCTTGTCGATTCTGTACAGCGACGATCAAATAATCCTTCCACTGTTGAGCTGATAGTCCAAATAAACAGTTTTACTTACAAAAGCGGTATGACCATGTATCAAACAAGATCAAGCAATATGGTGCCAGAAGTATGAACGTGACAGGTTCGTAATAACTTGGCAAGACAAGAAGGAGTCGAACAAATAAGAATTTACTTATCCCAGCAGTAGGACTGCTTACCGAGAGCGGTAAAATTATTTTTTAATATGTATTTGATTAACGTTTCATCATATAAATAAATAAATAATGGAGTAATGGAGTTCTTTATTCTAAGATAAATAACTTCATTATTTATTTATTTATACCTTATGAACTTTAATGAAAGTTGGATATGGCTGAGGAAATGTGTAGAATGAAAGAAATTAAATATTTAAAAGGAGAAAAGTGGAGATTTGATTGTTAAGAAAGAAATGGGTTATGTAAGAGAACAGTTTGATTGCAAAGAGAGTATAATGACTGAAAAAGTACGTTGTGGTGTATGGTTAGGCGATCAGCAAAGGATGGATAAAATAGATCGAGGAAGGAAATCTGTAAAGCAAACTTATTTGTTGGAAGAGGGGCATGCAGTAGAGGTGGAAAAAGCGAACATTACAAAGATTAAAAAAAAAGATTAATCCAAAATGTCGACCTTACGAAATGTCAATATAAAAATAATAAACATCCAAAGAAGATATGACAAACTTCACCATCGCTATTACTTCAATCAAACCGAATTTCTCTGAAAGGTATTAACAAACATTACACGCTAAATCCTTTTATCTTTTTCTTAGTCGTTCAAACATAGAATTTGGTCTAACAACGACAGAGCATTTCGTGAATCGCGAAATTTTCATGGAATAACTCAATATTTTAACATCACTTTACGGTGCGTCTTATAGATATTGAATTCACCTAAAATAATTGTACGTTTGTCGACATGCCCAGCTAAATAATTTTTCATATGGTTACAAGAAGTTACGGCAAAACAATACCAAGCGAATCATAATGCATTAAATTTTAATGTAAGTAGTTTCGATTAATATTGAGTGGATTAATCGATACATATTATAAACAACTATCTGTGTATGCGCCGTGTTTGTCTTCTTCATGTAGTTCAGATTTCCAGTGACCGTTCCTTCCAGTATTACCTACCCCCTGTACGTCGCTTTTACACCGCACCATTTGAACAATAACGGCCAACTGCAATGAACAAACACTCGTCCGCTCCGATTTATTGATTATGCGCATTGGATGAATAACCCAAGTTATTGGTGGAATTGGAAAGCGCTGATCTCCTAATTCGCTAATCGGCCTAGAGACACGTGCAATTTATTCCTTCTTCCAAAAAGAAAGTGGTGAATGTTTTAATTTCTTCACGCACCTTCTCGGCCCTATGCGAGACTGATATATTTGTTATTCCAATCTGTTTGTATGTCTATTTACCTGCCTGTCTGTCTTTCTCTTGGTTTGTCTCTCTGTCCGTCTAAATACTAGTTAAAGAACTACTGGTTCATTCAACATGATCTTTTTCCAGTATGGAAATACCTTATCTGATCAGGTTTCATTACACATTAAGTTTTGCCCGCGCCATTGCTCGATAAAACGAATAAATAACTTTTTTCCTATCGATTGATTATTGCTATAATTCCTATTTGTATCTATTGATTGGTTATTACTATTATTAATGGGATAACTTATCGCAATCGAATCATGGGCGAAATTAAGATTGGAATCCAGAGTGAGATTGGAATCGGGATGTAGATTGATACTGAAATTGGAATTGAGAGCGAGACCGGGATTGAAATCGAAAGTGAAACCGAGAACGGAACGCAAATGGGTGTTGAGAGCAGGATCATGGTTAACAACATAGTCGATCGTTGTAAAAGCAAAAAGTATTTATTCTGCGTCCAAACGGGCGGAGACGCAAGCGTAAGCTAATTAATGATTGTCGTGAATCATTTTAAAATCGATGATAATGTCGGAATGGTATTTATAATTGAATTGCCTGATTTGCCCAAGAAATGATACGCAATGTCGTTTTTGCGTGACGCATAATTATAGAATGTAAGTTTTTGCGATACTAATCGATTAATCTTGTCTACAAAATGAATGCGCCCAACTGTAATTAGGACAATCGTCACATAATTTGCGTCAATGATGCGAGGCGCGACGCACCAGTACAAAATACACCGGGGGCGTTGCGGTCCGCTCGATCCTACGACCAGACGACGGCTTATTAAGCAATGCAGATAGCTTTGTTGATCGCCGACCAAAAATTTCGGTGACGACGCCAGGGCGGTGGTGACGTCGGGAACGAAGGGTTAAGTGTTCTACAAGGTGAGGAACGATTGGTTAAAGACTTACTTTAAAAACTCATCGGTCTCGTTCTCCCGTGATCGAAATTCGAACTTTGCACTTTTCAGTACCGCTCGTGACCACTCGCCTACCATCACCACCGACCACCGCACGCGTAATGTAGGACTACGGCGTATAAATTAAATGTAAAATTTATGTTTTATCGAGTCGGTATATTAACATGGTGTTCGTTGAGTAAGTCTAAATTATTACTTACCTCTTCACACGGCATCAGATGTTAAAAAATATATTAACATATAAGCTTATTAGCTTGCCGCCCGTGGCTTCGCCTGCGAGCATAGAATGACTACCTACATCTTTCACATTGAGCAATTTTGCTGTCAATCCCAATCTCGTTCCCGCTTTCATATCTAGTCTCAGTACTGTTCCTGATTTCGGTCCCGGACAAGTTTTTGTTTCTAATTTCGGTCCCACACTCGACTTCGACCCCGGTCTCGTTTTATTTTTCTTTTGAAGATTGTTATTCAATCACATTGTGTCGTCTATAATATGCCTTTGATGTTATCAAATCAGGCTTGTTTGACTTGTAACTCCTAAGGCTGGATCTTTAAATGAGAATAATTATTTTCATAATATCCAATTTAAATGAAATAAAATCTATATTCTGTGCCAAGACAAGCTCTATCAACCCGTAAAACCGCATTAAAATTCGTTCAATAATTTCAGAAATGTACGCGAATAGACAGATAGACAATTATAAAAAATTAAAAATAGTTCTTTTCTCTTACCATACCTTTCTCTTATCGTCTTCTATACTTTTTTAATTTTTATAGTTTCAGTGTATAGACACTCCGAGTTCTACTGTTTTATGATTCGTTTAGATTGAATACTTGTCGTTTGAGAATAAACATTTGTATTATGCAAATACAGAAATATTTACATATAATTTCACATTAAAACATTTTATTCACTGCAGAACTAATTGTAAAAAGATAAGATAAATTTGTATAATGTATCCAATAATTGTCACATATAAAAATGTTTCGTAAATAAAAAGCAGTAAGAATGAGATAAAGTGCTAAAGAAATCTACACATACAACCGTTCGTCGAAAATTGCACGATTCATTTTTGTCGTAAACGACTGCTCATTAAATAATGAATTTTTAATAATATAAATATCTATTAATAATGTACTAATGACAGCGAAATAGGAATCGTATTAATAAATATTCCTGTTGAAAATCTGAATAACAGAAAATGAAATTATACAAAACTATAAAATACAACTCATTAAGTATTCAATTATTTAATTTCCTATGTCGTATGTAACTGGCCTTTAATTAGAGTGTGCCTAATGAATTGTAACCACAGAATGTTGCGTGAGAACGACTTCCACCATGTAATTGGTCGCTAATGGTCTGAGTGTGTAAAATGTTTGAAATATTTTCCTTAATATAATAACCTATAACACTAAAATTATTATTTTATGACCCGAGAGAAATTTCAATTGTATACAAATTCACAAAATACATACGCTATTATAGGCCATAATTTAGATTTTTCAGCAAATCGTCATAGACAAAACCAGCATAGCAATCGAAACTTATTCCCTAGCATTCAAAATGTTATTTTTCTATCGTTTAACTTTAGTCCTAAATGCTAATTGCATGTGTTAAACTCCATCACAAAAACAGTACATATATATAATTAGGTTCGAATAAAGGTTGCCGGGAACACTTATTCCATAAGTGTTCCCGGCGCGTGCGCACCCGAAAAAATAGTGTGATCGTGGTGTTTCTTCGAGCGTTAAGCGATATAGGGCAAAGTTTAACAACATTAGCGGTATTTTTCTCGGAACACGCATTCGCGTATCGTTCGTACGTTTGCTTACGGCGAATTTGTCATTTTTGCATTTTTTTTTGTAGTGTTAAGATACAATTATTGCCCTCAAAAAGAATTTGCAGTCTCGATAGTTTTTGTTGCGGTCATAACATGTGTTTCGCAATGATCTTTGTAAATACCGAGTCGTTCCATTTTGATATCGGAGAGAAGACGATACGGATAGACGGACGCACGGAATTGTTTTGCTAATGGAGGTCAAACCTAAAGCGAACTTCGTAGAATATCGACCGTATTCTTTTCTAATAGAAAATTGCATAAGTTTATACCTATGCGTTTTTAAAATGATGTTTAAACAATGATAATTAAATTTTCATTATTATATAAAATGGTGCAATACGTTTTTAACATAAGTAAGTAGGTCCTGACTCTGCTCGCGGTTCCGATTCCATTCTGGACTCGATTCCGATCTCTGTTCCACTCTCGATGCCGGTTCTGACTCGCTCGCGGTTCCGATTCCATTCTGGACTCGATTCCGATCTCTGTTCCACTCTCGATGCCGGTTCTGACTCGCTCGCGGTTCCGATTCCATTCTGGACTCGATTCCGATCTCTGTTCCACTCTCGATGCCGGTTCTGACTCCGCTCGCGGTTCCGATTCCATTCTGGACTCGATTCCGATCTCTGTTCCACTCTCGATACCGGTTCTGACTCCGCTCGCGGTTCCGATTCCATTCTGGACTCGATTTCGATCTCTGTTCCACTCTCGATGCCGGTTCTGACTCCGCTCGCGGTTCCGATTCCATTCTGGACTCGATTCCGATCTCTGTTCCACTCTCGATGCCGGTTCTGACTCCGCTCGCGGTTCCGATTCCATTCTGGACTCGATTCCGATCTCTGTTCCACTCTCGATGCCGATTCTGACTCCGCTCGCGGTTCCGATTCCATTCTGGACTCGATTCCGATCTCTGTTCCACTCTCGATGCCGGTTCTGACTCCGCTCGCGGTTCCGATTCCATTCTGGACTTGATTCCGATCTCTGCCCCACTGTCGATGCCGGTCCTGACTCCGCTCGTAGTTCCGATTCCATTCTGGACTTGATTTTGATCTCTGCCCCACTGTCGGTGCCGATGTTGACTCCGCTAACGATTCCAATTCCATTCTGGACTTGATTCCGATCTCTGTCCCACTCTCGATGCCGGCTCTAACTCTGATCGCGATTCCGATTCTATTCTGGACTTGATTCCGATCTCTGTCCCACTGTCAATGCTGGTCCTGACTCCGATCGTGGTTCCGATTCCATTCTGGACTTGATCCTGATCTCTGCCCCACTGTCGGTGCCGATGTTGACTCCGCTCGCGTTTCGTTCCATTCTGAACTTGATTCCGATCGCAACTCTGTACTCAACTTCAATTCTGATCCCATTCTCGATTCTAATCGTTTATTGTATCGATTATGCGCCCCGCGTTTTCACATAAGTCGAATACTATTATATGTCGCATTGTAATAAAATAGTGATTGCGTTGTTCATTTATATAAGGGCAATAATTACTTTATTGCTTAGGTAAGTAGATAGCTAGATATGTAATTACATATATATATATATATATATTATATACACCATAAAACGTAAACGAAACGTAAAATTGACGATCATATCACACCAATATAAAAATGAAATGATTAATATTTCCGACACTTGAATGATGAAACTACTGTATGAATTGTGACGAAGCTTGGGAATTATAAAAAAAAATATGTGACTTTAGCTTCCATTATGTGGATTTTTTTTAAGAATAAGCTGAGTATCAAAATATTATTCTTTACAAACAAATAAACAAATTTTTCATATTTGTAATATTAGTATAGAATATAGATAATGTTGTACATATCAATGACGCGATAAGAAATGGATTAAATATTTTTAGTTTTTTTTATTTTTATTTTGCTACGAATGTGTAAATGGGTGTCTCATTTACACATATTATAATTATATAATCGAAATGAAAACCTTAACTATTTATTGATAAGACAAATGCAATGAGTATTGGATGACTTTTGCAGCGACTACTTAAATTATTTAAAAAAGTATCAACAGTTCTTGATAAAGGTCGCTTTCATATGATTCATTAGTCATTCGCCCATGGGGAAAGAGAACCTATTCGTTCATCTGCTCCTGATTTCGATACCACTCTCGGTATCGATGCCTAAATTGTATTCAGTATTCAAAAACATCCGTATGCAGCACGTTGCTAGAAACGTTGTAAAATATCTTTTCTCACATTTGAAATTAATTTTTTGCCCACACAATTTATAAACATACATATTTCGGGACACGTCGTCATTCACTGGACGCTTTCCTAAACGTTTTCAAAGGGGTGAAGCATTTCCCGTATTGGTTCTCAAACGTCGCGTTACCCTTCTAAAGATTTCATGCTAACCCGTTCAGTGGTTTGGCTGTGAAAAGATACCAAATAAATTTACACAATTTACGGTTTCACAGTTTAATGTGGATTTTTATTTATGTAGAACTTTACTTGAAATATATTCTTATATTAATAATTTAAATCCGTATTTTACGATAAATATTAAAGGATCAATTTCCAACAGACCAGCAAAATCATATACACCAAGAAACAATATGGTGACTTGTGATCAAATCGAAGATTTCGCCCGAAAAGCCATTCGTTAAGGCGATGACTAATAATCCAAACAAAACGCCGCTCCTTTTGATGGAAATTTTTCGTAAAGCCTCCCAGGAACCGAAGCTCCGTGTGTAATTAACATGAAGGTTATTCCAACGTAACAAAAGCGCTAATGATTTACAATATGTCAAACAGATGTACTCAGGTGTTCGGCGACCGCAATGCTAACATCTCCTCGAGCCATTGTATGAGAACATGTGTGTTTGCTCTGACAGAACGAAGAGTGTTCTCGCATGGTACGAACGAACGGTCCCCGTGAAATGATACGGCTTGCGTAATAAATTCCTTCACTACATCTCTCGATACAATATAATCTATATCGTAATCGAATATTCCGTCAAAATTTGATAGAATAGGATGGTGGTGATGTCCTTTAACAACCTACGATCCTATACTATCGATGAGATCTCTTGTCGTAATATCTATATCAGTAAATGTAGGTAAATAAAAATTGCAACGATTATCATAAAGTTTATGATTGATGTACTATAATTGATTGTTATGTTACATACAAAGGACATTTATAATGTACTGGATTCGTTCGAGACCGCTTCTAATAATAAAGCCAAGACCCGAGATCAATAATTTAAAATTGTAATTAGACTTTCAGAGTGGGTACTATGCGTTATATTAATTTACGCAGCACAAGCTTTAGACAAGCTACGACAGCAATGAAAACTACAGAGAGTTCAAGTACGAGTATGAATACGGGAGCAAAAGTAGGAAGCAAAAGTACCTGAAAATTTAAATACTCGCTGTACAACTAAATACACAGTTTTTTATAATACCACTTATGTTATAAATGGATTTTGATGAAACTTTACATTACTATAGCTTACACATCAAAACAATATACATACATATATATATATATATATATATATATATATATATATATATATATATATATATATATATACTATAATTTATAAAAACACTAGCTTTTGGCCGCGTCATCGCTTGCGTGAACGTAAAATGAATTCTTTACATATGCTGATTGGTTGTTGGTAGCAGCAATGTTCAAAGGAGGGTCAATATCTACATCGATTCGAAATTGAAATCGCGAGCAGGACCGGGATCGGAATCAAGAGCGTGAGCGACATCGTTTTATTGAATGTTTTTGGTGAAAGAATACAGATTCCTCTGCGGCAATTTCATCGGGATGGAATCGAAGACGAAACTGGAATCTATATCGCGTCGGAATTAGAACTAAGAACGGGACAGGATTAGAATTGAGAGATGGATCCAGAAAGGAATTATGGTTGTGAACGTGATAAGCCGATATGATATATGAAAGAATTCATTATATGTCCGTGGAACCGCGAACGAAAGTTGGTATGGTACAATGTTATCTCTTGTCAAATGAACATTGTAATAAAAAAATCTTTTCCTGGAAAATAAAGGAGTGCATATGCACTTTTTTTCTACCATCATTTACAAGTCCTTAGTTGTTCACAACGTCGACTAATGCCCTTTGAAGGTTCGACGCTTCGCCCGGTTGTTGACTCGGCGGGTGCGTCGCGGCGGAAGCGTGCGCGTTGCATACAGCGTCTGGCACGTTCAACCGCCGCGCCGCCGCCGCCGACGAGGTACGCCAGTGCCATTTTTAAAAGTCTACACATCCTGTCAGGGTTGGCAACCCTAAGAAAACTGCATCTGTAACGCAAACAACTTAGTGCTGTGCATTCTTAAAACAATAGTACTTAAACAATTTCTTTGAGGTTATGATTATTTTTTTAGTGACATCGCCATCGAGATTTAAAGCACCGTTTACATGACCTTGATGCGCTTTGTGTGGAATATTACACTGAGCATTTATAATATTTCACACAAACGCGTCACATTAGAGATTTAAGGAAGAAAGTAAAATAGTTTAGTGAAATATATCTTGTTCCAAATACGTAAATTTTGTTGTGGCTTAATTTAACTTTGCGTGGGTTCGGCGCTTGTAGCACCTACACAATTCTAATTTCATCCGTAAGCTGATAAGACCTTGAGAACTTTGTACGTCCTTCTATTCATCTCTACCTATATATAATTATATAAATATGTTGATTTTTTGGGTGGAATGTTAATACGAGCATTCTAGTTAGGTTAACATATTATAATGGATACAACCTCGTTATGTCTTAAGTTTATAATACTTTTTCTTCTTTAAATCCCATTATACAACTTTTCTCTTGAATAGTCTATAACAATTCACTAATGCGTATCAGACCTTTCTCTAAAGAACACAATCTATACAATTCAGCTTAAAGATTTAAGAGGAAAATTTTTTATTAATATAAATCGTTGAATAAAAAAAACTAAACAACAACTCGTACCTATAGTATGTAGCTTACAGTATCATTAAAATATTTGATAAAGAAGTAGCACAATCTTTTGCAGAACAGTAAATGTATATGCGTTATTTTAATCAACCGACTGCTGAACATAGAGCTGTACACAATCTTTTCAATTTAGATTAGCTGTTGTCCATGACTTGGTTCGCGTTGTGGTTATGAAACAAAACGTTTTAATAAGACATGACATTTATCCTTCAATCACCTATAGAAAATTTTAGACGTCATGTCATGGTCTTTTTTGAAAGTCACAATATTTATAGCGAGATTTCTTTCTTTGCATGAACTTCATTGTTTTAAAAAATAAGAACGTTATGGACAATTGGACACATTTTTTTCTATAACACTTGAATTTTCAAAAAATCTAACTGTAGGTAAGTACCGTTTGTTCAAATCTATTCAGTAGGTATTTCAGGTTAAAGAGAGGAAATATTTAATTTTGTTCTCTCTTTAGCCTCTAGGTAACGTAATGTGATAAATTGCGCCCTAATTTAAGCAGTCTATTATTGCCAATAAAACACTAATAAATTTCTGCAAATCGATTATTTAGTTTCTGAGTGATGCCTGAACAAACAAACCAACAAATATACAGAAAAACTGACAAAAAATTCAAAAGCAGATGTTTTGGAGTCTGTATTACTAATGTATCTCTTATTTTTTTCAAAATATGTTTAATGTACAGATTTGGCTTCTTTGAGTTCTACAAAGTCCACGTGTACAGAATTTTCCCATTATTTTATATATTTGGAATTATGTCATATGTACATATATGTAAATTAAAATAGAAGAAGAATATAAATAAAAATCACTCTAGAACAACAAAATAGCACACTAAAATCACAAATACAATAGTTTATAGATATATATATCCAGACTGCATATTTTTAGCTGGATTTGGCTCCCAGAAAAAACGCAGATATCTAATTTGCGCAATGTAAATTATAAAAAAACATATTTGCTCACTAGCTAATTGAGTATTTTTTGAATAGAGAAGACGACTAGCTGAATGCTCCAAAATTTGACTGAAGCATCGTTGGCGATATTTCAGCGTATTATTGCCAAGTAAATACGCCCTATTGGTGTGTGAAAATGTTCACATGCATCTAGTATGTACAGTATGAATATTGCATAATCTTACCTAATTGTATATAAGTCTATGTAATATAAGTCTATCCAATAACCATAAGACATATTGTTCACACCTCATTCGAAAACTTTTCGTGTAGCTCATCCTTATTTT
This sequence comes from Eumeta japonica, assembly GCA_005406025.1. Lineage (NCBI taxonomy): Eukaryota > Metazoa > Arthropoda > Insecta > Lepidoptera > Psychidae > Eumeta > Eumeta japonica. The sequence continues at coordinate 140,502 of BGZK01000268.1, forward strand.
AAGGAAAATTTTAGCATTCATTGAACTAACAAACAACGAACCACATTACCTGTGGCAGACGGCGTGATTCAAGTCCGACTTGGTATTCTGAGCGCAGGCGCGTGACGATAGCGTAAACCATTCACCTGGAAGCCGGCGGAAGGAAGTTGCCAAACAGAAAAATCTAGATCTGTTATAGGATTCACCGATCACAATCTGCATCTCATATCGGTTGATACATCCCTACGATAAAATTCATTTTTTTCCTTTCCACGTTACAAATTTATGGCAGTAATGGGAATTTCAAATTTCACATTGTTTCGTTCATCGATATAGAAATTGGATGACAGTCAGAATTATACAGGCCGACTTTCACGGGTACATCTTTTACATCCGGGCACTACACATGTCATATCAAAATTAGTCTTTGACTGATAGTATCTACTAAACACTAATAACACTACAAAACCTGAAATTTTGAAGAAACAAACGGGCATTCGATCTTTTACAGCTAACTCCAAGTCAATACAGAATCATAGCATGCAAATAACGGTAAAAGCTGTAACCACGAAAAATATGCTATCCTTTTTTATTTTGTATTTCCGACATAAGTCACGGTAAAGGACTAAGACTTTTTCGAAAAGCCAAATGTTTTAGCTTAGACAGATCATAAACTAAACTTAAAACCAATATCATAACCGCCGGATTCGGAACCCGGAATGTAACACGGCCGAGATTAATTCACATTCAAACAGTATATACTTCTATTTTCAAGGTGAGCAAAGATTAGATCGCCATTTAGCTGCCGATAGAAAATAAACATGGCAGGCGAGTTTCCTCGAATGATAAGAGCGACAAAGGTCCTGTAGGGCCCCGCCAACGTGTGTCAATAGCTGAGGGACATTTAGCACCTACTGTGCGCGTAGGCGTTAACAACGAAGCAATGTTAAGTGACGTAACGTCGCGACGGCCTGTTACGCATATATATAACGGTGGATGTGAGCGGTACAAAAATCTGTAGATCAATGAGATTAATCCCCGGAAATCGTTGCTAGAACGAAAACAAAAAAAAACGAGTTATGTCACACTATTGTACACAGAAGCGTGTACAAAAGTTAGTGTTACTGAACATGACCTCTGCCTACCTCCCTGAGAAATAGGCGTAAGCTTACAATACTAATAATAATAGTTGTACATAATACACTAGAAATAAACCAATACAAAAGGATGAAAAGGCTGAAAATTCTGAGAAGAAAACCGCATATATGCGTTGCAGAAGTCGAACTATACCTATGTCAGAGAAATACACGGACGCTGCGGATGTGAGATTAAACAGTTTTCGTATGGAGGCAACTTGTCACGTAACGCGAACGGTATAAACACATATAGACGGTCAATGCGAGTCTGCGACATTTCGGGTTGGTCCACTCGGCGTTTACGAACGAGCCGAAAAGGAAAGTCACGCATGAGCTTTGGCATTTGTATTTAGATAACTGAAAGACGAAAGAATCGTAGCGCGATGCGTCGATAGTGAAAAACTGAGGTGTAAATAAAAATAACGTTAAAAAAATATAAATTTTATATTTTATAGTGCCGGAAAATACGTGGCCGATAGGTATACAAATTTAATGTGAATGTCATCGGTTTGTTTCATTCAACGGCCCGCATACACAAAACTTAGCTAATACGATAGCGCAAACTTCTAATAACCAATTCTTTTCATGCATGTTAAATTATTAAAATATGCAAAAAGGCGGTTTCAAGTTTCGTAAAAGTGCATTATGCTGCCTGGCAACGATCACCTGACCGCCCAGGAATCGCCTTCGAATATGGAAACAATATTAACGGAACAAATAGTTAATTTTAAAATATTTACTACATATTTAATTACATATTTTTTTTTTACTTTCTCTAAATGAATATGTATACAAATTAATTTTCAACTTGATAATGAAGTGAATAAGTTGATGGAAAAAGTGAGTGACAAATGTTGATTAAAATGTTTTTCAAGTGAAACTTCTTTATCGGCGTGTGGGAGAAATTTTATAGCAATGTAACGTTTTTTCTGTTACGCGCCATCTTTATCTGTTACGCGCCATCTTTATTTCTGGGTAACATTTTTCCGTTACGCGCTATATTTATTAATGTCATCGTGGCATAAACATAATTGTTACTAAGGCCACCTGTCACATATACTTTCTGTCAACACCCTAGATCTATTTACAATTTGTATATATTACATTTTCCTATTATCTAAGTTGAAACCTTTTCAACCGACATACATGAATTATATCTCACATTCTTTCATTGAGTGACTCGATTTTATATGCATCGTTCGATAATTTTCCTACAATTCTATATGGCCCTTATAACATCGCATTAATTGAAAAGTTTTACCTATCACCCTTCTAGGTACATATACCATTACCAAGTCTCCTACATGAAACTCTGAACATTTCTATTTCTGAAACTCAGTAGTGACGTGAAAAATAATATTTCAATTAAGTGATTAGCGAAAAAAATTTTATAAAGTTATTTGTATCCATGTCTATGATAATAAAAGCCTTTTGCATAAACTTTATCTAATTTAGCTTTATTCAACCAATTTCTGTGAAGTTGTAAATAGTAAATCATTTTTCGAAAAAATGATGTCATAAAGAAATTTCACTTCTTACGTGTGTACACTAATACACACACACTTTTTTTACTTTGAGATAGGTGCGATAAATTAATGTCTTCATTTATTGCTATAAAATAAATATACAGTTACAGAAGCCATGACCAATAAAAATTTCATACCTCTGACACACTTCTTGAACACGCACACGACGTGTAAAACAGCGATTCCAATAAAAATATTATCTGAATAACGGCGTCGAGGCGCTTTTAACTGAGGCTTGTCATGTGAAAAAACGCTAGATTTTCGCGTTTTCCCAGGCAACGTTTTCTCTCACGGCCCCTTACAATATTCATACCGTCGGCGCCGACCGGGCAGGGGCGACGCTATGACGTCATTAGAGTGACGAGAAAAATTTGCATTAACACTGACCTTGTTAACTTTGTTAACACAAAAAACATCGAGGGTGACATAGCGGGCGTTATATGAAAATATTTTCGTTTTAGCTGAGAATTTCAAATAACGAAACCGTGCACCGACACGCATTGGGCCAGCGTGGGCCGACGTGGATTTAGTCGAGACCTATTTCCAGTAATGAAACGTTCCATGTACAATTACAAGCCGTGAAGTGTCACAAAATTTCGCAAATGGTGCAGATATTAGGTTATAAGCACAATACTGACCGTTATCTAGGCCATGTCGTACATCGTATAAGTTGAAAAAAAATTGATATACAAAACTAATAAAATTGCCAAAATAAAACAAGTCAATCAGGATACGAATCCGGTACCTTTCGACTCGAAGATAATGTATTGAACACTCACCTACCACAGCTCGACTGTAATGTGCTTGGGAATAAGATAACGAGACTTGAACATACTGTATGTACTGCTGGAAGTGCTTGCACCATAATATTGCATTCAATAAATTTACTGAATTCCCTGACTCGCTCAGCGTAACCTTTTCTCTAAGTCACAGTTTCATAGAGAAAAATTGTTTCGTTTAATGTTCACTGATATCGATAGTCAGATTTCCAAACAAAATTGCTTGCAGATTGAGCACCAATCGATACATTTAAATTAGAATATTCAAATAAAAACGAAAACCATAAATATATATACTGAACTATAGATATATTTTGTTATTTACAATAAACAGTATTTTATTTCAATATTGTACGTAAATTCATAAAAAAATATATACAGAAAGGAAAATGATTAAACATTACACTTCCCCTTAACAACATCAAGGTTGCCGATGCACAGCAACACGCTCAACTGTTTCGCGTCCTTGCCAAAAACCTGATAAAATATCTGCACAATACACAATCACTATACAGAATTTTCAATAGTGAATCATTTATTTAAAATATAATTACTATAAATCAAACAATACAGGTGAGTGTGCCAAGGTCGCGATTTACGTATGCCCGAAAGCACATGTGTGAATATCAAGGTTTTTGGACAGTCTATATGTACATTGGGGAATTAATATGTAGCGAACATCGGTTTTCATTTAAAAAATTCCGCGTGTATTTTAACGTATTGAATTTTATTCGGCATGCGTAATGGGATCGTCGTCAGTAATTAGCTAATCATTTGTACGTGAGACCGTACGTACGACGTGAAATTGCAGTTTATGGTTAGCGCGCGAAGTTCGCGCATCACAAACCCGAAGAAAATGGAAGGAGAATTGTTCGTTATCCGCCAACGGTAGCAAGTATGTTGCGTAATTTCCGAGTCATCGTCAAAGCCGCTGCCCCTCGTCGCTCGCTATCGTCTAAGCTCACATTCCTCACAACAACAAAATGCTAATCGACTATGGCTTCCATAACTTTCCTGAAATCGTTTAGCTTATCAAAAAATATTTATGTGCTTTAATAGTATAGTTTAATTTTTAGATAATTTTCATATTAAAAAAAATGTTTGTTTAAAAAATATAAACCTACATCGAAATTTCAGTCTATTGATCCAGGATTAAATGAAGAATAAACAAAAGTAAAATTTATGTTTCTTTCAATGAAATGGAATCACATGACAGCTAAAAACTACGAAAACTACTAGAGCGCCTCTAGTGACAAATAATACCAACTTATTCTATAGACAAAGTGTTTTATTGTTTGTTTTAATATTTAACACAATTCTGAGTTATTTTTGTAGTTCTATTATTATTTTACATATTTAAAACAGTACTTAAAATAAAAAGTTTCTTCATAAATACTTCATATACATTTTATTTTTAATGCATATGTTATAGTACTAATTTGAATACCTAGGCAAAAAAATTCTTTAAAGAAAAGTTCATGATTTATCCGTATCAAAAAAAAATTAGCTATGATTAATGCTTTTAATGCTAGTTCTAGCTAAAGCGTAATATGTTATGCTTTAAAAAAAACCGTATGCGACATGTATATATCCTTAAGGATAGCATACATTATTTTCAACCGGTTTCACATAAGTACATTTGTACTTTTCTTTATTACAAATTTCATGTTTCGCTCGTCTAGTCTCCTTAAGTCTACATTCCAATATTTATCATAAACTCTAAAAGCGCTCTCACATGCATATTTTAAAGTTCGCACACCGTAGGTGGTTAAACAAATCACGGCTTAAAACAGTTGCGTTCGCTCGCAGCCGACGCGCGAAGAAGCGTGTATCGTTTAACTGTTAGCGGCTCGAGCCCACCTTATTTTAAGTAGGTAACTGTTGACTTTACTCGAAGCGAACAGATTAAATGTTAAATTAAATGTACAAATAAGGCACAGTAAATATAACTCTTGATGTTGTTTCGCTGGGGGTTAATAAAAAATGGACTTTTGGTGAATTTGGTAAACTTTCGCTATTATTATCGGTAACTTAACATGTTAATTAGTGGTAATATCTTGTAATTATTTTTAGTATCACTAAAACAATTCTATGTACAAACCACAGTCGATCTGCTGGTTAAGATATTGATTAAGAGAAAATAACATTAAGAAATGATTTTTCGTAATTAAATTTTTAAAGTGAATAATCAGATATGGCTATACAGGAATGGTATAATTCAAGCAGTCGACAATGTAAAAATTGTTATTTACGTTTACAATCTGACGCTGAGCTCAAGATATTCCAACGTTTTTTCCAAAATCCTTTTATGAGCTAGTAAAAGGAAGGCTGAAAATTATGTGGGAAATTTTCGTTTACTATCTTTTTTAAAAATTTTGGGTATGCATCTACCTCTTTGCAAGATAACAATTTTAGTAACCGTATACAATATTTCAAGATTTATCGGGCAGATGTCGCACCGTCCACGTCGCCGGGCGCACACGTGCGGGACTCGATCGAAGGAAATCCGCCAATGAATATTTGATCAGAGAGCTGGAGTCATTGTTCCCGCGAGATGTGAGCTACACTACAAAATATCATTTTTTCCTCTATCTCTTAAGCTTTAGACGGTCTCGTAGTGGTTCCTATATCTCATTGAATATGTGAATATATAGGACGGAAGTAGATAAACTACATTTATAAAAATATGTGGTATTAAACAGCGAAAACTATTAAGTGTCATATATATATACTTAGCAATTAAATGTAATACTTCGAATGACTAACTTTGACATTGTTATTCACGTTTCTGGGTAATTTTAGTGACTGATAACAGACTCATACAGTGCGCTGTTTGAATCGGGCGTAGATATGCTAATGAAATACCGAATCGAATAATTAATCCACATATCATTGCGTTATCACGGACCCATATACCTAAATCGAATCGCACCATTACCAAATTGTCGTAAACTATATCTTTCTAGGAAACATGTGGCACGATTAACAAAGATAAATATCGGCCGTTATCTTTTACGGAAAATCTAAACATCGCCAGTTTAACTATATTAAATAACTGTACAAAAAAACAGCACACATTGCGAATGTGAGTGAAAAGAGGGAATATTTCAGAAAATCAAGAGAAATTTCGTAATTCAGTCATTTTTAATTTATCGTTTTTAGGGTTCCGAACCAAAATGGCAAAAACGGAACTCTTATAGTTTCGTCATGTCCGTCCGTCCCTCCGTCCGTATGTCACAGGCATTTAATTCAAAAACTACAAGACGTATATTAATGAAATTTACAGCGTAGGTGTCTTGTATAAGCCGCTACATAGTTTGGCGGTTAAATAATAAAAATAAATATTTCTAGGGGGGGGGCACTCCATACATGTAACACAAGCTGAAAAAAATTTTTTCAGCAAACATCAACGAGTGATACATATTTCAATAAATTTTTAAAAACATTTTATGGTTTCTAAGAAATGTTTGTTTATTATGTGAATAGTTTCGGAAATAATCGCTCTGAAAGTTGCAAAAATCGTGTCCCCTCCCCTCTATTTTCTAAACAGTATATACAAAAAATATTTTAAAAATAACAAAAGTAACACTTATTAAAAAATTTCAACGAAAATTATTTTGAATATGGTAGGATATACTGCTTTTGAGTTATTGCCGAGAAACTGCGCTTCTTAACAAAAGAACGTAATTGCCATGAAGATACGCTTTTTTGCTGGTGTACTTTAATTTATATTAGTTTAAAAGTAATAGTGGACATACCTACTTGATTATCTAGTTGTAGGCGACAAAAGTGCTTATACCTACTTTGCACTGGAAACATGAAAGAAAAGTGTAGCGACTTAGTTTTTTTTTCTTCTGCAGTGCATTTCTTTGTAATAGTGGCTTCGGATCCCTATAACAAGCATAGTCCGACACGCTCTTGGCCAGTCTTTTAAATTACGTACTAGCTTACAGCTGAGACTCCGCTAACGTGGACAAATAAAGAATTCTTCTCTTTCCATATCAATCTATCTCCCTTTCAATCAAGATTCTGATCCTGACGCATGCTGCTCTATGGGTATTATACCACTTCAATACGGGACATGACGACACAGATTAAGGTCTATTTGAGTGACCTCAGACTGACCGTGGATGAGCTTCGAGAGATTGATGTTTTTAAACCGTTATAAAAATAATTAATTAATTGCATTGCATATACGTATATTATTTACTGAAGCGTCTGTGTTTCAAAATAATCGCAATTTTTTTTTAACCAACAGTATTATTTATCAATATTAAGCATTCATTTCATTTTTTAGTCTGTCCGAGTTAATAATACTAAAGGGTAACATGTAAAGGGTAAAGGAGCGTATTGAGCTACAATTATGGCACTTTTTATCCAAGAAATATTTAAGAATCCGATACGAAAATTGAAAACTTTCAGAAATGACACATTTAATAGAAATTAAATCAAAAGTAGAACCGGGATCGAGATCGAGAGCGGAAATGAAATCGGAATCTAAAACGAGACGAGAACAGGAACGGCGGCGGGAACACGTGGACGGAAGCTATTAAAAAAAAATTGGAAAACGATTGACCCTAAAGACCATCCCTGCAACTTCCCACTAATTTTAACCGCAAAGCTATAAACGTAGTTTGTTGTGACGTCTTTGAGCTCTTCAAGCTCAAAAAATACGGTTTATATGTTATTTTGAGCTTTTCGAGCTCAAAAGTCTGGTATACATTAAACAAAGTAATTTTTTACACAAATTGTTCGATTTTTAGTTCTTTTATGGCATTTAATGTCATCGTTGTCGTCGTTAACTCTCTTAGGCGAAAGTTATTTTAAAAAAACATATTTTAAATAAATGAATTATTGAAATCGATCCGTATGATCATTTGAAAGAGGTAAGTCTCAAAATTTCAAAGTTATGTTGAAAAAACTTTTTTTTTTTGAAATTTTTAAAATTCCGTAACTTTAGAGCGCATAGTTCGATTTCAATATATTCAACACGGCAAACGACGCAGTTTTTTGAGGCCTAAAATATTATACTACAAACAAAATCGATTAGTCGTAAAGTTTCTAAGTTATTCTAAAAAAACGCTTTTTTATATTTTTTTCGTTGATGATGTCTTACGAACGAATCAACCGATTTTGATTTCGAAAACGGCATTCAACGTAATTTTTGAGGTTAAGGTTATGGAATCGATTGGTACACTAGCCAAATGGTTATTCTCAAAAAACATCGATTTTGAATTTTTTTTCCGGTTTTTTTGAAATTTCTTGGAATCTACTGGTTCAAATCAGCTTAAACTTACAGGAAATCTAAGTTCAGTGGAACCTTTTTCGAATGCCACAAGTCTCGTCTCGATCGGTCAAACCGTTCAAAACTGATAAGAAGATTACATACACACTCACACACACACACACGCACACACAGATGCACACATCCACATAGACACATGGACACCATCATAAAAATAGTCAGGGAAGCTTTCTAGATGAGATCTGATTAAAACTCGATTTTCGAAAAATGGGGTAAAACCAATAACTTCCCGATTTTCGAAAAATCTTAATATTCTTAACGGGAAGTTAATAAACCAACTTTTATTGTAATTGAAAGACAGAGAAGGAATCACAATACGTATGAACCCTTTACCTGGGATTCAGCACGTTATTTCTATTTTATTTACCTCTAGAAGAACGCTATAAAAATACAAATTTGTTAGAGGACATGGGAGAAAGAATTATTTTTATAAATTATTCTAAAAGAAAGAAATCAAATCAATATAGTTTATCAAATAAATTGTCAAAAAAGCTATGGTTAGTTTAAAAAACTAATTTTTTATAGTTCTTTTTTTCGCAGTAGAATTTATGTGACTCCACGTAATAGATACAATTCAGTTTTCCCTTAACTTGATTGAAATGTATTCTTACTGTTTACTAATTTAATAACGTGTCGTATGAAGTTTAATAAATAAATAAACAGCGTTAAAATAAGTAAAAAGTTCCTTTCAGATGTAGTTAAAAATAACAATGAAAACCGCATTAAATGCATTCACACATTGTACGTGTTTTATAAAGAAAGAATATTTAAAGAGACTCACTTTGACCTAGTATTACTTTGTACGATGTAGTGATTTCTACTCATATTTTTTTTGTCATCAACTTCAGTATTTTGTAGTATAAAAACTACTTAAATATAATTTGCGAATTATCATCTAACCTAAAGATTAAAGATAACTAAAAAACAGATGTAAATAATAAACTACAGGAAATCTGTTGGTTAATTTTAATCCTTAGTTAATTTTAACTTAAATAATTTAGAATAAATATTACCGACGAAAATTTTGTAAAACCATCCGATTTTTTTTTTTGTACATGGAAAACTATCAGAAGTAGTACGACAACCTTTCTAATAAGGTAGTCAACGTTAGTCACATATTAAATCGCTATCAGCGACGGATCCCCACGGCGGGAGATATACGATTTACAAATAGTTTTATCGCGTTATCGCCGCGCCGGCGCCCGCGCCTTTGCGATCGCTGGATTACGATAAACTGAGCGGGCCGCGCCTACGCGCACCAGCTACGGACGCGGCTCCGTCGGCCCGGCGATCGCGAATTCTCTGCCACGTTCACATTACCCATTTACAGGCTAGCGTTAACCAAGGGCCCGAGAGGGAGGACAAGGGGAAGGCAGCTGCCCTTCCCCACCATACTACACGTTACATGCTGAAAAAGCAGAATCTGGGTACGTCCTTGGCGCTAACAGTGGTTGTATCCCGGTCTCAGGAGTTAATAAAAATTTTGACCATAAAAGAAATAGTTTTATTTATGAAATAAGTTTAGATCGAGTTTATATTTCTTTTGAATATTGACAAAAACCGATCTCTAATGAATTTATATCCATCGTAACGAATCTTGAAAATCTTGGCCAAAATGTTTGGTCAATCCGTTAACACATATTACATTGGTTCCAATGTCTAATTTGACCGACTTTGGTGCGCATGTGTAACACTATATTACAGAGCACGCCAAATCTATTGGTCGATCTAAATATAAGCACAAATCGCGTCGGATTAACAAACAGATTTTTATAATACTTATTAAGACAATTTTCGTGCTGCAGAATCCAGCTATTCGTGCTGTTTATGATTTGAGACCAATGACATCTCTCAGAGAAAAAATATGGAAATTGATATCTTAACTTTAGTATCACAATACATATATGAAAACCCGGTATATGTCAGAAAAAATATAGCATCGTTCAAAACAAGGAGCGACATCCACAACATTTACACTAGACATAAGAACGATTTTGCTGCTCATGAAACCCGTCTAAGCAAAGTTAGCAAATCATTTAAGGGGCGATGTGTTTGTGCACTTTTATAATAAGATTCAAGATGAAATTCAAAAGTTACCATTTTATGAATTTAAACGTTTCGTTAAAAGAAACTTATATGTCAAGGGCATCATTTCTGAATCTCTTAATGAGAAAGGCCCACGGGACTGAACTGTTCGGCTACCAGGTTTAAATATCGATTAAATTAATAATTACTTAATACTTTGTATTGATGAGTAAAAAAGAGCAATCCTTGAGTTTCTTACCCATTATTCTCAAGGTAAATCAGCATTTGGAATGGGTGGTAACATCGAAAAGAATTTGTTAATGACGTATTGCAAGTGTAATTTTATTATCTACGAAATGAACATATTTTGATTTGATTTGGTTTAGGAAAGTTTTCTTCGACCATGACTGCACTTTAAACTCGTTGTCAACTTTAATCGGCAGTCAAAAAGTTTGACAGGTACATGTAGTACCAGGAACTAGCACTTAGCCCAATAGTGGTATACATGCTAAGAAACATGTATAACATAAGCAATACAGACCCATTAAAACTTTATCTATTAAAATTGATCTATGAATTTCTAAACGAAAACACAACGTAGATCAAACGTTGTTTAGGTTACTGAATTATAATTATTGGGTTTTGGCGCACTGAAACAGCAATTGTTGTTTGATATCACATTATTACACACACACACACACATACACACACACATATATATATATATATATATATATATATATATATATATGCCAAATTGATGTTGCATACATTTTCTTTCTCCGTTCAAGATTCTTGAACGGAGGTCTAATATTTTAGCTTATTTTCTATCAAACTAATTGTAGAATATAATAATCATCGAATTTGTAACAATTTCTTTTTTTTTTTGTTTTTGTTTTAGGCAACGCCTCACCTGTAGGTGCGGCTTCGATTAGCAGTCAATCAATTTGTAGACAAATCAATTATCCCGACTTATTTTTATAGACTACGTATCCAAGTTATGCTCTGCGTATTTGTTTAACATTATTGCGACTGTAGTTTTGGACTATTAAAAATGAAAACACATATTTTTCGTCGTCATTTCGTAAATTTATTCGTAAATCACATAAATTTTTATCTACAAGTAGCGACATAATTTGCAACGCGTTAGCAAGTAGTACAGTACACTTGAAAATTGCCTAAATATTTATTCTAGCGAATTGCGTACTTGAGCTGTCAGCGACGTCGTCGAGTTTAGAAGGAAATTATGTACGGAATTTATCATTGTATCTTTATGACAACTGTAAAACACAACGTTATCAGCTGTTCCTTGTTTTACTTGGATTTACAAGGCACTTGTAGCGCCTTTTGGTTTTTGCAGGGTTTTAAAACGTGTGTGGTATTCCTTTAATATGTGTAACCGCTTGATGTGTCACACGTAAAATCACTTGTAAGTACATGTGACATGTGTGTTTATGTATTTAAAGCACAGAGTTGACCCTGTTCTTGGATGTATTTGTTTATTTTCGTGTTCTAGATTTAAATATAATTTTTAATAACCGAATCCATTTACAACTAAGTCCAAGTGTTTACTTATGTTATATAACCTTATTTAAAATTTTGAAAAATTGCATATACATACACACTCAATACATGTCGAGGTTCTGAAGAGAAAGAATAACTATTGTTATGGCGTACGTTGGATGTTTGCATCGTGCAAGTAGATATGAACTGTTTCAAAATACATTAAAATAAGCTTATTTTAATCAAAATTAATATCATTAAGACAAAAATTATTATTGTTTGTTTGTAATAAATAAACTCAAAAAAATACCTAACTAATTATAAAGATTCTGCCATCGATAGAAAACTACTTCATCAGCGAGTAACATGGGCTGTATTTTATTTTCAAATAATTGGAGAGTCCTATGAAAATTGCAATAACGATGCGTTCAAAATGCACCTATTGGAGATAACTCAATCAGAATGGAAAAAAGTGCTATAAAAATTGGTTTCAGCGTATACAAAAGTGCATGGATCATCATGGCGAAATTTTGAAAAGCAATAAAACCGTGTTAAATGTTAGATGTTTGTTTATTTTCGATATTTCGGACACATAAAAAGTATTCTTCGTATGACATCGATTTTTAGTTTAGTGCGTAACAAGAACGATTTACTTCAATCAAAGGTGACACTCATTCACTTCTTTTTTTCAGACTGTCGGCCCTCGACCTTGAGCCCTCCGCACTCCGGCACGATGACGACGTTCAGGAGCGACCGGTCAGCGTGCACTCTGAAGCACGGTACAAGTATATTAACTTCACAAAAATTAGAAATAATGGGTCAATTCGCCCGTGGTAAAGATCGAAACAGGCGGATTCCGGTCGAGAGGTACTCTCGACCACCGAACCACCAGAGACGACATTTAACCTTCGCATAAGTTCACGTCGAGTGTTTTTCTATAATATATTAAATCCCAGCCCGGCAAAGCGAAACAAATTATGAGAGTGTATATACTCTCACAGGATTAGATAGAAACTTGACACGGCAACAATTAAAATTCCAACAGGAAACAGGATCAGTTACTTAATAAGAACGGCGGCGGCTTAGCGATCAAACGCTCTGTCTTCGAACCGGGAGGTACTGGGTTCGATTCTGACCACGGAAGAATTGACCGATGAATTTATGACTCAAGTCAGATCTCACCACAAGCCCCGTGCCCCGGAGAGCACCATAACCGTTCGTCCGGATGTCTTCGTCGCATCAACGATGACAATCCTCGGCAACCCCCAACTACACTAGGCCAGCGTGGTGATTAGCTCCCGATCTCTCTTCTGTGCATGTAATAAAATTGTAAGAAAGCCATATCTGTACATTGAATGTTTAAAAAAAATTAAGCGGTATGTACTACATACATAATACGGACCCCAAGACTTTAATTTTTTTGTCTGTCTGTTTGTATGTTCGTTTATTCGAGAATCAACTAATACAAATTTGGAAAAATTTGGAAATTTTGGAATTTGGAATTTTCACCATTTGGAAAAAAACTTTTTGTGCTTTATTAGCAGTAATCTACTGCTTAACTTGGGACACAACTTATCACGCTGTATTACCTAACCGCTAGAGAGAGAGGGAATTCATATTATTCCTCTTCTTGAACTGCCTGACTATATTGGACAAATTGTATCTACCTACCGTTATATTTTTTGACTATGCGAGTGTCACAGAGCAAAATGTATCCGACTTTTTAATTTTAAATTAGAGAACTTCATGAAAAGCAAGAAATCTCGCTATAAAATTGTCGCTTTGAAAAAGACCACGATAAAGAAGACATTATTTTCTAAGATTTTCTATTGGTGATGAAAGACAACGAAAAAACGAAGTACAGCTTTTATGACTTCCTAAAACGTTGTTGGGTATTGCAACCACCTCACGAACAAAGTAGCGGACAACGGCTAGTCTGAAATAATAAAGATTAAGCGAGGGCATATTTCAGTAGCGGCGTAATTAAAGCTGATTCGAAAACAATAAAGACAAAGTCTAAGGACATTGATATGTACCCAACTCAGATGAAATCTAACAATATTTTTCTAGACATTAACCTATAATATTTCTTATTAATATTTATATTAATACAAGTCGATTACGAAAACCCCGTTTCCGCGTCAAGCGGTGGCCGCGACATGTGCCCGCGGCGGCGGCCGACCGCGCGGGCTGTTCCCACACGCCTTTTTGCACCGACAGCAACTTAAATTTAACGAAAACGTTCACACACACCTATAACAATAATAAAGTGAATGAATTCTTTTAGTGTCGATCTGAACGGACGAATTAGTTTGCACAAGTAAATGTAAGAACGTCTTACGGCGAGAAGTTGAAAAATCAATTTAATCTGTCGGGAAGTTACGTGTTTTATACTTTTTAAGTACATTTCCTTATAGCTTTTAATATATGCTTGCTTTTATAAACTTTTATACGCAGTTTCGTTATTCGCTATTTAGTGATAGCTGAAACGTTTTAAATTGTCTATTTCAGCGATGTGTGTACAAGGTGTCACACACATACAACTAATATTTCAGGTACCTCTTGAAGGTATATATGCTTATCACAGGAGATATATCGGTTTTATAAATTTTTGTACTAAATTTTATTCAATTTTTCAATAATGAGTAACTCTAATAAATAAGCTCTAAATTATCCTGCAAATTTTAAAGGAGTAAAATCGGTAATGAATAATGAAAAAATGTACTGAGATTGATATGTGACAGATACAGAACAGTAAAAGCATATACAATCTATTTTATTATCTAAATTATTAAGAATTTCTGTTTATAATAGGAATAATTAGAGCTAAGCTACACAAATAGAATTCCTTAACGTTTCAGCTTAAAACCATCGAACGTGTCGCAGTGTGAAGACGGATTCAGGTTCTGATACTGAATTCCAAAAAAATTAACACTTTATATTTGTCATTTTTTATTCAAACGAAACCTGTTAGTTAAACAGAAGCTAGGGTAAGCGTGCGCGACGCCAGCTGATCTACGAGTAGAAAATGTCCACGTGAGTTATGAACGAATAAAAATAAAATTAAACTTTAATTTCCAATGATTTCAAGGCAGCCACAAAAGAACGTGAGCCTTATATTAAATTATCTACTAAAAAGCAGTAAACTTTTGACGCGCAATTCGTAAGTTTGATAACTATACACTTTATGTTAGCATTTGTTAGCGCGGCACGTCTTTATGTGGATTCAAAAATGTTGCGTTGAATGATAAATTAATTTGTTATTTTCACAAGTTTCAAAGCGTCGCGTTATATGGTATTATTTATAAATTAAAATATTATATAGAAACCGCCACATGCAAACTGAAAGACTCTATTTTTTAATAACGTTTACAAAAAACGCTGATTTGTTTTCCGCTTTTTTTTTCAAAAATTTTTAATCATTCCATATTTTGTGGACGTTACCCGCACAGGATATTGTTTCGCACATTATCCGACGCGTGTGCACGAGAAATAAGAATAAAATGCACTCCCTCGGATGCATACAGCATGAGTTAATTGTTACTGTAAATCATTACTTAACGCGGTTGAAACACGGACCGTTTGTTTGCGGCGTTAAAAGCTGAACACTGTTGAGAAAGGAACACAATGCTCAACTAGACTCCTTTAATTATCAAAAGTGAGTTCGCATCAATGTTTTCAATTAACGCAGTGAGTGTAAATTAACTAATGAATTCCCCGGTTACGCGCCTGTTAATTTTGTAATGATAATATTTACAGTACAGAGGGATATTTTTATTATGGAAACCGAGATCGGATTCTCGCGAGAAAACCACTGAATTAATTGTACGATTGAATCCGTTTTTTAGGGTTTCGAAACAAAATGGCAAAAAACGAATCCCTTATAGTTTCGTCATGTCTGTCCAGGTTCCGTTTTTCTGTATTTTTAAATATACAAAAAATAAATTAACACGTACTTATACACAGTATGTATATGCGTTTCTTAAATATTTATTGCGTTTGATTGCTTTCGATAACTAAAATTATTGTTTCAAGTATAAAAATGTATATATGTATTATATATGATATAACAATTTTTTCTTCGTATTAAGGTCCTAAAACATTCATCTTTACCCATTTCGAGATTGCCGTTTTAGTTTTTGGTTGCATTATGGTCCAACAATAATTATGGCATTACAAAAGATTACAAAAAAAAAAAGATCAAATTTTGAACATCCAAAATCGACGAGCTTACAAGAAACGAATGACGAAAGAAGTGTGTGAAGATCACATCAAACAGTCTGTGGGTATTGAAAAAGTATGTATGAGCCTTAGTTATTTTGTATTTATCAATAAACATAAATATCTTTTTAGAAACACGCACTCTAGTTTTAAAAAACCTATCACGATAAAGTACAAAGAAGAAACCGCGGTGTTTTATCTGGTTCGATAACCAATTACAGTTACGTAGGTGCTAATTCATCAAAATCAAAAATAAAATCAAAATCAAAAATATTTTTATTTCGTAGATAATAAAATTACTCTTGAAATTCGTCATTAATAAATTCGTTTCGACATTACCACTCATTCCAAATGCTGATTCACCAAGAGAAGAATGGGCAAGAAACTCAAAGCCTACCCTTTTTACTCATCAATACAAAGGACTTAGTAATTTATAATTTAGTTGACATTTAAAAATAATATGAAATAACCTGATAGGCGAGCAGCTCTATCCCAGGGGCATTTTTCATTAAGATATTCCAACACGGTATAACAGCCCTTGCCATATAACTTTCTTTTAATGAAACGTTTAAACTCAGCAAATGGCAAATGATATGGATGATATGGATGTCGCTCCTTTTTTGGAACGATTCTATATTTCTCTAGACATATACTAGGTTTTCGTATATGTATTGTGATGCTAAAGTTAGGATATTAATTTTCTTAAATTTTTCTCTGAGAGATGTCATTGGTCTCAGATCATAAACAGCACGAATAGTTCGTTTCTGCAGGACGAAAATTGTGTCAACATCGACTGCGTGACCCCATAACAAAATTTCATAGGTCATAAGACTATGAAAAAAATTAAAATAAACTAGTCTCGCAGTGCTTTCGTCTGTACGTCACCGAATTCTTTTGACTGCATAACCTGCAGAACAAGGTCTTTTTGTTAATCTCCTAAATATGAGAATTCCAATATAACTTAGAATCTAAAGTGAAACCAAGAAATAAGGTCGTGTCCACAATATCCAGTACCTCGTTATTGACCATTACATTTGTGTCGATCAATTTAGAATCAGATAGGAAAAATTTAACAATTTTACTTTCATCGCAGCATTCACTTTGGAAAAATGTATAATATATGGAAACGTTTCCAAAATCTGTCTGCAACTAACTTTCACCTGCCACTCGTTTCTGCTATTAATTATGTTTCAGTTCAGGACCTCGATATTAATCCTTCTTTGGATATACATATTTGCAACCAATAATTAATTCGTAAAGAAAGTAATTCGCTCTATGTTCTTGAAAGAAAAGTCACGTGTGTACATTAAAACTTGCCATCTAACGTACTTCTATAATAAAACAAAAATATGTAAATCAGAGTAATGGTCTTGAATTATAAGCGTATGAAAACGGGCAGACAAACAGAGAAACGCTGTTTCTTATATCTAAATATGTGAAAACTAAAACGTGGGTCTTGAAAGTTTGGTATGAAATATTTTTAAGTGTCGCAAAAAGTGGCTTGCTGAACGTACTGGCAGACAACGCTCAAAAGTACTGGAAAAAAACCTTCTCCTCAACATAGAATGAGTTTAACATATTGAAAATACATTTGTTCGAAGACATTAGCATTCCTTCCTTTCGAAGTCTCTCAAAAAACTAAATTACGGTTAATTTATATCACATTGATGCAACGCAGAACTATCCCAAATATAAAACCATAGCAAAATTTAATCCATATTGATGACAATCATATTTTATTTGATGAAGATACGCTATAACCAATCTTAGGTAAGTTATTGCGTGTTTGTATTGATAGTTTGACAGATAAAGTAGCGCGCTTTTCTTTATACCTATTCGAAATAACTACTTCCTTCATACATTACGTTCACATCACTTAGGGGATGTTAGCAGCACACACCGGGAAAGCTAACACTAAACGTGTTTTTTTCCGATACGATCGACAAACATCATCATAGATCAGACAATTTGTACGAAATATCTATAGATTTATACATACAAATCTTTCTTGTGAATAATCCGAGGTATCAGTGAGAGCTGTAAAGAAATCTCTGCAGTAGTTTCTGAGATTAGCTTTCGCAGGGAGATAGACAGACGCCGCGGGGAACTTCAGTTTATACATAATATGTAAAGATAAGGTTAGAAAGGGCCCGCTATGTACATTAACGGTCGTGCTATGGAGAAACTATCTTTGTATAATTTCAATTTTACATTCTAAACAATTCTTGACAGTTGGATAATGTCAAAGAAAATTCTGTAATTTTCTTTGACAACGTTTAAAACAGAAGAGCCCAATTGAATTCTCGATGGTTTCGCTTGGATGTACTTCCATCTAAGCTTTCTAAAATTGTATAAATTAAAATATTGCCATAACAACACGATATGTATAAAGTATACATATCATACAGCTTAAATTTTTCCAATATAAAGAATCCACCCACTTTCGTTTCCGCCATAGCGACGAGACTGACAATGTACGTGTGCGAATGAGTCGTGAAATAGGCCTAAGAATTTTTTGGACGTACGTTTGATTCTAAATATACACCAATTACGTTTGGAGCTGGCGCGACAGAACCATTCCTCTATTTTAGTTCTCTAAAACCGTAGCGCCCTACAACTCTTGCCCTGGGTTCGACGTCCGATGGCTGCGGGAGGGAGCAAAAAAAAAATTGGCACCCGTTTGAAGTTTCGAACGCTTTTAACACTCCTTTCCTTTCAAACCAGACGGGTTACATGAAACCTTGATATGTACCATCACAGACTCCGACTTGTATTACAAAGTTAGTGTTTATCGCTACATGACGCAATAAATGATAGACGGTCCCAGTTTCTTTTTTATTTCAACCGATGGTATGTTTCATGTTTAACACTGATTAATGGCAGATATAACTACAAGACGAGTGTATATTTTTAACAAAAAAATGTCATAAATTAACGACCTAAATTCTATTTTATTCTTTTTGTGAATATTTCAGAGTTTAAAGTGACGCACTAATTCTAATTAATATAAATAAATGAAGGAATGAACATCCTAAAAGAAGATTAGTGTACGTTTTATTTAACATGCGACCATTAAAGGGTATAAGCGTTTAATTGCACTGATTGCAATTACACGCACATATGTGTATACACACATATGTATATACAACATACATAGAGTAAATAATATACATGTACATACAACATACACTTTGAAGTTCATTAAATAATGAACTTCAAAATATATGTTTTATGTGTTTTGAGATTTCTATGCTATTTCTATTTATCGAACAGTGTCCACAGTAAAAAATAGTACCGGCCTTCACATTATTTTCTCTACAGATCTGATTAAGTATTAACTTTTTGAAGCAACTAACGAACTAAACTGAATATACATAAAAAGCTTCGTGTGGACATAAATAGCTTTTTAGGCCCTTTGTCAACAGCTTTCACTTCTGAACCAGTTGTGGAGAAGGAATGAGGATCCTTCTCCACCACCGGTTCAGTGGTTTTAGCAAAAAGACAAACAAATCAAAAATGTTTCGCTATGATGTTTTCGCATTTATTGTAATCCCAGTTTTGTTCTCGCTTCCAATGCAGAGCTCTCTCTCCGCTTCTGATTGCAATTCCACTAATAACATTTTATACCATGTCGTTTAAAAGAATTCCACAGCGAAGTCATTGCTTTAGATAACATTTTGAAACATAAAAATTGATACTGCCGGTCATTCTTAAATGGTAGACCTACTTCTGCGTAGGCATGGCAACCGCTACAGTTATATTCAGGGGGCATACTTTAATAATAGACATTCTACTTCTACACCTGTTTCGTATTTTGTATACTTTCTTCCCACATAGGCAAACCCGGGGTGGCTAGTTTAGGTTGAGCTTGGGGGTAAGTGGACACATCTGCATCCCCTAAGTAGGTCTTTCTAGAACCTTATCATGTAATTCGTGTTATATAATACCGAAGTATACAATGCGACACAAAAATAACGTGAAATTTTAATGTATGTCTTACAGCTCAGACAAAGTAAGCGCTTTTCAAGTGTTTTTTTACGACTTTACAATACGTCGAATTTGCTCTCGTATCTATTAATATAATAAATATTTATTACAAACACACCTTATAAGAAATTCTATAAGTTATAGTAAAAAACACAAAACGAACGTAAACGTAAAAGAATTATGCGTACAAACAGACCGACAATTATAGTGACTTTATAGACTTTGTACTGTTTAGAGAGGAGACTAGAAATGAGACTAAATCTATTTTATTTTTAAGAGAAACTGAATATGACCCGTTTTGAATAATGACGTCATAAGATAATTTTTATAGATTTAAAAGGTGCTTTCTACTTCAAATGGAATTAATGAAGAGAATGGAATAAAAACCTCTTCGTTTTATTTTTGCATGTGCTCGAAACGAAGAATGCATTTCGTTCATTACAATATGTTTTCTACTCAAAATGCAATAAAGTCATTAGTTCTTATCTTGTTTTTTATATATATTGAATAAATTACTCCGGTTTTCTTCACTTCTAGATATTCATATGTTTTGAATTATTTTATATCGATCCTTAAGCGAATTTACGTGTTTTGTTTAAAGCTATCACGAGAGAGCTTTAAACAAACAGTGGCGGATTTACCAATAGGACACAGTAGGCCAAGGTCGCTGGCGGCAAAATCTACGAGACGACACCGATGATAATAAAAAAAGACATATAGATAGCCATTTGTCTGTTTCCCAAATGTATATTTTACTTGTATTCTTAAAAGATTCATTTTTGATTTGTTTTTTCGGAAAAAAAAAATAAAGTTATTTATTTGACAGTGATAATCACTTTTTCAGCCGTTCTACCTTATTTATCTAGAGGCGGCTTAGTCTATGCTCCACCTACTCCCGAGGAAAACGTGAATCCGTCACTGTATTGAAGGTATTTATTGTATTCTCATTTTTTTTTCTCTTACCTAACAAATATAATATTTTATTTGGCGCTCTCGCGTTCTCTTTTGTGAAACAGGCTTAGAAGCTTTTAAAACGTACGATTGTTTATCAAATGTTAATCGAGGCGAGACGAGTTTATGCGTCTCGTATAAAATATTCAGTTTGGCAGCTCGCGGCGTCGTAACGAAAGCTCCGGCCGTTTACCGTTCGAAAAGCGACGCGGACGTTTTATCTTCACGACTGAGTTAAGCTCTTCACCTGTCACAGTACTTCGTCTCGTAGGAATCCGTGAACGGGACGTCTTCGATTACACAAAATAATAACGGTGACCCTCCTCGTGTATCGTTTGTCGATTCCGTGCGACATATTCCCACCGTGACGCGAATCGATGGACATTGTGAAAGAGCGTTATGATTAAAGTATTTATTTGTCCGTAACAAAATCTAATCGCATGTTATTGAATTGGCGTATGTGTTCATAATGTAATTATTTTAATATTAAAAAAAAATCATTCAGAAAACAAGACTAAAATTATGACACGTCTGCTGATCACTTCATAGGAAATACGATTTTAACAGTAATGTGTACTAATATTAATCAAAATTATCATCATTTCCTCGTGTACACTTGGGTTGAGTCATTTTTTTTTTGAATTTATCGCAAGTAACCATGATGTGCTTGCAAAATATTCATATTTTAAAATAAGTAGGAGTTTAAGGTAAATTCGAATTTTGCCCCGTATAATTATTAAAGTAGATATAACTGAAAATGCAAACGAACAGTCGGATGAGCCAACGGTTTTTGTGGTCCCTTATTATTATTTTAGTTCTAATAGAACTAAAATAATAGTTAGAACTAAAATAATACTAAAATAAATAGAACTAGTTACATTAGTTCTAAAAAGTATTATAAAAATTTACCATCTTAAAAATCTTAATAAACTATAAATAATAATTAAAGAACTAAAGATAATAATTTAAAAATATTTTGAAAACTTGTTTTATGTACTATTACTATTATGAATTATCAATAAAATAAACAATCAAACCCGGATCTTGTGAATGCAACAAGCAGTCCATTGCGCAGAAACTGTGCGTGCGCCCGCGCAGCGAGTGAGCGGCGTCTGCGCTTAAACTTTTTCCTTTCACATTCTTGCGAAGGATTTTATTATTTAACACCGGTTGAACTTTCTGTCGATTGATTTATTCTGTGAAATAATTATTTGCATTTACGACTACTAAACCAGTTCTTTCCAGTAGCCGCCTGAGTATTCGACAAAGATCAAATTACGAAGTGTTTTGTGAGCAAATAACGATAAAGGGGATTCCAAAAACACGAACAAGAAAAGTTTAGCATTCTACATGTTTACATTTATTTACATTAAGTAATCAAATAAAGTTTTCGCACGATTTGCCTGCCTAGTGTCCGAGCAGTAGACGCACAACAGATCTGAACGGTTTCGACAGCGAATAAATTAACGAGAGAATGACTCAACGTAACGGTAGCGACTAGAAATCGAACCTGGGAGAGAACCGTTGGTTTCTCCACCCCGTATGTAAGGCGCAATAATGGCCGCATCACGCGCACGTGGGACGCGAATTAGACAATGAGCTCGAGGGCGGACGCCGCCGCGCTAAGTAACAGTATTGCATTTTTCGTAAGCGCGACTAAGATTTGTGTAAGTGAAATAGATTTCATTTTTTTTACTGGTATGATTTCGCTTTCTTTTTTAAGGTTTTAAGATGTAAAGTTATGTGATTTGAAATAGCTATTATCTCGAAAAACAAAATGACTTTGACTTTGTGTACGTGAGACAAGCTAGCTGCGAGAATAAGCATGTGTTATTTTCTCTTCTCTTTACATAAGTCTGTTCTAGAATAATACAAACAAACAATATTTTCTTTCTTCGAGTGGTTCACATACTATTCTTTTATGATTTAAAATTTAATTTAAAGTTCATACTTATACTATTCCTGCAGCTTCACCCGTGTTTATTTCCACTTAATTGTTAAGAGGATTACTTAGGGATAGGGACAAAGAATTCCTTAGGGAACTGTGAAGTTTTTTTATGAAATAACTTCATACCAAAAAATAAACCTAACTGCCCAGATGAAGAATGTGTTCTTTACGGGCTCTTTTGAAGGTTGGACGATGCAAGTTGATCATTCTAAGAGCAATAAGTTTCTAAAAAGTGTCTTATATTCACCTTATAATGCCCATCATACGTATGGACAACTTAATAGTAGCCTGATGAACATTTAGGCGGTGAAAACCAAACAATCAAACTCTCGTTTAGATTTATCTCCATATATTATATTACACGGCCTTTTTAACATGGCGATTGTACAGACAGATATGCGATTAGTCCTTGTAAGATTTTTATTGTACAGTTGTGAAGTTTTACAAATTCTCGATATATAGAAGAAATTGATGGACGACTCTTACCGGATAATCTTCTCTCGAGAGTATTAACCTCTAAAATATTTTTTCCGCTTCAGGATATTTCGTCCTTACTGTTATTTCATTTTTTCGACCAAGTAAATGTTATGAAATATAAGATATGTACTTAAATGTATTTTTATTGAAATACCATAAATATGTACAGAATTTTTTCAATAAATTAATAATGCCGCCAACTATTTTGAAAGTTTTCTTTTTAACATTCGTAAGTATTGTTAAAACATTACAATTTGTTCAATTGCCATTAGTAGTTTTTCTTTTTATAAATCGCCATCAATCAACGAGCAACCAATCAATGAACTCAAAGTGACGTTTGCGAATATTTCAGCTCGTAGCCGACGGGCGGCGCGGCGGGCGGCGCGGCGGGCATTGTGTCGACCGCGACGGAAGTGCGTTAAACTGGTGAAAATCTCACAAGTAATATACGAAGTGTTACCGGGAAAAGGTGTTTGTTGCCAAACATCGGCGAACAAACTTCGTATTTTGTGAGAGACATTTACGCCATGCTTTCGTGGCCTTTTGACGGAGAATTTCCGAGTATAGGTACCTTTCGGCTTACGCGTTGGTTGTACTTTAAGAAATCTTCATATAATGATAACAATAATATTTATTCCAGTGACTTCAAACTTTGAAATTTGTATTCAATTTTCAATTGTAAGTTACATTCAATAGTTAAAATAGGAAATAGAGAAAACTTAATCTACTACCAAATTTGTGTATGAGGTTACCTGTCTGTGTTTATATATGTGTGCGTTTTTGTATGTATACAGAAAATTGTTTTACGCCACAAGAAATTAACTGAAATATAATTTTATTGCTCAACACAAAATGTGTCAAAAAATATACATGGAGAAATCGTTGGCTAATCAAAATATATTGGTGATAACGATTTAAAAATTTAGTCGAAAGAAGACAAATAAAGAAAAAAAATCTATATAATTAATTACAAAGGAGCGCATAGTAATATAGTACCGTATAAGTCGTTCAACTTGAAAATACCAACATAGAAAATACCAGCAATTAATTCGAGATATACAGTCATAAGTTGACCGTTGTCTTCAATAAGAACACTTGATGGAGAAAAACGTGGATTTCACTTCATCGTATAATTACTGCTGCATTGAATTTAATTTACTAGCGATCCTTAAACGAGTGACATATGAAGTCGTGAAGTATGCTCTCGTCTATTTGTTTTATTTGTGATTTAAATGCATTGCAATTCATATAAAGTGCTTGAAAATAATGATTGTTATTAAAGTTAAAAAAAAAATGGGGTTTCTCTTAAAAAAATGTCGAACATGGTCGCCGCGACTCTGTTAATTCGCAAGCCTGACGACATCGCTTCGCCCCGCGGACCGCAAATAGCTCGGACGTAACAGCCGAATGGCCAAAAAAATCTGGCCGATTTTATTTTCTCCGTAACCATTTACGTTTGTACAGTCTTCATAAGAATAATATGTTTATATCGGCTAAAACGATATAAAAAGAATATATGTTCAATATAAGTTAAGAATCGAAATATATCGAAATAAAACTTAATTTTGTTTACGATATTGTCGAGCTTCGCTTATAATAATGGTTACAATGGTCGCAAAATATTTTACGAAAAACATTTTAAACAAAGAAATTGGCTGGTTTATACCGAGTCATAAAATTCGATTATTCAAGAGAAAAATATTGACATTCCAAATTCAAATGTCCCTCTACATTTTTTTTTTTACGAAAAGTTAAAATATTTCATCCCAGTGAAAATGGGACTACAATGAGAACCTTTTCGCATGTTGATTTTGTACGATGTCAAATGTCGACTAAAACGTGAGGAATCATTCGAAATACTTCGAATGGCGTTCAAAGACAGACGCCCTTCTAAAGCACTTGTTTACCGCTGCTTCGACAAATTTAAGTGCGGTCGAGTAACTTTGGCGGACGAAGAAGGAAATGGTCGCATTTTGGCGGCAGTTACTGAAGAAAATATGCCGTTGTTGAAAATTTTAATACAAGAAATTAGACGAAACGAATAGATTCAGTTTTTTCTGGAGGTTGTATGAGGGGGAGGGGGCGAATATGAAACTTTACAAGGGCGTCTTCGCGAAATTGAAAAGAGGATACCTTCACACCGGATACCTTATATTCTGACGTAGACTGAGAAACGGGCTCGGATAGAATAGTGCGCCGATATGATAGAAAACTTAAAGCAGTTTCGTCCCGACTAGACTACGATATCGTTACGGACGGTGAGCCATGGATTTATCAATGTGATCCAGAACGAAACGCCAGTCGACCGTGTGGATTTTTTAAAATGAACCGCCGCCTACTGCTGGGGAGTGAGCGAGAAGTGCAGGCTTAATTTCGATCGCAAGTTTTTTTCGTTTGACGTCTTACACAGTCAAAGGAATACTGATGCTGAACGGTATGAATGCAAAATGTTTGCCAAAATCTTTTGCATCATTCCACAGCACACCGATCAAACACCGGTCTACCTCCTTAAAGTCCCGATGTGGCACCGTGTGAGATTTTTTTGGCATCCAAATTATAAAATCAACGCAGGCGACGACAGTTGTCATCACCGGTTAAGATGCACTACTGGCTTTGGGAGAGCGATAGTAAAGGTGTCAGATGCGGAATGGAAAACATTTTATAAAACTGATCTAGATGAATGAAATTTTGTATAGATTCCGATGAAGAGTTCTATGAAATAATAAATTTAAATAATAATAAAATGTAGTATATTTTGTATTGCAAACCTTTCTAACTGCGTCACGTATATTAATGAATTCGTTCATTCGTTTCCACCGTTTACGTCCACTACTGGACTCTACCCCGTCGAGATTAAATTAAAGTTATTGCGTCATAAAAAATGTGCTGTACTTAAATATTGATTTGCAGTCGTTGACAGATTATTATTATTATTATTTTAAATATATGCAGATCTGTTTGCGAAACCAATTATACTTCTCGCTTTTTAAGCGGCCATCTGAAAGTATATGTCTCTTGATGTCCGCTAATTACCATATAAACACGCGACATAAGTGTCCCGTCCCCAAATAAGACTCCGATGCCGTTTCGGTATTTTGTTTTCAAAAGATGAGTGGAATGTATTTTTATATTTCGAGACGTGATTCTATTACTTAGCACGATGATTACAAATTAGCATTTGAGATTTCTTTTTAGTGATGGTTCGTACCGAAATTGATTATAAAAACGATAATACGATATGTTTACTAAAATGTAATAAAGCTGATATTGTATTAGAAATACTTGACAAGATATTCATTCACAAGTCTTAAAATTACGTAAACCTGTAAAGAAATCTACATGATAACTTGTAAATTATTACTCCACACTTCAAGTTACTGCTTTTTGAACCACTAAATATTTATAGGAAAAATTATGGCCCTAATACTTTAATATTTTATATACTTATTATTGGGTTAAATTTTTTGTCATCCCACATCGTACTATCCCACAATCTTTTTAGTTCAGATTGAGGAGCATGA
Organism: Eumeta japonica; assembly: GCA_005406025.1. NCBI lineage: Eukaryota > Metazoa > Arthropoda > Insecta > Lepidoptera > Psychidae > Eumeta > Eumeta japonica. The sequence continues at coordinate 167,860 of BGZK01000268.1, forward strand.
ACTAAGGTTTAAGTTCTCCTCCAAGCTCCCCACTCTCGCCTAGATTGGGCGTGGCTAACGGCAATTGCCACCAAAGCAATGATAGCGTCCGGAATCGGACATTTGATGTAAAAACTCAAATGTACGGTATAATCTAGAATATTATGATAAAATGCATAGACAGTATAAATAGTCACCTCCGCACATTTGAAGATAAACAAGCATAGCTATAATGTGTTATTTATTTGGCAGAAACATATTCTGCCATTTTATTATTTTCATTATGAGCGTTTTTCGCAACAATGTTGTAAATTTAAAAGAGTTTTGGAAACGACATAGTTTGAAAATATTGTTAAATCTATAGAGATCCGTGGAATGAATACCTTGGTACTTTGATACGATGCGTTGCCGATGAAAATTAATTCATTGATGTTGCAATAGTATAGGCAAATCATGATCAGAATAATGTGAAATATAACATACGTTCATTAATTGTCATTCTGACAAAACACATTTGAACCATGACAACTAATCCGAAACATGTGTTTAAGTTACACTATACATAGTGTAACTTTTACCTGATTTATTTATTATATCCATTCCTAATTATTATTCATCTGTCACTCGTCTCCCATATCCCATACATCTACCGATTTTCTCTGAACGTCAAGAATTCAATAATTTTTTTTAATCACACATCTTTATTTGAAATTTCTTTCGTCTGTCGAACTTCAAAACAATGGCGCAAACGGTAAGACATGAGACAACGAATGATAAAGAGCGATCAGGTCGAAAAATTTGGCAAGTTCTGAAGATGCGAACAAGGCTTAGCTTGATGCGCCTCGATATTCAATAATACCTGTGAATGTGTTCTTTGTTTCACTAAATTCTACAGAATGGACGAGTCGCCCGATAAAATTTAAAGTATTGAAGCCGCTACCGATTATAAACGCTGAACCATACCGGACACAAGAGCCTACATATCAAACTGCACAAGGAATTAGTCCAATCGACTCCATGTATTAGAATAGGGTGCAAGCATTATTCTCAAATAGTAATTGAACAGCGTTGTTCAATTATCTTAGTCCTTCTATTTCTATACAGATTCCATATACAAATGTGACATTTTCTTGCTTCATATTTAACCTTTTCTATATTTGATTTGTATAATATACGTAGGGCACACTAAAAATTTCCGGAGTAAATTAAAAAAAAACTATTAATGGTCAAATATGAATTTATTGTTTCACAAAATATTCTCCATTAGCATAAATGCGTTTTCGTAGGAATAAATCGACTTTTAAAACATTTATGTCATTCCTCCCTGGTGACCTCATCACATGTTTTTCATACTCTTCAATAGCCTCTTCTAGTGATTAAAATAGTTGACCGCTTAATTGGTTCTTAATTTTTGGAACAAAAAAGTCACAAGGTGACTGGTCGAGACTGTATGTAGGATTATTCATCAGTTCTACGTTTTTCTCCTTCAAAAATTTATTTGTCTGTTTGGCCGTGTGAGAATGGCATTATTGTGGTGCAAGATGATACGACGTTTACGGTTATTATTACGGAGTTCATATTGAAGAAGTTATTGAACTTCCGATAAACAAATGGTCGTGTACCAATCACTTTTCACGGTACGACAACTTCTCAAAGTAACAGAAGCCACGTGTGTCCAGTTTTATTAAAAAAAGAAGCAATCATCCGCTTAGAAGCACTTCGATCGCACGACACTTTGGTTGGTTTCGGCTCATCTCGATAGACCCATATCGATTACTGTTTTGTTTTGGAGTCTTAGCAATAAATTCATGTTTTGTCATCTATTACCATCTCCCACATCAAATTTGACGCCCCTTCCTTGAATTTAGTAAGTATGGCATTGCACAAAGTGACGCGGTCCGTTTTCTGAGCCTCATTCAAATTGTGTGGAATCCACCACAGACACAGCTTTTTCATATAAAAATATTAGTATAATCCTACACGATTGTATTTGACTCATGCCTATACCTAAGGACGCCCGAATCTCATATGTCTGTCTGTTTCGATCACACGGCGCACAGCACCGATGGTTTAGTTGTTCACAGCGATGGACGGGCGACCCAACCTGTTTCTAAAGTTTTATACTTGTATACAATTACTAATTTAAAATTCTAGTTTAGTTTTTTTTTAGCAGCCACTCGCGAGCTAGCTACTCTGGGTCTAGCCCCATGGGGTCGTGTTAATATGACAAGTTCTTCTCTGATGGGCAAAAACGAGGAAGTCACTGCTTCATCGTGCAATTCATGCATTCCACTTGATTTTTTAGCAATTCAATGTATATTTACAGTTACACTTTGAAATAAAGTAAAAAAAAATGTGTTTGATAAACTAGTTCATAGCAAGAACACTGAACCCGTTTTAGTCTCCCTTTCCCGTATTAATTTTAAATCCAATTGTTCTCTTGATTTCGATCTATGTCCAATTTTCGATTTCGATTCCGGTTAGTTCATGTTTTCAATTCCGGGTCCGCTATTAGTTCTGATCCTAGTCCCACTCTCCATTGATATGTTGATGTCGCTTTTGATTCCAGTCCATTCCGGTTTTAATACAGATTCAGGTACCTTCTTTGCAAATTGCTGTTAACCCAAAAAACTTTATTGGTCAAATTCAAATATTCGCTGGCATTAATGCATTTACGATGAAAGAAGTACGTTGTTACATTTTTTCCATGTTTCTCGAACAGAACAAGCAAGCAATCGCCTATAACTAGAAAAACAAGTAAGGAATGTAAATTATTATTACTAAACTAGTGTAAACTAAAGTGCATCAGCAAAAGAGCGTATATTCATACCACTTACGTCCTTTTGTTGAGAAGCGCAGTTTTTCGGCAATAAATCAAAAACAGTATATCATTGAATGTTCAAAATTATTTTCTTTTAAAGTATTTAGTAAGTGTTACCTTCGTTATGTTTTTCATATTTTTTAAACTTACTATTTAGAAAATAGAGGGGGGACACAATTCCTGCAATTTTCGGAGCGACTATTTCCGAAATTATTCACGTAATAAGAAAACCTACTTAGAAATCTTAAAATATTTAAAAGAAATGTCGAAGTATGTATTACACATTGATGTTTGCAGAAAAAAAAAATTCAGGTTTTAAATGCGTGGAGTGCCCCACCTAGAAATATTTATTATGCTATTTAACAATCGAACTAAGTAGTAACTTATACAAGACACCTATTCTACCAATTTCATCAATATAAGTCTTGTAGCTTTTGAATAAAATGCCTGTGACATACGGAGGGACGGACGTACGGACATGACGACAAAACTATAAGGGCTCCGTTTTTGCCATTTTAGCTCAGAACCCTAAAAATGCAATAAATGAATTTAAATTCGTAACTCTAGTATTAGAATCATTTCGTTAATAATAAATTCCGTGGATGTGGTCGTATATATTTTATATTCTCGTGGGAATTGCTTGCTAGTCTTTATAAAATAAGATGTCCTGTGTGTTTCTTCGTGAGATAGGCCACATTTGTGCCGAACACTCCGATTGGTCGTCGCGTTGAAATTTGCCTTCGGACAACCATACAAACTCGCCGTTGCACTTACAATGTCATTAAGATTCTTAGAAGGTATAAAGTTCTTTTGCCGTCGTCGGATTTTCAATGCAAATACCGTACGCGGCATGGGCGCGGCCCGCGTCCTCGCCGGCATTAGTTTGCGTCGGCCTTCGGGTACGTTTCTGAAATTACTTAATCGGGGGGGCCCAGAAATGCATTTAAACCGGCGAGTTCACTGGGCGTAGGATACGTTATAATTTGCACAAGTGCCGCCGCGCCGACAATTACGCTGTATCTACTCATCCATCGCGAGGGAGTACAGGCTTAATGATACATCGGGTGCACGCATGCGATTTCATGTGGGCTCCGATCATTATCTTCTTTTGGAAAATAGCGGTATTAAAAATTTTATTTCTTCAGTCCCGTCTCTTAAAAATTTTCGTAAAATAAATAGACAATTTTATTATAAATCTGTTTGTTATTACATTCTATTTTGTTTATTCGCAACAAAAAAAAACTGATAAGAAAATATACAATTGTAAAGTATAGCACGTCATTGAATTATGCGTAAATAAATTAAGAAATTTTATCATTTTCAAGAAAGTTATTAGGTAAAAAATAGCTTACACCATTTCGACACGATTATGGTTTCAAGTAAGCGAAAACGGTACGAAAATTCACTGAGTGATTATAAAATTTTATGGTAACAAAGACAAATATTCGTTATCAATCCTTTGGTTGATATATTTAGAAAATTTTACCCAAAAACTTTCAATATAACTCAGTCATTTGTTGTTTTAAAGAGAAAATTAAATTAAAATATTCTATAATAATTACTCCGTAGAGATGTTTGGAACGTTTGTCGTTTTGAATAAGTAAAGTATATTATTTATATAAATAATAATTCGTTTAATTCATAGTATGATGGAAAACATTAAATAAAGTCATAAAAAAACAATTAACTGAATGATCGTTTTCATTGAATTTTAGGGTGGATTCCAAACTATCGACTTACCTAAGGGTGAGTTGTTTCATCCAAGATTAAAATTAAAATTAAGAAAACGGACGTTTAACTTTTTGGGTTAATGCAATGTGAATCGTTAGTTATTTCATCTAACCCACGATCAACTTTTAGGTCACTTTAACTGTTAATTCTAACTGCTCAAAACAGAGCGTTTAACGTTTAGGTTTAGGTTTGACGTGCAGTATATATTCTTCTATAACAGAGCTGTGGTTGACATGTTTTGTAAGTGGTTAATCTATTTTGAAATATCATTATTTTCGTCATTGATATATAATGATACTAGTTCATCAGATGATAAACAATTATAGGTTACATAGCTCTATATATAAAGAAAAAAAAAACTTTTAAGAAAAAGAATTAACTTCTTTTCATGGGATGATTTCGAATTCATTGACAGATTTCGAGTATCCATAAATGTAGCGAAAATGCTTGCAACAGAACTAGATTCTCATTTAAAAAGGATTTCCTCCAAGTAAATATTTAAATTTCATTAAGTATTTAACTGTCGGCTTTGTCACGGCGCGACGCCACCGTCATCGGTCGGCCATTTTCGCGCCTCGCCGCGCCTTGCGCTCGAGACATGAACAATTTCATTTTTCGCAGAGAATTTGTACTAGGACTCCATAGATATTGTACATTTTAGGTTTTTCGATAAAATTTACTAACTTATTACAAGAGAACATTGTAGAAAAAAAATGTTTAATGAAAGATATAAAAAGCTAAATTCAGAAAATAGTACCATCCAAGCTTTTTCTAAATTACAAATAAATAAAAGACCATTTTTGTTTATTATTGTATTTTATTATTTCTTATTAATTAACTTACAATAATAATCAATGAAAACGGAAACTCTATACATTTCTAAATTAAGAAAAAGATTAAAAAAAAGGTGTCAAGGTATCGCAGATCAGGTATATTTTTATTGTCGAACCCGTTTTTTTTTTGCAGAGATATCATCAAATCGAGTAATTTGTTGTTTAAAATTGCATTCATCTATTTCCGAATTTGAAAAATAAACACTATTAGATTATGTTACTTATTTTATGAAAAATTAAATAACAAATAAATACATTAAAAAAACAGCAATTCTCAAAATAATATCTATAAAACGAAATTTATTTAAATTAGTGCAAAAATAAGTATTTTAATGAAAAATACAATAACTGTTTTGCATAAATGCATAAAAAACGACAAACTTTACATAGAAAAATATTTTCTTGAAAAACGGTTGTTGCTTCTTAATTTCGCTAAATACGGCATTTAAATTTGGATGAAACATAATTTTATGATGGCGTTCTTTCTCATAATTTAATACCTATTTATAATAATATAAGGATAATATTCGGGTTTATTTATTTACAGGAAGTGTGCTGTATCAGTGCAAGAACAGATTTTAATAACATTAAACTTTTTTGTTGCATTATATAATTCTTTTTACCATTACGGCCACACTAAATCTAGAAGTAATACCAAAACCAATTTATTTTTGCTACTATAGTATAAAATGACAAATAACACACGAGAAATTTACCGAGGCACTAAAATAAGCAATAGAATTGACATTTCACGCTTGAAAGTTCAAATTCTGCATGAATGTTGTAATTGAAAAAAAAATTCCCAACAAATTCTAGACAAATAATGTTACTTTAACACTGGCAACAACTTAAATCTTAACTGTTCTATAGAACGACACAAAAATGGAACAACGAGGATCAAATAGTTAACTGAAGATTAATTTGATCTTAAGTATCATCTTGACTAGTCGTTTTTAAACAAGTTGCCCTAAAAGTGTTTCCATTTAAGTGTGTTTCGTAATCCTTTATCATTACGAAAAAAATTGAATGCTAATCAGGTACATTGCAAAAAAAAATAATATCAATACGCCATTAAAGCTTATTATGAATCGCAGGCTCTGTTCAAGCGTTGCTCTGTAAAAAGTCGGCTTCGTTAAAGCGGCGTCTTAATAACGTGTTTTAATGCCGCCCGAATTCTCGATGTAAGCGGAGCGCTCGCAACTCGCAAATACTCGCAAACTGGCTGCACGCTGTCCGTGAACCGAACGCATTGCGTGATTGATGCAATCCCGAAAGAGATATCTTAAGAGAGAGTTTCAGATTGCGTATATACTGTAATAAATAAAATTAATATAAAAATAATCTTATAATCGACATTTACAAATAGGAAGTGGAAGGAAAATCAAAACACCTCGACCCAAGATACTGGGGATTTATAAAGCAAAGCTTGTGAACGCATGTTTCGGACTCAGGAGAGCACCCAAAAAATGTCACGTCGGCACTACGCACCTACTGCTTGTCGGGGGAAAATACGCTGCAAGTCCTATTCTCTATTAAGTTACAAACGTGCATTGCTGCCGTGAGTTTATATTAATACGGATTGCGTTAGGAGTTGACTGGAAAAAATCGTGGTATAACGAAAAACGTTATGCCCCCTCCATGCGAGTTCCTCTATCTACCTCTCTCTCTTTTTCTCTCTCTTTCTCTCTGGATATTTATTATTTAGTATTGTTTTATATAATCTATAATTCATTATTTTATATAAAACTTTTAATACAGGAATTTTTTGGTCAAAAAAATAAATGAAACTGGTTTTATTCCTTACTTTGCGTTATTTATATTGAAAACAATAATGTATCTGACGGAGGTCCTCTGACCTCACATTTAATTTTTTTCTCACGAAGTATGTTTCAACTAACAGAAATTGTACTTAAATTTACACACGAAAATAGGCTGTCATTTCTTAAAGCCAGAGAAATGTAACTTTTATTAAGTTCATCATATTAAATGAGAAACGATAGTTTTAGCTTACGTTTAAAGGCAGCAAATATTATGTAATTTTAAGGAATGCAGAATGCAAAGAACGGTATTTTCGAATATTGATCACATTGTCACCTCATAAAATTAAAATTATTAGTAATAAAATATAAATCACTTGTCACTTTCAAGTCCGATTCTGGTTATCCATTTTGTGTATCAAGGATGACGCTGCTCGACGAAACTGGAAAAAATCACCTATTTTGCATTTTATTTTTTTCGTGGCATCTTCGACAGCACATCGCAGCCGACACCGTTGACTTCGATCGATCCGGGTCGGTGTTAAGTCGATAACGTGCGCGCCCGACGCTAAATAAAAACCAATCGAAAGAAAAACGGAATACGGACGGACGCGCGCGCTCATCGCGTTCCAATTCACTGTGCAGTTTTCGTCACTACATAACCGATTTCGACAAGAGGTTTTTGGAATTTACGAATGTAATTGAAATGGTTTTTTTTATTTTGTTCCAAAAACAGAGTTGTATATTTTAGTTTTTTTTTAGTAATTTATATCCAGTGAGGATGTTGAATTTCGTGCGAATTTCAAATTTATAACAAAAACCATCACTGTTTTTTTGGTGATATTTCTAAATATGGACAGCCTTCACCGGATCTTGATTATTTATTACCAATTTGGTCTCACACTACATTTGTTCAGGTTGCTTCTAAATTTTTGTTTTAACCATTTTTTTTTATTATATTAAAATAGTACTCAATAAAAAAATATATATTATTTTATGTATATAAACTTTTAAATATCTTACAATTTAATAAACTTTGTTAATTCAATTTGTTATAAGTACAATAATATGATTTTTTATTAATAACCCAAATAATAAATTACACACAAGTATTTCCATGCAAATCTTTCATTGTCATATTACCTATAATGATAATAATTATAAATACATTTTAAAACAATTAAGAAACGAAAACAAACGGTTTTTATTGTTACAAATAAAACACGTAGTGTGCACGCAAGAAAGTATTATTCTTATTCAGTATTATACTTATATTTATTATTCTTATATTGTATTATGCTTATATTTATTATTCTTATTATTCATTACGCCTGCATACATATTTATTACCATTCAACATCTATTATATTTACCACAGGTGTTAATTACTTAAATGTACTGAACGATTAACAGTATTAGACCACTATATGAACGTGCGATGGTATGTTATTCTGTAATAGAGCAGGAATAATATATGTCGTTTGCACATCACTCGGGTAACTCTAAACTATACTAAATTCATGGCATGTTCATATAGGCTTCATTTCAGCGTATAACACGCTTCATATAGGCGTGTTATATGCTGAAAATACGCTGTGATCTATTTCTTTTTTGCATTTTTTTTAGCATCTCCCGATATAGCACCATCTGATCCCAAACTATACAACAAGACTTGCACTATGGCTATCGGATAGCCCATAAAGTATATATACACTTTGTTTTTGTGGTTACCATATGTACACATAATACATAGACACAGCCAGACTAAAGACAAACATAAACATTTTAATTGAATAAATGTTTGTCTTGTTCAGAAATCGAACACGCATTCTTTTAGTTTGCCAAGAGGATAATTTAGAAAAATCTTTGTTTTATTTTTCTCCATTGTAATGGAACACTGTCTAATGAATTACTACTCCATAAGAGTATTTTAAATTTTGTAGCTATGGAAAAGACACAGTAAAATCTTATTATTGTCCACACGCTGCAGACATCACAGTGCTACGAGTTTCAAATAACTAAATGCGTTGGTGAGAAAAGTTTTACATCATCACATTTTATTGACGATATTTGAAAAGAGAGGCTCAACACATGACCACCCAGCAAACCTATGGAAGGGCGATTGAATACTTTATTACCATCTTGCGGCGAATGATACATTGTTATTAGATATTGTTATATATATATAAATTGTTATTAGACAATGTGACAATGTTATAATATGTTAGAAAATCTGCCTTGCATACAAGAATGTAATTTGAGCTAAACGAATGGATATTCCAATTCATGTCTTCTAAACATTTTTCACTTTCAAGCCGTTAAATACAATACCGTTACTACCAATGCAGTCTTTTTTTAATTTTGCGTCAAACATAATTTATACGTACATACGCATCTTCCGTTCGCGGCTTCGCCCTCATGAATATGGACCAATTCCGCTGTTTGTTATTTCGATCCTGCTGTCAATCCTAATAGTAGTCGTGTGCCCGTTACGATCACGGTACTGTTTCTGATGCTGTTCTCCGTCACACTTTTGATTTTCTTGGAAATTAAAAGTCGATATAGTCCCGCCTTCGATTTTGCTTCCAGTGCAGCTTTCAATTGAGATTACAGTGTATGTGAGAGTTCCGATTTGTACGAAGCCAGGGAAAATATTAGTAGCCCATTTTATTCAAGATTGATGTAACTTTCTATCAGTGAAAGAATTTTTAGAATCGAGTCAGTACTTCATTCAATAGTGCAAAATACACGGAAAAAAGTCGGGAACATACTTAATTTTTTTTGTATTCATAAAGCTTGCCGTGTGTACAACACCTCAATTCCCAAAAGTTTGTTTCAATTCGATGAACAATCTACACGTGCATAGAGAACAAGCAAACATTTTTAAAAATATATTAGATGTTGTAAAGAGCAACATTAATTTACATTAAATGCCCATCGTAAATAACGTGATTATTTGCATGAAGATTAATATCACATTGTTCGAAATAGCTTAGCAAATATATATAACCCATTAAACCTACAAAAAATAAAAATTATTGCTATGAGTTAGAAGATAAAAATGTAACATTGCTGATTTTTTTGTAGTCCTTTTTAAAACACGAAATTCCGTATTATATTATTTTGATCTATTTCATGTAGTTTAGTCAGCGTTAGAAAATTAAGCGCCCAGAAATGTGTTTTCAATTTTTTTATATATACAAATCTACGACTTTTCTTTTCATTTATAAATATTTTATGAAGATATTATACATATAAATAATCCAGAGAAATGCTGTAAATTATAGTGAAAATTCTAGCAATATCCGTTTCATACTTTAGAAAAATCTAGCGCACAAACAGACAAACACATACGAATAGCGACTTTATTTTATCGCAAGTAGCGAATCAGATTCGCGTAAAAAATAATCAGACCGCAATAAAAGCAAAATGCACATCAATTTGCCTTCCCGAAAGATTAATCTGCTCAAAGCAAATCTCGGCCCATCTTATCTGATGCACACGAGCCGTCGTGCACACGAGAGCGCGCCGGCCGCCCGCGGCGGGCGGGCCCCCGTCTCGCGGCGGCGAGGCGAGCTTTTTTCGCGAAATCATTTGGACCAGTTCCGGCGGGGTCGACGGCCCGGGGCGACGGCGTTCGCGCCAATTTCGGGCCCGAAAATCGCGCGTTGTTCTTGCGGGCCCAGTCCCCCGGTTATTATTAATTGGATCAGTGCAGCGCGGAATGCGCCGCGGCCGCCGGCCACTCCTATCGGCGTAATGAGCCTGGCCTTTTTTCATCTCGTCCATTTTCAGAGGGCGGCCGCACGGCGTACGATTCTGATGAGCATTTCTGCTGGTGTAATAAACCCGTTACATTGGAGTGATATGTTATATGATTACCAATACGATTTCAAGATTAAAGTACTTATTTTTAACTAGATTATCACTTTACAAAATTAACGATACACTTAGATAATTGTTTTCACCGCCTAAACTGAGTAAATACAATAAAATACCACAAGTAATAAAAATTTCAATAACTCGTTATGTTCAGAAATAAACTATAACGAACTGTTAAAAATACCAGTTCGCAAATGTTATTCCCAATTCAAATGCGACAGTATAAAATCAACGAATGTCGAAACAATTCCGTGACGAACGCAAAATCGCAACTAGACGTATTTTTAAATTCTAACTTATAGAATGAGATCTTATAGAATAAATACACTCAACTCAGTTGAGTGTATTTATTGTAATTTTGGATCCGAAAATGATTTCACAGTAATTGATCTGCTCCGTAAAAATGTATAGGCTTGAGAATATGCCCCTTTCTGTAACGAGACGTAGTGACTCGTTCTCGACGTGGTTGCGTTTTTTCGATAACGGACTCGCTGATAACTTGTGAATTTTCGAATTACCAAAATAAGTCGACGATTTATAGCCGTATTTTTTTAACTGCATAATTAATTTTATGGCATTCCGTTTTATGCAAATGTCTAGTGATATATCGCTCTTGAAATGTCTATAATATATCACTATTTTAAAGATAGCAGTATACCCTATTTAGGAAATTTTTAATTAAATAAGCAATTTTAAGATATGGTTTAGGGTTATGAAATTTACGGAGATTCATTGACAAAAGCCTGCGTTATAAAAGTAATTTATCAATATTTGTTTGATTAATGTACGTGTTAAACAATACTCTATACTCTATGACTACGTCAAAATAAACATAATAAAAGTTAAGACACTGTATATCGACATAAGCTTATACATCATAACGTGTCATTGCTAGATTGTCCTCTCCCATGATATGCTCTTCGTGTGTATAGATCTGAGAAGAATTGAATCACGCCCTATTTGCTATTTACTATTTTTGCCTCCTCTGTATCTTATGGGCCAACATATTAAAAGGACTTTGAAAGCACTTTTGAAGAACGCACGTGTCAACGTGGCGATAAAATAAGGATGCAAAACGTATTCTTTTGATATTGATCGTATTAAAAATCTAAATATCATTTAAGATGCGATGAAAAGATTTATGCTCGAAGTCTCTCTGAGAGATACAATCCAAAACAAATAAATTCCCAAAACTATACATGGAACAAACATCAGCTCGCAGAAGCAACAAGTTGCACTTATAACGGGCAGGTCACTTGTGACGCCGCGTTACTTGTAACACCGATCGATAACACTTTATGAAGAAAGGTTTCAGGTGCTTGAAGACCATTCGTAGTAGTCGATTGTAGCCTTTCTCCAGGGCATTGGCCCATTGGCCAATAATGAGTGCGAAAGGGAGGAAAATTACCTTTGCAAGTGGCTGCTTTTAAAAATGTTGAAATATTGTCAAAAACGAATTAGAAACCTGGTCGATAGCACAAGACATGCTCTAAAATCAAACATAATGCTAATGCAACATTATACAACATTTGACGTGTCTGGCACTGCTTGAACTCAGGTAAGCCGTTTATTAGACGGCATAGGTAATCCCATACAGACAATTCAAAAACACAAATATTGAGGATAACTACTAATTAATTGTAAGTATCTGGTTATAGACGATGTTATTTTCTCAAACAAAACTTAGGAATGCAATATGTTGTAAGTTATTTTAAAGCCTGCCGGCCTGTAGAACGACGTCTCGCTAAAGAAGTTAATATTTCTTTAACAAATCGTTTATTTTAAACTAACAGGTGGAAAAATGTTGTTTATAACTTGAAACTAATCTCATTATGAATTTAAAAAACGTGTCCAAATAAGGACCCTGTTGTTGCCGTTACGATATAAACTAAAATAATAATTCTCGTTTTGACTATATGGTGGTCGAATAAAAAATATTTTTTTAAGGCAAAGTTTATGTATATATTAGAAACCAATAATAAGAATTTATGGTTCATTTTGATGAAAGATATTTTTGAACAAAGTGTGAAATGAAACATAAAGAGAACAAAAATTACACGAAAAATATTAATTTACATTATATAATCACTCCCTAGCCATACACATATTTTTGATTATTATGCTTTTTCAAATTCTTTAATTGTATTTTTATTGATTATGTATTTATTTCAAAAGTATAAAAAAATATTGAAATTTTTTTTCTCCTAACAAAAAATATAATAAAATATATCACAATGGAGTAATAATATTAAATTTTATGTTTAAATATACCGTCTCCAGTCTGGCTTGGTCTAAAAGTGCCCTCTAGACTTGTCGCATCAAATTGCCAGATCGAAGTCGAACCATCTTAAGACCTTGTAGAAGGTATCGCCCCTCTGTTTCTAAGTCTCAGCCCAAATCCCTTCTAAAGATCTTGGCTTTATGAGCCCAAGGTTTAAGGGTGTTCAAGAGCAACTTGTGAGATGTTACGTAAGAGGGACGCCAACGTGCCAACACGAGTGGCATCTCATATCTGAGATTAAGGCTCCTCTGCCTGGGAACCACCGTTAGTCCATCCCAGCTGTTAACGCTGGGAAGTTCAATGACACAAGGAACGTTGGTAGATACTGATGCTATCAAAGGCATGTTGATACGAAAACCTACTGGAGTAACGCAGACAAATCAGTCCACAATAATTATCCTCTATTGTTGAGCCGCAAGTTGCAGAGGTGAAATTCGCAGACACTGCAGAATAACCAAAGTACCGCAGCCACCCGAAAAGACTTATTATTTGATAGTCTCTGCCTAAATTATGAGACGGTAGCGCAAGCTACTATGACCAGTTTCTCAGGAGCAAATAGTTTTTGACTTTGTTTTGTTGGCAGCATCGGTCGCTACCACACAGAATCACTTAAATACGATCTTGCAGCCTACTTCGTCTCAATAGAGTTGTGGATTCAGGAATTCGTATATGTTACGATCGAGATTGATACACAAACAGACTGCAGCAAGCAGTAACACGTTACTTTCGAAGGACATATAGAGTCCGCTGCTTTCAGAAGATTCAATACTAATAGCAAAACCGGGTACTCTCCGAAAAGGTACGCTTATATCACAGACCCAACAAATATGAAAGCCATCGCAGCGTATCGGTAAAATTGCCTGAACATGTCGTTAATGTCTAATCTGACACTGAGATTACCTCAGGAAGTCCGACTCTAAGGTTCATCCACTTCAGCATACCGAAAAAGGAGTAAGCGAGTAGGAGAAGTGCGGACGAAATATGTCGATTTGTACATTGAGAAATGTGCCTGCAAAGAGGCAAAGCCACACGTGTCGGATGATAAATAACGCGCTCATAAAACTGATAATAAAACTTTCCGAAATTCCAAGACTTTTTTGGGTTTTTGTTATACCGATACGGGCGGGACATCAATCTCGAGAAATCTGTAACTTTTTTAATTTTTTTTTATTAAGAAAATTTCAAAAAGAATTTAAATAACCGACTTTCTGGATATATGAAAAATTTATAGCAGGAAGTTAAAAAATATCGTCCTATACACCGGTAATGTCAGTTTGCAATTGCAAAATAATACTTTATTTCTATATGCTATGGTAGAACCAACTTGGCTGCAGTACAAAAATGGAACGGTTATATCTGTGAAGTACCACACTCTCGGAGAATATGGACATTAAATAACAGCTTCCGCTGTTGCATTTCGTTTAGTGAATGAGAATTTCGATGGCCCACTTTCCCCTCTGGAGCCTCGCACTGGTGATTCATCTAGGGTTGCGAATGTCCATGGGCGGCGGCGACCACCTACTCCCTGATGGCTCTCCTGCTCGTTTGCCTCTCGAATATTCTGTAAAAAAAAACAAACCAATTTCAAATATTCTCTTTCCTTGTGCTGTAAGACTTTGCTTTTTGCTCAATTTTGAGGTTTTAGGTCAATATTGTAATGCCTTATGGGTTTTGATATATTTGTGAGTATCAAAGTATGTGACTAAAATAGCCGTAATTTTTAGTTACGTTGAATTAAAAGATCGATTAATTATATTAAAGCTTCAAGAGACCTTAGACTTAAGTAATTGACTTCATCATTTCAACTTGATACCTCTACGCATTCTTAAGAAAGAGAAAGATGTTGACAGACAGACAAACAAAGAAGTAATCCTGTAAGGGTTCCTTTTGAGGTACGGAACCTTAAAAAACAAGCCATACTAGTTCTTGACGCATCAGTTTTGCGTTTAGGCTATTATAAAATACTATAAAATATAGTTGTAAAACGGGCCAATTTTTGGTCAGTGAACTATTTATTAATTTATATTTAAGTCGTTTTAAAATATAAACATTTTTTATGAGTTCTGTGACATTTCTTCGGCGTTACGTCACCAACTGCTTTCGGGTTCTCAGTTGGATATCGACTCCTCGCTTATCTTTATGTTAACATTTAATAAAAGTGTATTATGAGAACTGCTTTTTGCTATATGTTTTAATTGGTATGAATTAATCAAAATATATGCAATATTAGCTGTAATGCAAGATTTATTTTATCTATTTATTTTAGAAGTTTCCAAAATAGAACGCAGGCGCAGAAAATTTCAATCTAAGGAATTCCTCTTCGTAGAAAAGCTTTAAACCACAAGCTGAAAGCTTTTCTATGCTTTCTTAGGCGTAGAATAAGCTTATGTGCATTGAAAAATAATTATGTATAGAAAACACCGCGCATGCACGTTTTGGATGACGATTTGATAAGGGCACTGCAGTCCCTGATTAGGGACTATGGGGCCAGCAGGAAACAATCTAATTTTAATGCTTAATTTGGTCTGTTTCAAATATTCCTGGCAGGAAATATCAAGATTGCGTTTATTTATTATGAAAAATATATCCATGAAGAGACCATAAAAAGCAAATTGTATAATAATAGATCATAAAAAGGGTATTATGAAAAAAATGTTATCTTTGACGTTTTTCGCAATGGAAAAATTTCACTAATCTTAGGAGTCATCGTATGGGCACGGGTTTTTTTTTATTCAAAAGTTCCTCATTAGCATACTTATTAAGGCCGGGCTGGCCGTTAGAGAAGACGATTTTTTTTTCTTGTAAAGCAGAAAAAAAGATAAATGAAGTGATCGCGTGCGCATACAGATGTTTTGTGGGTGCCGCTTTATAATGCGGTTACTAGCTTTTCATAAAACTTTATAAATTCTAATATCAATACATTAAACTGATGTTTACCTACTTAATTGAAATCCACTAATATTATAATAAAGCACACACACGTTAAGGAGCTTACGAATTTACTACCATTCTATAATATCAGTGATCTTATACGTTTGATATGCATATTACAGTTTTTTTTATAGAACATACCGTTACGAAGTACGCTCAATCAATAAATAAAAAATAGCATAACCCTCCTATTGAATAAATAGCAGTATAGGTCTCCGTTGTTTACACCGGAAATCGGACGCATTTGGTGTATAAAGTCTGTGCATTTTATGCTATTTTTTGGCTTTTTTATATCGAAAATAACATGTTTACAATGTTATTTATAATTAAAGGTGACATATTAATGACTTTATTATTAACATTTAAGAACTTTTTTAAACGGAACGATATTGGTTATATAAAAGGTAATTTGAGCGTTAGATTCACTGTACGTATTTGTTTGGCAAATGACAAATTGTTTTCGATAAAAATATGCGTATATCCATACTAACATTATGTATTCGTTGTATATTTTTGAATGTTTTTAGCGGGATTGCACAGCCAAATCATTGAATCGATTAAAATGATAACCGATAAAGTGATAGCTTGACATTCGAGAATAAATATGAGGGATTTTTCATGTCTTTAAAAAATATCATAAAAAGACATTCATCGATTGTTTAGTATATTCACCTTAAATCATATATTTATATGTCGTTAATTATAAGGTGTAAATTAAAAAAAAAAATAATTTTACAATATTTTATAAAAATATTTAACACAAGATGTTTGCATGCACGGTGCCCACATGTACAGCGAAATCGGGAACGAGATCGGGATTGTAAACGGATAAAGGAACTCATTCCGTGTTCAGGCGATTAAAACTATGAACGAAATACTTCTTAATAGCGGTCGGTTAAATATCTATTGTCCACAAAATTCTATCGCAAACGATAAAACGATACTCTTTATTTTAAAATCTGGAATCAAGCAGACGTTCACTTTCATATCGTTCCTCGATTCGCAGGCCGACAACGGGTCAATAACACGTTCGTGTTAAAAAATCCATAAAACGAGTGTACTCGGGTGTTAAGACGCAACAGACTGGCAAGTCTGGATTACCGAGTAATGGAAGTGGATAATTTTATGCACGCTTTTTCAAGGGAGGGTATATTTGCAAAAAAAAAAATTAAAACGATACATAACTATTGCTTTATGTTTAGCCATGATTTTAAGCAGTTTTTGTAATCGTTACGTTACAGCTTACCATAGCTTTATATTCCTTCGCTTTGCTAGTATGCTATAAGAATTATCTAGTGCTGATCTGTTATCCTACATCGTTAAAACGGATTCGATTATTATCAATTTTGTAAAAATAGTGTACTTGAAATAGAAAAAAAATTAATAAAACGGTTTAAGTATTGATATTAACCAAATACTAAAAGTTTCATCAGTAAATAAGATTTCCCAGTTCTGATCGTTGTTTGGATTTCCAATTTTTCAAATACAAGTAGTTTTCTTGAAGGAAACTGAATTTAGGTGATTGAACGTTTCAATTTTTACTAGAAAATGCATCGTTTGCATTTATTTGGTCGTATCACGGTGTATAATTAAGAAGTTCCAATGATCTGCCTAACTTGTCGAGTTTGGTCGTCTTCAATTTATTTTTGATAAATTATTATGGTAAATTTTCCACAATAAGTCCATGGTCTCAAAATGGATGCGAAGGTTTAATGTTTTTTGAAATAAATAAAATTCAGGGCCGACATTAAAAAAAATATTTATCCTATATAATTAAATAAACAATATTTGTTTACACTCAAATATACTATAATTTAATATATATATATATATATATATTTAAACAGGAATATTCGGAACCGAAGAATTGTTCTAGCTATAGCTGAATCAAATTGCTGTCGTTATTTTCCAACGACATTTTGTTTGGACAACGTCGGGACGACGTTGGGAAATTTACTTTTCTTCGAATTTTAACGAAGATAGCCCCTTTCAACAGGTATAAATTAGCAGCGGTGTATGGCGATCTTAATAGGTCTTCTTTAATACGTGTGACTGTCGAGCTAGAGCAGTTCGAGCGAAGCATAACCGGATTGTATTTTGGAGGATGGACAATTGAATGATTTTTAGAAAAGTCGTTACGATAATGTAATTAATCTATTCATATGTAGTTAAAGATATATTTTACGTTTCTAATATATTTTCTCAAATATATATCCTACACATATAAACGATGATAGGAGAGAACAACGCATCTATAGACTTGTTTGTGTGCTTCATGCGAATGCAACCGAGCGGGTAGGAATAGAAATGTCTTTATCGAATAGGATCCGATGTCGGACGACGAACGATCTCATCGTGCGACCTTAAATAGTGACGTGACAATGGAAGCGTAATTTTAAAATTGCTCTTCCACGCGAGCCTACGGCATCGGTCGGCGATAACAAATCACGTGCCGGCCGAGCGTCCGATAGTCGCCGAACGGAAAATGTGTAAGACGTTAAGGTTTTCTGTCCTTCCTGAAATAGCTCCGGCCCACAGCGACTGTGCGAGATCAGTGGTGAAATTTTGGAGAGTTCCTTGCCCCGTGTAGGTGGGGAATATAAATATATACTTCCTAAGTCGCCCGCCGGTCGCGGCGCGTTTTCTAACGACGTGCTGAGATACCATCGTTTTTAACATTGCCGGTTCCGCGTCGGAGCAGCCGCGGCCGTCTGGCAGCGGCTGTATCGTGTTACGTTTTAAGCGAATACATAGGAAACGGATCGGGAAGTCATTGTGAAACTACAAACTAAAACCCCGACATGTGTATCTTACTTACAAATTCGGTCTTACGATACGTTCGAATTAGATTGGCTACTGAGAAATGGCTTTTTCTGTTCGGTTAATAAGATGGCCCATTTCGTTCATTTACGCACAAGCAATTTTCTGTTGGTCTATTTGAGAAATTTAAAAAAATCGGATAACAAGCAAATCCAATTTATACGATAAATTATACTCACATTACTGTTCAAATCATTGAATTAGACATCTTTCTTTCTGCTTTCCGACATAAATTTATTGCACGTTGTGTACTTTTAAAATCGTTCAAGAAATATTTGGGTAACCTCAAATAACTTCAGCGATAGTAGGCGAAATATAATCCGGTGGTTATTTGTAGTGAACGGTAATTCCCGGACGGTCAACGAGTTGCTTCCATTAACAGGTAACGGAATCGATCTATAACTATAGATGACTCAATTTGGATAAAAGTACTTAATGTGTGCCTCCGACTCCGAGAAATCGATCCCGGCTATAATCAATGCATTGGTGACAACGATCGTTAACAACCCAAATCCGCATACGACCGCATACCGCCTAAGGTCCCGCTCCCGCAATTTGAAATGAAACGGTGGGAGTATATAGCTTTGCAGTGTCGTGACAGAAGCCTGACGCCAAATATATACTCAATTAAATTAAGACAAATACTAATCGACTCGATCTCAAACACTTTGTTTGTTGAGCAAATAACGCACCGCCAATTACATATACATATATGTAATTTCAACACAGTATATACATATATAGGTACTGTGTTGAAAAGTATGCATGTTATTTAAATATTACCCTCAGATTAGTTAAACTGTAAAGCAATTTTCCTTGAATAAACGTAAGTACCAGCTAAAAATACGAAAACCGCAGTTCCAATAATAAGGAAAATATGTGTTAAAAGGATAAACATAAAACAACATATCCATTTATGTTTTTCCTGAAGAATAAATTCCAAGGTTTGCACTGAACGGAGTCCTTGTGTTAGCAACATCCTAGTTAATTTGCCGGGAAAACCACAGCCATTGTTAAAATAAATAATATTATCATTTGGTCGACATGTTGCGTTCGTTAACCCTTTAACCTTTTGCTTAGAAATCATTAATATTTAGTTTGCAACTATTTTTTCTTAAATTTTAAATATATTAAAAAAATGAAGTGTAATGAATATATTGGCACTATGTATGAATAGATCGAACCTACGAAGAAGGTCGTAGCTATATGGAATGAATAAAGACGATAATAAGACTGAACCTGACGGTTTAACCTTAACGATGTCAACATGCTTGATGCATTTGCCTTGGTGATTGTAATAAATATTGTTTTATAGTACATATTAAAGAAAAACCATATGTACTATAAAATCTTCTTTTATAGTACATATTAAAGAAAAACCAATGGACAAATCCCCATCTTATTAATTTCCAAAGATGACTTTAGTAACTCTTTTTTTTTTCAAAGTCACATAAAAATTGTTTTTATACATTTTTTTTTTTATTAAAGCTATGAATGTTTATTAAATAAGCATACAAAAAGAAAACTGTATTAAAGCTCGATTTTTTAATTTAATGTATTTGTTATATATAATGTATGAATATTCTAAAAAAAAATTAGATACAATATCACGAGAGACAACTTGGAGTATCAATTCCGACACCGGGCAAGCAATGCGGAACTTTTCGACTCCTTAAAGCATTAACAACATATCGAGTTAAGTTGTCTAGATCTACGTGTTTCGTTGTGTTCAATTTAGGAACATAAATTAATGGAAAATACCTAAATATAAGTCTGATAGTTGACAAATGAACGCCACCTGTGGTTTCACAACTCAATAACCATTATTATCACTCAACGAAACATCTAAAGTCGCTCTTTACATTTTAATCAAGTTATTTATTCCGCAGTCGGATTTTAGTTTTCTTTTAAATCCAATATCGGTCTTATGGTTAATGAGTTCACCGAAAATTAATAATCATATACGATATTTCAAATACATATGCTTATTTGAAGACGAGAACAGTTGAGGCCATAAAGTTATCATTAGACAAAAAAAAAGTTAGTACAGCAACTCCGTTTGAGATTTCGAAAAAAATCTGTCGACAGATTATTTTAAAATATATAGTCGTACAACACGTGTGCAAATCACTTATTTATATATGAAAATTATATTTTCAGCCAGCCTTTGAAAATGTATAAAAATTGACATAATTTTTCGTTATAAGTAAATTGAAAGTGACCATCATGGGGTCCTGATGGATGTCGACATTCTAAATTCATTCACTTCTTTTTTAATTCGAAATGTTTTTAAATCTAAAAAGAAAAACGAAAATGTACATATAATGCCGTATTTAGTAATGAAATTGTTAAATTTCAAAGAGATAAAGAGAATGATAGCGTATCACTCTTATCATAATTGTCACTCGTATTTAAAATTAATAAACACTTTTAATTTCCTAAAATATGTTCACTTAAAAGAACCGACACTCACGGATAAAACTGTAAGTATTAGTATGAGATATCACGCTGATATACATGCATAAATTAGGGAGTCTGTAAAGCAATAGAGAGGGAAGAGTTCAGAATAAACATTGAGAGCTCTGACTCAGAAAGGGCCGACAACACTCAAAGCCGCCGGAATGGCACGAATGCAAGTCGTGTCGGGCCGTCAGGACGCGCCATTAGATGTTTCACGTCGAAATTTAATGTAGCAATTAAAAGATCGAATGTCAAAAAAGGAAACACATTCGTTAGTTTTTGGTTTTTAAACCGATTTTTTGATAATTCAATTCATTCCGTCGATTGCATTCCCGGCGTCTACACGAAGTCCATGAGAATACTGACTCGTCGTCGTACACCAACGCTTCAAAGTTGACCCCTCTAACTGCTTACTGTTTGAATCCGAGAACGAACGTAGTTAATGAGTTTAACGCTGTGTTTTTTCGTTATATCGGATAAAATTACAATATATTAATATTTATAATTCGCTGTAACCCCGCTCACGATACCGCCACAGCGACCGCCGCCAGTTACATTATTATAATGCGTTTACTGTTATTGTATGTAAATTGCTACTGCAGTAGTAGTAATTTCTGCAAGCAAAAAAAAAACAGGAAAACTACTAAAAATTACGAGATAAAACGAAACCGAATTAAAATGAAAGTTTACGAAACATTCAATCGGATCTGGAACGTCGTGATAAGAAAAATTTCACGCAAAGACATCGATAATTGTGTGATACGAGATCTTAGCGAACGGCATCCGTGAAATCTCACTACGTAACTTTACGACCTCGGGCCGCCGGACTGCGGGCGCGGCGCGTTGTGGTTCATGTGCGAGTCCGCTTAAAGATTAAAAGCATCACACGGAGCGTTGATTAAAAACTTTCTTAGCGGCTGTCATCGTCTCGGACGCGAGATGAATTCTCCGATTGAATTACAGTCCGAGCTATAACAAAAAAGTACTAATTCTTGGTCGATAATTTTTTTATGGGCGGGCAAAAACTTTGAGAACGAACGAGCGGGGCGCGGCGGTCAACAACCGGTGCGTGTGACCAAATTCCGCTACATAAGTATAGTCAGGTGCGACGCTCCGTACGCCGTGCGCTAAAATCGTGTTACGCCGAACAGCATTTAAGACGTAAAAAATTTGCTGAACAAATCCCAAACTAAATTTGCTAATAGAAAACTCCATGAAATTGTTCAAATACTAAAATGGATTTCTGAAAGGTTGACTTGGCTCTTAGATAAAACAGCATTATGTGAGAACTCATCTTCAAAAATTAATTAATATTATATTGAAAGTGCATAAATTTGTTGAAATATTCAAATATTTATAGATATTGTAAAGTGACTCACCAAACTGTGTACCTAATAGCCGTAAAATTATTAAAACCAATTATTAATCACAACTTGATTAAGTTCTACAATCCACTGCGTGATCACTGCGTAATAGTCCAGAAAAAAATTGCTGCCAAGAGTGTGGGACCAGGCGAAATGTTGGCCATTACGTTTATGGAATAGATATTATCTCGTGATATTAAATTTTATTTTTAAATTAATTTATTAGGTAAACAACAATGACTAACAGATACGAAATGTCAAAAATGTCTATAGCTTTCCTACCTCGCAAAGTATTAGTAATAGTGTGACCCAAATAAGCTATTTTTGACAATTTCGACGATGGACCACTTTATTAATCGATCACAAATTTTTAGATCGAACTACTTTAAAAATCATTAAATAATGTATTGAAATATATTTCGTAAATGGTCCTGTCCATAAAAATAGTTTCTTTGGAATCATTGCTTAAATTGAAAAATACTCTTCAAGGGGAAAATGCGCATAAAAACAAACATCTTCATTACACTATAGGGAAGTTCCCTCAAAAACAGATACGGGTACCTTTTTTTTCCTTTTTGATTGATATTATATATATGCCTAAGTCAATAGACTTACACGTAGGAATACTTGAAATTTTGTTTAATAGAATTTTGTAGGATTACAGAGGATCCTACAAAAAGAGGTACAAAATTTTATGCCTTTCTGTAAATAACTGTAAAAGTCATGAAGCCGTCATAGATCTGGACGAACGGACTAAATAACTTTAAAAGGGTTTTTGTCGGACTACGGAACCCTGACAGGAGGTACGTTTTTATACATGTAACGATATATCACGAAGATGAACGTATTATAACGGACTTGCATGCGAAATAACATTTTCATAATATAATTAAAAGCTTTCTCGTTAATTTAAAGCTTATTCACAAAAAAGTACTCTGTTTAAGCGAAATAACGATAATAAACGAAAATTATTAATACCTTGCAAATCCAATAAACATAAGATTGTTATTACAGTTCTTAACTTGTTTATTTATACAATAATTTCATTAACAAATGTTCATGACCTTTTTCTCCTTGCAACGTATGCAAACAATTAGCATTTATGATAGTTCCTAAGCATAAATTTTATTGTTTAACGATTTCGAGTATAGTGTTAGTTAACAATAGGCGAATACCTAGTGAGGTCAATAAAGTTAATTTAACTTAGTATTTTTATTTAGGAGCCGCATTTTATTTTTTATGCCAAGTTAGTTTTTATACAAATTTTAAATAAATGTATGGAATGCAAAACATAAAAAGAAAAATCTATTTTGATTTTTTTACTCAATTGCATCCATAATGTCGGTTAAATAACTTATACCTCTATTAAGTTGTATTGAATTATACAATAAGTGTCAAATTTTATTGCACCTAGATTACATTTGTTTCTCTTAATTTCATGCTCATAACTAGTAAGTGTTAAGGAATTTTAATATATAAATTAGCGCTCATACATTTCACTGCAACTATAACGCGTTCGCTACAAATGCAAATCTTTATAATAATTTAATATATTGCCACCGTAATTTATCGTGCAAAGTGTATCTGCAAATACAGTTTGCGTGTGCGCCGAGATGCACAGACGGACGGGCGGGCGGCCACTTAGCAACTACTACCGCTTAAATTCGCCCGTTCTGATTTCGGAACAGTTCGTGAGCTAGCGGCCGGTTCTTTTTATTACAGCGAGCTAGCGGCATTTCAATGCACATATCGACGTCGATAACAGAATGTTTGATAACTAATAAATTCGGTTCACGAGAAATACGTGCGAAGGGGGCAGACGGTAGAGAAAAAATATGACTGCGCGTATGTCACGCGTTGGCATCTATATAGTTAAAAAGATGAGAAAGTTTAATAATAACTAAATTTAACGTATCGACATACCGAAATGATAGGATAGTATGTTGTAAAAAGATGAAAACGTCACGGTGAATGTAATACGATACCCTTTCGAACTACAAACCGTACGACGGTCACACGAGTGCGACACGGATTTTTTTTATAACCTCACGGCATTGTTCTCAATATGGGGTAACCAGAGATGGCGCGTCCACGTTTCGCAGCCATTTGAACATGACAAGCTGCGAGCCCATGGCGGTGTACACAGTTTCACACGGCACAGGTGTAAATTTTCACCTACCCTCTAAGTGTGGGTTTCCTTGCGACGTTTTCCTTTACCGTTAGAGGGCAGTGCTGCTGAATAAACAAAAAATATTTAATAATATCTAATGGAACGTGCTCGCGTTGTAAATTCACAATATTCGGACTTAGTGTCTAATAACATCATGATCACGAAGTTAATTGATATAAACCGAACAAAGTTTAATATTTCGTATTATTTTCATTAAATGAACATGATACAAATTAAAGCACTCAAGTAGATATTAAAGAAATAGAGTGTTTTTGATCCTTGATAATTTAAAGCAGTCACCTCGGAGGTAGGACAAGCTTTATAAAAGGAATAAAAATTCTGATAAATCTACTTTTCGGAAATATTTGAGATTTTAACCAGAGCGTTATTGTGAATTAATAAAAAATGTTTATTTAGTAACATGTAAACAATAGGGTATAATATCGATTCAGGAATGGATGCAATATTAGCCGAAAATAATAAGGAATGTTACTGGGGTGATCATGAAAATGAAACGACAAGGACCCGAATAACTTGAAGGGTGAGTTCACGCGATTATACAGTTAGGCGCTTTTGTTTCCGCCGGCAAATTGTTTATAAATCGAGTGTACAGAATTTGTAATGGACGTGAGTGTAAATAATTATTTATAAGTATGTATTTCCGAAATCGGACTTCTAACTTGTAGACGCATAAGTTTTATGCGAGTGCATAAGTACGACACTGTACGACATTACATTGCATTTAAACTTAATTTTAGCGTTACCATTACAGTAAGCTTACCGAGTTCTTCTAAAATACTGGAAAGATGCAGAGAACTCCTCTACAGATCTTCGTTTGTTACTTTCTCTGAATTTTATGTCTCAAGATACCATCCATGTCATGGCTATTCAAAGTTCAGGAGATTTGAATATCTAATACATGACGTACCTAGATCACCGAGCTCCTTAGTGAAATCACGAAATAAGATATTGAAGTGCTAAAATTATCTATTCATTAGGTAGTTAGTGTACAGATTTAAACTTAGGCATATAATATAATTGATCTATATAACTATGAAGATTTGAAAGTGATTTAATAAAAGCTGCTATCTATATATATATATATATATATAAAGAAGGATGTGTATATTACGAATTCGATAGATTCAGAAACTATTTGACCGATCATTATGAAAATTGGTGTGAATATGTATTTTTTCACGGAGAAGGTTTTGTTTTCCGAATTTTTGTCTGTCTGTTTGTCTGTATGTTTGTTACCGCATCACACAGCTAACGGCTAAACGGAGTTTGATAAAAATTTCACAGTTTCGTAGTTTGGGATTCCACTTAACATCTAAGCTATGTATCATCTGATTTGGTTGTGTAGAACCAGATATACAGTTTAATCTCTAAATAATAGAGAGGTCATTTAAAATGATCGTGTGGGAAAAATATGAATAAACGCCACGAACGCTTCTAAAACGGTCTAAATATCGTAATCCACGCGGGCGGAGCTGCGGGCAAAAGCTAGTAGCTTATAAAATAGCTTAACTCGGAAGATCGACAGCCTCAAACACTGACGGAAAGTCGAGTTGCACGGGCACGGTCCTCAATTTAAGCAATCAAAAACCGTACTCCTGTTGCTAACGCATTTAAAATGTCTAAAGATAATTACATCGTTTTCGGTCCGTTAAATTGGCTCGAGAAAGGCAGTCGCATTTAATTTTAACAGAGGAACGAGCATTACTTAGCAAATCGTTTCATTTATACATATCTGAATAAATTTTCTGTTGAAAACGGATTAATTTTTGGTTTCATAGATAACATTCGATAATAACCAAATCGTTCATTAACAGTCATATGAATTGTGTAAATGAAATTTAAACTTTTTTCGCGGTAATTAATATTCTCGTCGTAAATTTTACAGTAATATTTAATATACAGGTACGTACTTATGGTGTCATTATAGTATTGAAATTGTGTTAACGTTCTATGAAAAACTACATCTAGATAAAAAAAAAACCTGAGCCGAGTGGTGATTGTAACAGAGGTGTGGGTGTGCAGTTCTTTGAACTACTCCAGTTGCCAAACTTAGTTATAATTGTTTTGCGCGAAAAAAGACTTAGCGTACTAGTATACAAGATTTCATTCGCGTTAGACGACATCGGATTTTAAAACTTTTTTTTCTGCGTTGTCCGAGAACTAAACGATGCTTCAAACAAAAGATTTATTAGCTGATTATAAAATTAAGGGTCGTTGAATCCGTACGTAATGTTATATGTACATAAACGATATATACATACATATGAGTGTGTGTGTGTGTGTACATATATACATACATATAAATATAGTCAAATATGTGCCTTAGATGCTTTTGATACAGATAATTTTTTTCTGTCTCAGAGTTGGTAAATTTGCTAGAAATAAATCATTAGAAAAATGTGCAATCATTCAAAGCTAAAACAACAATATAGTCCTCACTAGTAGATACAGAATCTTCAATTTATGCATCTCACGAGCTTATTCAAATTTTTACAATAATTCTTTTTTATAACCCGTCTACGGTAAAATCAAAGAAGAGTTATGATTTGTACAGTGTACGTATGTACGTTGGTATGTTTGTCTGCCTCTTTTTAGTTTCTAAAATACTTGTCCTAATCTTACAGTTAAGTTATCATTCGACGTGTCTTAACACTCCGCGTATCATAAGGTATGTCTTATTAAATTCAATGTGGGCGAAGTTGGAAATTTCCATTTACCAACCTCGAAAAAAAATAACTCAAAGATAAGATTTTATGTTTGGTATCAAAACAAGGTCATTGAAAAGCACATTCTGAATACGTGTAACTTTCATATGAAAATAAGTTTAATTTAGGAACAAAATAATTTTGGATATAAAAGTGAGGCCCGAGGAATGAGCGGATACCGCCTTCACCACAACGCCCCCGCGCAATCAGAACCCATTATAATAAATATATGAAAGTGTACATAGCGTTTATATATACATTTAGTTTCTTTCAAATCTTACATAACGATTTTATTTACAAATTATTCTATACATACTACGCCACGATTGCATCTCTACTACATTCATCCTACTTTCATTTTTCTTCTACCATACCCCGGTTTCACTACCATACATAGGCGTAGGGATCAGAACCCCATTATGGATAGCCAAGCGCGCTTGCCGTGAGATGCTTTTACTATTCATTATACCGAGCAAGGCCCCAATCACTATACTTGCCACATGCACTCTCTTTTCGATATCTCTATCATGTATACCATTATTTGCAAACAGACTACCCAAGTATACAAACTCTTTCACTTGTTCAACTTTTGCACCTTCTATAAGTATATCCAGTACAAATATATTCAGTCGCGCTTTCGCCCCTTTCAAACATAAATCACCTTAGTCTTACCGACATTTACTTTCATACCCCTTTTCTTAACATAATCATTCATTTTATTTACCATTCCCTGCAGCCCGCACGCCGACGACGCAAGGGTTACTTGGTCCTCGGCATACAGAAGGCATTTGACAGACAGCATACATCATTAGTACACACTCATACTCTTTCAAATCATACAGACAGCTATCCATGAATACATTGAAAAGCTACGGTGAAACTACATATCCCTATCTGACACCCCTGCGGATGACAAACCAGTCAGTGTATTGCCCCATTTGTTCTGACAGAAGCACTGGAGCCCCGTTATAGGGATTGAAGTGCGTGTATCAATCCGCTGCTCACATTATATATGGATCATTTCTTTTCACTTTATCATAAGCTTTTTCCAGATCTACAAAAATACAGAAAACATTTTAGCCGTTGGCCAAAAACTTTTCTGCAGTATTTCACAGAGAAAAAATTTGGTCCGTATACTCCATCCTTTTTCGAGATCCTGCATATACTTCCTAAATCTTGTTTTAGTCACATTCGCAACTCTTCCAATAATGATTTTCGTATACAGTTTGTCGAAGAAGTAGTCTGCGTAATTAGCCTTATAGAGCGCTAATTTATGCCAAACTGTTGTGAGCCTTTCCCATTATAGAGGGGCACAATGACTGCTTTACACCAGTCATTAGGTACCCTATGATTTTTCCAGCATATCTTAAAGAGCTGGTACAGCAGGTTTGCCACTATACTCCCACCGCCCCTCAGCATCTCTGACCAAAGTCTATCAAAGTCAGCAGTTTTTCCAAGTTTTATCTGTTTTAATGCTTTCATAATTTTATCCATCGTAATTTCACTTTCATTTCCATCATCCATTTCACACTCAGTTGCAGCAACATTGTCATCTGCAACTGAATCCTCTCATGCAAAAACGCTTTCGAAATAATTCTTCCAGCGCTCTTACACATTATTTTCCTCATTCAGTAAATATACATCATCGCCTCTAATCTCATGTATACATGATGTCTCGTAATTATTATTTGTGGAGTGTCTCAGAAAGATAGATGTAGAAACAGTGATGTTAGAGAGCGGTGTGATTTGAAGGAAGATGTAGTGATCAGAGTAGAAAGAGTTATGTTGAGGTGGTTTTTCCATCTGGAAAGGATGAATGAAGTAGATGAAATATACTATGAAATGAAGTAGACTGACAAATCAAATCTATACATATAGAGGGATTGTATGTGATGGAAAGGTCGGCAAAGGTCGCCCTAGAAAATCCTATGCAGACCATATTGGTATCATATTAAAAAAGGCCAAATTTTAAGTACTTGAAACCAACAAACTTGCATGAAAAGATTGATGGATGTCAGTGAGGCAAGAGAGATATGCAAAGATCGTACAATGTGGAGATCTATAGATCTATAGTACAGTATAGTCTTGCCTACCCTTCTGGCAAATAGGCATGAGTTCATATTATTTATTATTATTGTAACAAATTATTATATTTTTAATTTTGTTTGTTCTTTTTGAATTGTAATAAAAACATCATAATGTATTCACGCGTGTAAAAATAAAATAAAAGTTTAAAAAAACTCATCTATTAAAAGTTCATAAATAATCTCGCCATGAAAACACGATCCCTTAAGTCCCTTAAGTTTATTGTATAAGTTTAAATTTGAAATCAGTCATTAGGTGCAAATTAAGCTTTTCCCATAGCTTGGTTTGTACGTACAAATTTTGACAATTAATTATAGAGCATTAGCCGAAGTCAAGTGCCGATTACCTTAACAGTGGAAGGCTTTACATGTAAACAAAGTATTTTAAAAAAATAATCGTAACCTCATTTCAACACGAACGATAAGCTGATCGGTTAAAAATATCACACACGAAAAGTATACCGTACCAAAATCAAAGCAAGATAAGAGATAGCTATAAAAATATCTAAAATTTTCGAAACAGAATATATTTCTGGGTTCAGTTTATTCTTCTCCGTTATCTGACGTCAAAACATGTCACACATAACAAATCAGCGCAGTGAAACGCGTTATCACCGGTTCGTCAGTACTGCGCCCGATAACGCTAGTGGGGACCTGGCGACGTTTCACAACGGCTCGCCGACTTTTACCCATAGCATGACATTCGCTTAGCTGCGTCAACATGCATCATGGCCTACTTTTATTTTTACGCTTTTATTCATACGGACGCCGCGGCCCGTCTCGGTGGTCGTGTACGTGTTAAAATAACAGTAACGATGATATCTATTTAATGACCTGTTTTGTGAAACATTATCAGGTACATGAGTATTCAGAAATTTGAACTCTAATATAAAATTTTTATGTTCCCCCACATCAGATTAATTGTTATGGTGGATTTTTAAATTTTGCAGATGGTTAACGACCCCGTTCAGATGTGACCGATCCGGAACGGGTGGGTATATAATTCGGTTGTGCATTATTTCTCAGAAAATAGGTTATCTAGAAAAATCCATGAAGAATTTCGAGAGATTTCAATTACAGAATCTGTTTTCGAATACTTAATTAGGCCGCTGCAATTAATCACGAATGGTAAACGACTTAATGAGTTTATTTATTTGCATTTCACTTTAAAATTGGTTTTCATAAATCGTAATCAAGTTCGATTCGATTAAAAAAAAGCCATTAGGCATCCGAAATAGACGTAGATTTCTCATCCAAATTTCAGTGAATATTAAATGTTTAAACAGTTATTTATTTTTATTTAAAACTTATTTTTTTTGTAAGCCCATTTTTTTCTCATCGTTCAAAAGGTACTACGCGAAAAAGCCTTTGCAATATCGTTTTTTAGAATTTTCGAAATCCAAATGGCCAACATTTCTAAACTAATCAGCCGAATCATCTCATCTTCGAATTGATTCAAGGTAATCGCTTACAAAATAAGCGTGTCAAGTTTCATTAAGATCCCTTGAGGATTGCTGGCGCTATTGTGATGACAAGCCGCGTTATATCCCATATACATATATATAAACACATATATAAACTTTTGAACCTATGTTATTTTCTGAACCTCCTCGGTCACAGAGAAGAAATCTATTAACAAAGTTGCGGTTAATGAAATAACTAACACGCATGTACTCCTAAACTAAATTTTATCATGTAAATATACACATTATATTAATTGATATTTTCGTATTATCTTTAGTTAGTTTAATCAGGCCAACCCCTAGGCCATGTCTTTCCAATTAGGTTTTATAAAATAATAAACTGGTACGGAGCGAGCACTACTTGAAATGCATGAGGCGAGCGTTATACGTGTGACAATGCATCATCTCTATTTTACGTAAAATTAGTTTGCATCGCATGAAATAGAATATAAGTTTAAATAATGTCGTTCTTGGAAATAAGAACGAAGTGCTTAAGTGAAATGAGACAAGTTTCCTTAAATTATTACCCTTGGCGAGACTAACTTCTCTGTCCTAATTATTTCAATTTTTTTTTTCACGTTAAAGCGATATTGTATTTAATCATTTGACTGTTTTTTTCCCTGCATGATTAACTCATGCGCAGATGAGAATATTAATTATTAATTATTTTCGCGATAAAAGAAAACATAGGAAAACTGCATGACTGATGAGGTTTTTTAGAACCTTAAAGATTCATCCATAAGTCACATAAGCTCAAAATGGGATTCTGGCAAAACTTCACCAAAACCCATTTAGGAGGTGAGAATTGCAACGGAAAATCTTATTTCAACCTTGAATTTCAAAGAAAATACAACAATAACATTTTGTAGTTTTATTTATACACTGAACATATTGAACAAATATGATTAATGAAAAAGTGTGATTTCCTCCATACCTTACAACTCTATCCACATCTTACCAAATCTCACCAAAGAGATCGAAATTTAAGAAGAAAGACCTCACATAGTTATTGGACACTAGTCTTTAAGGATATATGACGTTCCCTATGCGCGTTATTCCAGCATGGGGACTATGCTCTAAAAATGCTAAGAGTACAGGAGATGCTTAAATCCTTAAAGCTTCATATAACTACATCGTCTAATAGAAAGACAAACACTGATGGTTACAAACCAGACAGATTCAACTAGAAACGTGATTTGTATGGCATGTGCAAGAACATATTATTAACTATAACAATGTTAAACCCATAAAGTAGTTTCATTGTTACAATTAAAAAAAACTTTAGTGTCTTATGTTAAAATTATTAAGAATAACTTAATTATCCTATTTGTATATACAGCATTGTATATACTCAATATACATCAATCCTTTACTAATAAAATTATTTAATCAATCCAGGCGCTTGGTAACAAATACATCGCTTAAACATTAATCGAACATATTTATTAAAAAGCCCCAAAGGCAAGCGGCTGTGTTCGCCTACTACCATGTTGGTAACCCAGTTTTTCTGTTAGCGGTGAGCCACGCGGCGAGAGATACCGTAGATAAAAAAAAATTGGTGCAATGTTAATTTGCAAAATAATGAAATTTATCGGCCGATAGTCCTGATGGCCGTGAGCCTCCGCCTTTAATTTTGACGTACGATCGCGCCCAAGTGGCGGTCAGTCTGTAAATATTGAGGAATATACACCAGTTTGTAGCTTTGAAAGTTAGTAAGGCAGTAGAGACGCGGTTTAGAGAGACATTAACTGTATATCAGCAATTGACAAATTTGATAATCGCTAAGCCTGTTTAATATATTTTTATTTCCCTTTTGTATAGATACCCGCTGAATTAAAGCGATATTTAGATTTTATTACATGGATAACCCAAATTACAAATTTTACAGAAACGTTTACATAGGCTGCTATGCTGTTCTTAGCTCTAAAAAGGTCTTCATAAGAGTTTAAACAATTTCTTGGTGACAGAAAATTCATTTATTACACTAGTTTTTAAGAGTCTCACAAAGTTACACAAAACAGCCTATAACGTATGTATGTATATAAATGTAAATATAGTGTTGTAATAACCTTCAAGTTATTACAATACTATACATACTATGACTGTAAATGTGAAGACTTTCGAGTTTTTAATCAGCTTACTACTTTACCTGAGCAGTCCCTGCAATTATCAATTATCATGATTAAGAAATCGTAGAAAATCAGAACACGATCTAGGGCTATTAAAAAGATTGTTAAAAGAGTACAACAGTATTGTTAGTTCAAATACTAATTACGAAACGATTAGGCAAAAAGTATTTAATAATCTGAATGACAAAAAGTCAGATAATAGTACTCAAAGTCAGTATGTATTCTCTTTACAAATACGTGATTCAAATTCTAATTTGATTTCACAGCAAGAGAGGTTAACAACAGAATGTTTTTAAAAAATATTTAAAAATATTATAATGTTAAAAAAAATTAATTGTTTACATCTATAGAATATCCGACCGTATTTGTGATTAAAATGATTAACACAAAAAACTATTATTTAAACTCAACCGTAATTGACTATGATTGTTATTATTCTAAGTTGACGGTGCAGATGAGATCATAAGAGAGCATTTTTAAATATTCAATACATATAATATTGTTTGTTGATATGACACCATTGTTAACCTAGTTCCTGCGTAGTTTAAAATATTTTGATTAATGTGTAAATGAATTTCATATTATTGAAATGACTAAAATTGTGTTACATTCACAAACACATTAAATCTACACCAAAAGCAAGCACATAAATCAACATTAGTAAAAAAACTGATGTTGACAATCAAATTTGCTTTAATACGATCTATAAACTTGGAAACCATTAACTAATATTCTTCCTACATAATGGTATGATAAATGTCATTGAACTGTCACTTTGCATCGGGTGTTCGGATGACATATTTATTTTATTAAAATAAAATTGTCTATTACAATACAAGTTAAAATTAGTTCCATCTGATACTTAAACACTTTGATTATCCTTTTTAAATAGTATTTGTTAAACTTGCAGTGTTATAAAAAATGTACAAGAAAAATATTATACGATACAATCTTTACAATTAGCTCTAATTCAGCCTTTAATCAACTCTAAAGCAGCTTCTGTCAATAATATAGAGCTACTAATCAGGCGTATTAAAACTAAAGGATTCTTAATTTAATCCTCATTTACTCTTACAAAAGCTGAAGAAACTTTTATACAGTAATTACTGTTTACTTATGAAACTGAGGGAATTCATAACATCTTTTCTTCGGCTTTTACAAGCGACGGCGGTCTACATTCTATACCATATCATATCTATCATTCTATACCATGGTGATGATAAACGCCAATTATAATTGGCGTTTTATTAATTTGCGAAAGTAAGAAAGTCCTCGGCTGAGAGTCCTGATGGATATGAGCCTTCACTTTAAATTTCAACATACGATCCTGGGGGTCTTACAAAGCGACGGTGGTATACTATCTTTACCAGGTCATCATCATCAATTATTAGCGTTTTGTTAATTTGCAAAAATAAGAAATTCTTCGGGTGAGAGTCCTGATGGACATGAACTTTCGCCTTTGATTTCAACGTACGATCCTGGACGGCTTACAGGCGACGGTGATTTACAAGCTTTACAAAACCATCTTCATTATCTATCTACTGGAAGATGATCTGCGCTGTCGCATCGGGTTCATCGTTGTCAATCGTAAGCATTTCTTATCCGCAGCAACCGGTTCTACGAGAAATGTCACCAGTGGCGTAGTCATGGGGAGGCGGCGGGGGTGGTCCTCCCCGGGCGCCACCCATTTAGGGGTGACACCCGAGTTCATTCGATCGTAAATTGTGGATTCACAAAAAATACACAACAAAGGAATATTAACCATACATCAGTCCTTCTACCTTTAAAAAATTGTAAAACTACGGCAGATTGCGTAACTGATTCATGTATTATTTGGGGTGACACTACTATATCCGCCCCAGGTGCTACCCATGCTAGCTACACTACTGAATGTAACCTGTCAATTGTCACTGCTTCTCGCTCAATCTCTGATGTATATTACTTACTCTGGCTCTTCTGCAGATTTTCTTGTCCGAGATTTTGATCGCAGAGAAATTTCGATCGTGTAGTTCTTTCGATTATTTACATATTATGTGACTATAAGTTTGTTTACAAAAATAACAGTATGTTGTGACCCATTAACGCTATGTTAAATTCGAAGGAGCCGCATCCACCGAAATTAGATCTACTTAAGCAAATATTTAGTCGCAAATAGATGTATTCGCCACGGCGATATTATCATGCGAGTTGCAATTTACTTTGTAAATGGGTATTAAACCATTTCGAAGAGCATTTTAAAGTTTGTAACAAGTACGATCACGAAAACCGCCACATAATAAGTTACCAACGCAACTATCATTATCTCGATTTTATCACTTCAATTTGAAACCCTATAAGCTGCGAATCATTAACCTAGATAGAGTTTTAGACGTCCTTGTCAAGCAATCTAGGTCTTTCATTGCTAAACGCATTTATGCTAGGGTCCTACATAACCATTTATACGAACCGCAGGTTATGAGTTTTAAATTACGTCTCGTCATAACATAAATTTAACGTACGTTGTACACAAGTACAACGTTTCATAAATCTTAGTACAACGAGTTTTATGAAGCTTTTCAATTGACAAGTACATTATCATTATGGTTACATTCGTTAGAGCAAATTCTTATTTTTTATTGTTATGTGTGGGATACAGAAAATGAGAAATCAAAAATAAATAACGACGTAAATTCTGAAATGAAATTCTTTAATTCGAAACATAGGCACTAGAAAGAGCACTTATCGTCTAATTGTTCGAACTTGAAAAGCTGAAAACATATTAAAATTATATTTTTGAGTTCGGAGATCTTGGAAATGCAGAAAAGTTGGCCTTTTAAGCGAATCTATGAGTTCGAAAGGCTTTAAAGATAAATCTTTGAGCTTTTAGACAACTGTGTTTTTGAAATAGAGAAGCTCAAAGACACATCGATAAATATCATAGTGGGAAGTTTTAGGGTTGGCCTACAGGATCAACTGTTTTGCAAATTTATAGTACTGTTTTAACGATACATTAAGATTGCTTTCCGGTCATGAACGGTATTACCGTCATGTCTCGTTGAAATAAACTTAATAAATCTTTTATTGATATTTTTTTTTTATTAAACTTTCAGGTTGTGTAACTTTCAAACAGAGCTTATTGCTGTAAAATGATCTAGGAAACACCACCTTGATTTTGAAAGACCTATTTAATGATATATCACTCAATATGATATGCATTTTTTTCGTCTGTAGAGATACATACAATGTAATGCTTGCACAATAAGGTATAATGTAAAATAATGCATGTAAAATACAAAATAGTGGTTGCGCTATTTAAATTTAAATATTTTGGTTTTTTAAAAGAAAAACTATCCACTTCATTGATTTAAATTCATCCTGGCTGTATCTTTCGAAGGTAAAAAGAAAAAAGCCTTTATATTTTGAAATTTTAATATACTTAATGACAGTTGTGCCACCAAGATAAATCCAACAACGTATAGCTCATTAAAGTTACTTTATGAGTAATTACGATGGACATAGAAACGGACATACACTCACATACAAAATATACTCATTGTATGAAATGCAGCACAGAAACGTGTAATTCATGTTTAATTGAATTCTTTCCCTAAAGAGTATAATGTAAGACGCGACACTATTCTTAGCGACATAATAGCTAATACGTTTAATATAGAAGTAATGAATTGCAACTAGTTAATATATCGATCACGAAACAAATACTGTAACAGTTTAATTATATCGAGCACCTGCATTGATGGGTATTCTGTTATGTTTGAAAATACCAATAATATTTTTAGGGTTTCGAACCTTTAATTAAATGGACCGCCTATAGATTCACTTTATTGTTCTGTTAAGACCCTTTTTCTCAGGAATGAATAAAGGTATCAAGTTGAAATTAATACGAAATATTTGTCTTCGGTCCCTTGAGTTGCAAAAAACCAAGCTTCTAAGTCAACGCAATCAAAAAGGACATTAATTTTTACTGCATATTTTGACACTCGCAAACAACTCAAAACCTATACGATACTTTCTCTTTAACCTAAAATCATAAAAAAGGTCTTATAGTACATGTAAAGGAAAAAAATCTGAAAATCGATAATTTGTTGTTACATATATATACCGTAAAGAACATTTCGTGCGATTAAGACTACCTAATGCAGTTGGGGTATGGATTTTGTTTTAGACCGATGCGTTCGAGAACATTTTTAACTTTGCGTTGTTAAAAATTAAGACTTCTATAATAGGAATGCGAGTGCCAACAATAGTTTTTTCCGTTTGACATTTGCCATATATCGCGTCTTAGTCGTACCTCCTAAGAAAAACTGCGCCTCATCATGCTTAAACAAAATTTAAAATTTGATACAGTAATAAAAAAAAATCACCCCAGTTTATTTTGAACAATCGACATTTCATTTCGTGAGAGTCTAAAAAATTGCATTATGAGGCCGAAGACCCGAGATAAAAAATAAACTATGCCCCAAACGAATTTTATGAGGGTCAACACACCAGGTTAAATGCACAAAACGTGATTGTTAAATAAACCTTTGTCACATTGTACATTTCAGTATTAATGAATATGAATTCTCTTCCATTATCGCAATATTAAAATACCACAGCGGAGACACTTGTTTGTTAAAACTGACATTTAAATACCAAAGAGGTGATACTTGTTCTTGCCGGTTCAGTCAGAAAATCGAACGAACGAGCGGACCAATAAACCGGACGATTTATGCACTTTGCAAATTGAATCGCGAACGCTGCATTCGGTAAAAGTTGGAGCGGCGCGCTTGCGCAGTGCGGCGTCAACGCCCGCGGCCGCCGCGTCGCGGATTCTCACAGTCCGAAACGCCCGAAACGGTTACATGTACTTTAGAATCGAAACGACAAAAAAACAATATAATGATACCGCTACATATTACAAATTTATTCCGATCGAGTTAGGAACGCTAAGATATGTGCTCGGACACCACAGTCTCAGACGTGTTGGAAAAAAGTATTTGCATACGAAAATTATGACCTCCCACCCACTCGGTGGATCTCACTCGTATAGATAGGCATGAGCTGTAACAATTTTCTATACTTTGCAAAGAAAATAATATACGATTTGGTGGTTTACGTGGCTAGCGGGGGAAACTTTAGACGATAAGGGTTCTGCGATCGATTCCTGTAAAATGTTTCTAAGTTGATTATCCTAATGTGTTGCATTGATTCTGACATTCTTCTCTGTACATTATTGCGTGCGCAATAAGCAAACTATTAGCTGTCTATGTGTAAATTATTGCAAAACGTAGCATATCTTTTGTAGTGTTTACAATAAACCATATAAAATAGATTTAAATCAAACGTGTTTTTTAAATATATGTAAGTATTGAAAAAATATTAATTTTTATGAAAAAAAAATCAGAAGGAATTCAAAGTAAATATACAGAAATAATGTGTACTAAATTTGCTATAATATAAATATCGATTCATAGTCCTGTTGTAAGCATGTTAAGGAATCTATAAACACGCTCTTTACGTTTCAAGTAATGATTAATTAATTGTATTGCGAAATACACAAATACCATCAATAAAATAACTCAGAATATTTTCTCTGCAAATAAATAACAGAATAACAAATATACCCCAGTTGTTCACATCGAATAGTAACCACAATATATTTGGAAATCCTGGAAAATTTTAATGAACGAAATAAAAAGATAAAAATCTAAGCCACAGAAATTAATTAGCACTACTACCAGTTACATAATTAAATGTTAATAAAGAATACATATTTAATGTAACTATCATACGCATATCCACGCTAATATTAAAATACGAAATAAATCTGTTCCTCTGTTCGTGTTATGTTTTTAAGGTTTCACGAAAATTACTAAGAGTTCTTATAATTTAATTCATTTCAAAGAAGTTTAGTACATAAATAACTGGAACCCAACAAAAGAATATATAAATCACAATTATAAGATTCTAGGAGTATTACCATGAACCGTTTCTATTGCCATGTGTGAAGCTTTAGTCCACGCGGGCAGAACTGCGGGCAACGGTTGGTAATGATATATAACTTGAATGTAGATTCATTATGCAGTTTATTAAAATAAAAACCTAATTTAGAGCAAGGCCGAGCAATCAACAAATATTTTTTTGTTTAGGATTGATAAATAAGTAATATTATGAAATCAGTACGTCAACGATAATTAATTTGTCTTATATGAAAATACAAAATTTATTCCCATGGTTAAACATTTTAGAATTGAAACCGACAAATTGATAAATTGGAAAATAGTCTGTTACCGTTTAGAAACACCACGAAACTCGGCGCCTGCGATAAATTAATTTAACGGAACGATCCAATCGAAGTGATATGAATTTATGCCCACGTAAAATAATGGGCACGTGTCAAACGGCCAACTAGAGACAATTAATAAATCACGTCACGGAACTTTCGCCTGCCACCGCCGGGACTAGAGAGAATCGGCCGGGTATGCAATGCAACCAAAAATCGTATTGAAAATGTCACTGGCAACACAGGTTTTGTGATATTAGCGAAAGTGAACGAGCGTTACGACACGATGAAACGTGTACCGCGACAGTCGAATGGTTCGCGACCGATTAAAATAATAAAAAAAAAAAAACAAGACGAGCGCCGTTTTTAATGCGGAGAAATTTTGATTTCCTTTTTCAATGTGAATATTGTCAATTTAATTACGACAACGATCTGCGGGAGTTCCGCGACTGTTTAATCTTCTACAAAATCATAACAAATAATGGGTTCTTTCCATTTCTAAGATTTCTTGCCAGCTAGAAACAAGAAACTCCTTTACAATGTTTGAAATTAATCTTATCCTGATTGCAGTTAGTAAACTCACCTTGGTCATGTAGTTTGCACGTTTCAAAAAATGATTACTATTTGTAGTCAGCTATCGAGCATTAATTTAAACGTCACCGAATGGAGTGCATTCTGTGGATTATACTCAATGAACTATCTTCCTCTTATGCGTATTGCATTTAATTATAGAAATTTATAGAACTGTCAAGATCGCTTCTCAGATTTCGATAAATGTATATAGGTGTCACGTTTGATATCAATACTTTAGTTTTTTTTTATTTAATACCTGTTTTTTTTAAATTATATTTATGTAAAAATATTTAAAAATGCTCTGCAGATATATACTTAAAAAACAAATAGTATATAATTAGTATGTAATTTAATAAGATGTAAAACGTCAAGCGAATAATATACCTCGCGGAGTATATTATTCGCTTTCTATTGTTTCGCTTGTGAATTTTCATCGCACAGATTTGTTCAAACTCTTACGCAACTTATGGTTACAAATAGAGGAAAAGTTTTTTTTTCTATATTCATGATTTTTTTCATTAACCTTTTTGATACAGTTTCATTTTCGCTATAAAATTAAATTTAGTACAACAAAACGTATGCAGTTATAACGAATCTTAGATTTTTACATCAATTATACTCCGAGACGAAACGCTATATTCAATTTCGCAATGGTTCAATATACGAAAAGTCAAACAGCCTGTCTGACTGACTGACTATCTGTTTGACTTACACAAAACCTGGTCAAGCCAAAAACGCTTTTGAAACGTATCTCGCTTTCGCGTCACGTTTCACGGCACAAGTGATTGTTTTTAGTTCGCGTAACCCTAAAACGATGTCGGTCGATCTGTAATAAAATATTGCGAAAATAGTCGATCATCGGCGCGACAGTCGATAATACTTAATGCTTTTGCGTTACGCCGTCTGACAGCGGCACTGGTCCGGTCCGGCGCATGAAAAGGTTGCATATTTTAGCCGAAGAGCCTTCTTATATCTGGTATTCAAATTGTACCGTAATCGCGAAAAAAAAGAACGACACCGAGTCACCGGAACCTCATTTCTGGATGCGGCAGTGACGATGCCCTTGTGATCGTGACAACGATGGAGCATACCCATCATCACCACCATCATCGATCAGTAGTTCGCTACGAAAGCTCGATTTCGGAAGTTAAATTGACATGCTCGAAAAGCTGACTTCTATTTATTATTTCCCTTGTCAAAAGTCGGTGTACTGTGTCGTGTACACGTCCGTGTATTTTACGTGAATGCGTGTGGGTAATGGATAATACTTTCTTTGTGCGAATTGTATGCATAATTATTTTTGAATACTAAGGATTCAATCGGATTCCGTGTTGTCGCAACTATGTCATTAATATAATAGTAACGAATCGTGAGCTAACTGCTGCTAAATTTGTTCTCTAATAATAAGTGTTCTCACTTAATAGATGTCTATACAGTCCAGGGTTGATATAGAAGCGATTATATCATCCATTTGCATGGCCTCGGTCGCCCCACCGCAGGTGTACTGGTTCCATCGTTGATCTGCTCGGACGCCTTCATTGTTTTATGTCTCAGGCCCTTTCCAACCGTATATGAGCTCTATATTTTGATTTGGCTTTATGATGATTACAGGCCGATATTGCATTTTTAACTCTATATATTATAACTATTATATATATATATATATATATATATATATATATTTATATATAATAGTTATATATTACATATTTTAATGTAACTTTTCCTCACTAATATTTTACATGCGCAATTGATATATTTCGACAAGAACCCATGATTCAACCCAACCCAATCAAAGTTAGTAAGCTTCTCCGAGTCAAAATTTATACTAAAAAGAAATTTTGTGACGCAGCGAAACAACTTTAAATCGACCTCATATCGGCACTTCCTCCGCTGCGCGCGATACTTTACAGGTCTCATTAAACGTTTCTAATACTTTGATCCTTTAGCTATCAAGTGGTGTAATTAAAGTTTGAATGTAGATAATAGATATGTAGCTGCAGGGTCAAACAGTATCCCCCGGTTTTGTTATTATCGATTTGCTGAACTACCTCCCTCTAGGGAAGCAAAATTTAAAGACGTATTTACGTCCAAAAATGAATAATTTTATCTCAAAAATCGACAATGAAAATCGTTGTCAATGAAATATCTTCAGCGGACAAATATGGAAATGTGAAATTGAAATAAAGAAGGAATAAGCGTTGATATAAAAAAATAAGCGTATGAATTGTTTATTCTAAAAAATTTAATTTTTAATGACATGTACAAGTATACACGTGCCCCACTTGGAATATAACAGGGATTTTTCACTGAATTTTCGATTTTTCCAATGAAACTAATCGTGTAAAATTAATGGAATGGTCATTCTAATTTACATTTTTTTTTATATATATATTCAACCAACTCTAAATTACTGATATTCTAAACAGTTCAAAAATGCGTTCGTTTCTTTGTTTACTACATCTTTTCACGCTTCAAACGGACGTCAAATTGGCACAGATGTGCTGACACGCCTTTATGTCACATAAAAGCACAAGCGTTAGTTTATTTTTTTCGAACTAGCTTTTGCCTATGTTTTGCCACAATTTTATCTGTGTGGATCTTTCATAAACAAAGTTTCCAAACTTAAACTCGGTCTCGGTCCTACTTTCGATTTATCCCAGTCCGAATCCCGGTCTTCAATTGCTTAGATTTCTCAATACGTATTTCTAAGTATAAAAACTGTCATAAGTTTTAATATAGCTTACTTTGTCACTCAAATTGTTTCAAAATTTTCCAAGTACCCGATTGCTATACACGTGAAAACTATTGCTATTTTGTCTCGGAATTTCAAATCGTTAAATACACTTCATTATCTAGACACTAATTTAATAAAAAATGCATGTAAGTCTATTCAATGAACAGATCACCAAAAGCAAAAGAATTTTAAATCGGACTGATAGTGCCTGAGATAAGCACGTTCAAACTTACAAACACTTCAACTTTGTAATATTATAATAGAGTATATATTGCAAATATGTATATTCCAATGTAGCAAAGATACCACATTTAGGATAAAATTTGGAATCTCACATCCACGGTTCCGTATCAACAAACAAATTTAGTTTTTGTAGAATGGGTGTAAATAAATATATACACATGTTTGAGTGAAAGGTGCCCATTATATTAATTTGCGTAATCATCTTACATAATTGTACGGCGGTTTACATAAGGCATTTATAACATACGATTTCATCAGAATCGATGATAAATTAGCGGAATTATAAGGCTGTTCACACTGACGGACGGATAGATCGAAAGAAGAGTTATTTTATCATTTCAAAGAAGAGTTATTTTATCACGCATCCCTTATTTGCATTTGTGCTGGCGAGTTTACAATAACGATCTTTAATCCGAGTCATTATGACTATATTAAGTTATAACATTCGGTGCCAGTCTATGTTCCAAATAGCCACACAGACAAATAGACGCCTAGGTAAGGCGAATGTTATTTTTTTTTTTTTTTTCAACTTTAATATGAAATGAAACATTACATTTTTGTTGTTAATACACAACAGTTATATCGATAAAATTAAGAGTTCTACAAGGCGAGAGAGGGAAATTAAGAAAGAAATGGCGTTTGTGTATACACCCCTTTAAATTACAAAAAAACTAGACAAAATGAGTAATTCAGTGTAATTCATAATTAACTTTAAAAGTTTTAAATTCACAAAGGCGCGAACACAAGCTTTGACGACTGACATTAAATCCAACAAATCGGGTATCACAGACATTTTTGACTGTTTTAACTCGATCGAGGACATCGGGCTGCGCTGATATTGCAGTAACTTGGCAAATATCCTTATCCGAATCGCGAACATGTTTTTATTCGCAGAACTCTCACAGGAAAATACTTTGGTAGAACTAGTGCAAGCGATATCTATTGATATTTTATAAACCAAATATCGTAATAAAATTACTATTCAGAGACTAGAGATGTATGTTTAAGTCGTTATAAAGCACATTAAACGCAGCCAATGGAAGTTATATAATATAGTAGTAC
Organism: Eumeta japonica; assembly: GCA_005406025.1. Taxonomy (NCBI): domain Eukaryota; kingdom Metazoa; phylum Arthropoda; class Insecta; order Lepidoptera; family Psychidae; genus Eumeta; species Eumeta japonica. Next base: position 212,168 of record BGZK01000268.1, read on the forward strand.
TTTGCAAATATACTACATGAAATACTACCAAAATACTTTAAAAGTAATAAGTAAAGTCGAAACAAAGATGAACAAATTTATTTTAAGCTGAATTTCAGAAAAATAAAAGTTTTGAAGGCACGTTAATTACAAATTTAAGGAAACAACGGAAAAATACATCCTTCTAAGGTAAAACTATAAGCAAAATGACAATTGAAGTCTGATAATTCTAAACGTGAAAAAAGACTAAAATTTCAAAAACTATCAATCTTTGAAACAGAATCTATATTAGTGTATACTTAAACAATATCCCCAATATTCGTAATAACTGCGCTTTGAGGAAACTAAAAATTAATAGCTATTTATCAGATATTATTTAAAATGTGAATAATTAGCGATAAAGAGCTGGTGAGATAACAATCTTAAGCATAAATTATTAAAGCATTAACATACCAAGTGTCTAAATAAATTATAAATCACTATTTTCTTTCATAATTAGGTCGCTTTTTCATTGACTGATTGATAACAACATATCGTCGCCAACATGTCGGACGGTCTGTTGATAATATCAACAATTCAAACTTCAAACTTTGATTCAACGACAGAATAACAATATCGGTATGGATAACACTTCCATATCTTATTACCGGATTGCAGTATACGGTAGAGATAATGTTTAAGAAAAATATTTTTTTTATTTGCATCCAACAATGGAAGTAAATTACTATGAAGTCACACAAATACTGGCCGAGTGGTGGCGATTACAGTATCATTTCGAGAGAATTATTAGTTTCCGGACAATATTTCTAATTTGAATCAATTAATTTCTAAACATAAAAAAGAACACAGAAATGACAGTTGAACAGTCATTCGTGGTCTAATTAAATTCAAATCAAGGAGGTGTTTCATATCTAGCCTGACATGCATACTGTACATACAAAATCAAATAAAATCTATAGATATAGATAAAAGAACAAACTTGCAATTTTTTAGGTTTTTTTTTATATATATCGCACTTTAAATATCTTATCTATATTTTTTTACGATCCCGTAGCCAAAACCAAAAAGTAACCCTTACTATCTAATGTCATGTCTGTGTGACCGTATGTCATAGGCTTGTACCTCTGCCAATTTACCATTAATTTTGATTAAAAGTTACTAGCTGGTTTTTCATCTAAATCACCAAACAATATTGTAAAGTGATTACAAAAAATATTTATGCGATAGCTATCTGTATGTGCATAAAATGGAAAGACAAAAAATTTTATTTTTCCGCAGCGTGTTGCGTCTAAAAGTGTACTATAAATACATTAAAAATTCTAAAGTGACTACTTTCTCTAGGGAATATATTTCGCAGTTCATGAGATTCCAAATACATTAATTTATTATCTCCCAGTCTAAGTTCTTTGACCAATCGTCTTAAAAATCTGCAAAATTGCAATAATAAAGCATTATAAATACATTCAAGGAAAATTATTGTTGATTTAGAGGAAAACTCATAAATCTTGACGCTTGACAGACGCAACTGTAAAACGCGACACATAATAGGACGCGACAATAGATCAATAGACAATAATTATTTACGTCCAAATAGGAGCGACATTCATTTTCTCGGCTTTAGCGCCAAAACGGTATTCGTGTTGGAGCTGCGTTTAGAGTATCCCCGCGCGGTCTAGCTGCACTGCAAATTTAGCGTTCTGGAGCATAGCCTATCATTATTCGTATTCTAGAAAACTGACAAACCAGTTTAAATGACAGATATAGCTATCAGCCCATTCCGCTTAAGTTGTCTTAAATGTGGCCATTTCGAAAACGGATTTCCAATTTGACATTGTTTTTTCGTATATTGCCGTACTCAGAAGGAATTTAAGTTAAAAACTTATCTAGCCACTCATAAAATAAATATACAGAAGTGTAAATATGCAAACTGTACATTTTCCAACACCACCAATGAGGTACTGGACTCTGACGTGCGAAACATAATACTAATGAATATTTAGGATTCGTAAGACCACATTAAACTTCTTTCGAATGTCAGTATGTGACATGCGTGAAAAAATGATCTTGACCATACATCCTAATAATAATTTTATTCTTTTTTTCTATCTGTAAACTCGATTTTGTAGATTACACCGTAAGCGTTTAAGGACTATTTAAATACAAATCTAGTGTCTGTGTTAATTTTATTTATGCCTGTTGTCTATGACATATATAGTGTTATAAAATATTAATGAATAAACTGCCCTTAACTAGTTTTCTATACTATACGTGGGGCGAATTATAAGTTTCTGGAACTGGCCACTCACACTAACACTATTTAAAAAGTAATTACTACATTTGAAAATGGAACTCTTTCGCTATAGATTACCAGTATGTTTCATTAAATATTAATCGTTTTTATATTGTTGCGTTATTTTAAAAATGCGTGTCTTCATCAATATGGATTTAAGTCGTAAAAATTTTGTAGTATGATTTTCTACGATTTTAAGTGTAAATTGACAGCTCAGCAGAGCCTCTCTCGGCTGCGAACTGATTTTGGTGATGAAGCACCATGCATGATGCCTATTTATATCTGGTTTGCAGAATTCAAGCACGGTCGTATCAATCTCAGTGACGAATTTCGTGATTGTCACCGTCCACCGTTGTGAACAAGGAAAACATCGATCGGGGGACAGCATGATCGAAACAGACAGGCATGTGACCCACCATGAGATTCGGGTATTCTTAGGTATAAGCATGAGTCAAATACAAGCAATCTTACGCAAACTTTTGGGTATAAAAAAGCTGTGCTTGCAGTCGATCCCACACAATTTAACTGAGGCTCAAAAAATGGACCACTTTACTTGACGCAATGCCATGCTTACCAGATTTAAGGAAGGAGCGTCAAATTCGGTGTGGGAGATAGTAACAGATGACAAAGCATGGATTTATTGCTACGATTCAAAAACAAAGCAAAGTAGCGCGCGAGCGAAATGCCTCTAAATGAATGATTGCTTTTTTTTTAATAAAACTGGACCCGTAGCTACGGTTGCTTTGAATAATTATCGTACCGTGAATAGCGATCGGTACACGACCATTTTTTTGGCGGAAGTTACTCCGAACTCTGTAGAAATAACCGTAATCGTCGTATCATCTTGTACTACGACTTTGCCAGTTCACACTCGGCCAAGCAGATAAATAAATTTTTGATTTTCTCATTTATTCCAGAAATTTTCAGTGCGCCCAATGGTGTTTAATGAGACCAGGCTAAGGCATTTTTTTTAAATTGCGTCTTCTTTTCAGCCTTATCTTCCTTTAGCCAGCCTTTAGACGGCACTCACATCGATGGTTATACTCGATCGATGCCCTTGGGAACAAAGTAGTATATAATACAGTGTTGGGCCACTTCACGCTCCTCCAGATATATAAATCTAAAGATACAAGCCGATGATAATATCGGTCTCCATAGGTTTTCAATCTGTATGAAAAGGCGGAGAAATCGGAGGGGAAAAATAAAACAATGTCGCATGCAAAACCAATTATTTTTATTTCGACACATAATAAAATCACAAATAGAAATCTGAAGATTGCATAATCACATTTTTAATCATAAAAACTAAAATGCAATCCCCGGGTATTGCCATGCAGTAATCAATAACAGAGTTTAATTAGATTCGATTGGATTACAACTAAAATCAAATACTCGACAACGAGGCGACGACACCGCAGGTAGATTTCACAATAATTGAATTGATTCTGTCTCGATATAATCAACTGTTGAAGTAAACGTATATATCATCATTACAAATAAAATAGCATGTCAATTACATAATGTCTATATCTACATTAAATGAATACAGTAAATCCATGCACATTTGCGATTTTACATAATAAAAATATAAAATTATTCGTTAGTAATGTTAGTCAACATAATATTGGAAATTAAAAAAAAATATGAGACAATTATATCCATGGATCAAATGTGGAAACGATACAAAGATAAATAACATCTTTCTGAAACGAATTTCATGAGAAAAAAAAAAAGAAAACGTGAAATCAGTCGTGATTTATTAAACGATAAATGGTGAATCGTGCGCTAACAATGCAGCACTTTCACAACGGAACCACGAAAAGTTCAAGGAAGGAACGCCACCGCAGTCGGATACTGAAATCACAGAAGTAACGGACGGCACGCCCAGTATCGACTGCCGGTTTCGTTCGATCCTTACTGCATTAGGTACGGTCAAAAAAAGAAGTTAACACTAAAAAATGGTTCCATCGCGAAAAAGTATACATTGGCCGGTGGAGTATTTTGATTGCGGCGGCGGGAGACGGCTTCTCGGAAGCGGGCCGGCGGTCGGGGCTCGTGTCGCATCTGTAACAAACGAATTATCGTTTAGAGCTGCCGCTTTTTGTACGCGTTTCCGTGAACGCCCCCGACAAAAGGCGACAAAGGATGATGACTTGTAAAGCTTTCGCAATGTGATGATTCGGTTCATAGAAATGCTCATTTTTCTGTAAACGCCTTTCCATATTCTAATGGTGATTGCGTCGTCGCTAAGAGAGAAAAAGCATTGCTTTCAAAGGTATTGTTTTGCCTTTTATTTGCGTTGCAAGTTCTGAATGATGTATATAACACTGAAAATTTAAGATTACCAAAGTGAACACCGTCCAGTGTCTGTGCCCGAAATGCTGAGACACACCCGTCCACAATCTTTTCATTTTAAATCAAGAGGCTTAAAGTTTGCTTTCATTCCCATTTCACGGCGTCGAAGCGTGTGGAGAATTTGACTGTCATTGGTCAGATCGCCCGTAGTCAGGGTTCAAGCTTGATACATTCCAATTCGTAAGCCACATGAAGTGAATAAATATTTATTATTGGAATGTAACTGAATATGTCCATCAAAATAGACAATGAGCCTAAGCACAGTCGATAATGGAATCCTTGAAGAGGTAAAATAGTGAATATAATCAACTATAATCCATTGATTGCATCGTATTCCTAAAATTATTAAATAGGTTTCATTATCATATATCAAACTTCAATTATTCATACATTATAAAATTTAAAATGTACAAAATAAGATCCAGCATAGTGAATAAAAAGCAACTTTTTCGTATGAAAATATTAGAATGACCTATATCAATTTACCTGCATTTCGCATATAGCTGTATCGTAATTATGGGAAATCATAGGGTAAGTAAATGGCAAATGAATACTTTCTGTAGTCATGCAGTTCTAAACAATAGTATATTGTGTGACTAGGGATGAAACAAAACGATTTCAGACCAGAGTGAAGTTGGCTGCCCGAGTGAAGCGAGGGCTGACATCACTCGGTCTGAAATCGTGTTTCATCCCGCGTCACACACTATATTTTTCATATCAACTGTATTGAAAATGCTAGTTTTATTGTCTGGAGCCGACAAGAACTAGATTATTTCAGACCAATAGCGATAATACCATTTTATTACGTAAATTTATTGAGCAAATCAAAAATTACAATTCAAGAGCTTTCGATTTCGACGGTTAGAATGACAATTATAAAGGCATGAAATAAACAAAAGATACTCTGACAGGATTGAAAATAAATCTGCAACTTCGTTCAGCGAGCAGAAAATGATCAATTCCTGCTCTGCGGGCAGGAATTGCTTAATTGCTGCCCGGCGACGGTCGCATTGGTCTGAAATTGACTAGTTTCTGTCGGCTCAACAGGCATGAAACTAGGCATTTTCAATGCAGGCGATATGAAAAAGATATTTGCTATTACAATGGTTTAGTCAACCAGTAGGTATATTCGTATGTTGCTAACGTTACAGTAGTGTCATAAAGAATTCACGTAGCAAATACATAAAACGCTATTATTGGCTTGCCATCACAATAACTTGGCCGTTTTAGGCAAGGCCGTCACACTACTTTCTGTTTTCATGAAATACCTGATTTTGAAAACCTACGACCCGATCAACGTACGTTAATATGTCGTTGTGTCCCAACTAATTATATATTCTGTTATTTCGTATCAGAATGGGCTTCCTAAATTGTAAAATAATAGTAAATAATATTTCGAAAGTGAAATGTACTAAAACAATAATTTTTATGTACACAGACAGCTCAAAATTAAAAAAAAAAATTTCAGTCACAAGCGATAGAAGCGCCAGTCACGGGAGCGGCCTCCTCGCACTCGTCGTATAAATAAATCACTCCGGACGATGACTCGCCGACGGTTATTACCGCGGCCGAACTCTAGCACTGGTGGGGCGCGGGGCGCGGGGCGGCCCGACAATGTCGCCGCGGCGAATTATGATCTATGAACGCGCGGAGTATCGGCGGCCGAAGTGCTAAATGCAGGGGGCTCCCGGGGATTGATGTCGGCGACGTGACTCGGCGAAATTCACAACCCGAGCTTTGGTTTTAAAGCGTCTGCGGGAACATTCCCGCCGATTACAAAATATGTGTACAGTGCAGCGTAATGCGGTGGACGGGCGCGCGGAACGTCACCTGTATTGAGGGCTGTAATCGTATCAAGATTTTTATCATCCCGTTGCTGAGGCAGATTCTCCGAAGACCTTTTTATTTCAGACTAAGGGGCTCGACACGCCGACCTTACGCGGGTCGGGGGTTACCGCCGACCCTTGCCACCAAATGATAACAACGTCAGGAAACGAAAGCTAATCAGCATGCAGCGTGTGGTATATAAATTAACTCTTAATTCAAAAACTTAATGGTCAATTCGCTCGTGGTCAGGATCGGATCGAGTACCACCTGGTTAGAGAGCAACGTACTTAACCACTAAGCTAACTCCGCTGAAGACTGTACGCTAAGGTAAAACTGTTTAAAACAAAAATGAAGTACTCTTGTGTATAAATATTTCAATAGTTCGATTATATAGATAATAACTGACCTATCAAATATGACATTAACTAAATGTTCGACCAGAAGAACAATACAATTGTTATTGTGAAAAATAAGATTGATATCAATTTAAAATTAAAATTTAACTACTTATAAATTGAGATACATATCTTTATTAGATTTGCATGACTTTAGGCCGACTCCAAACTACCCCCAAAGTTGTGGTAGGTAATTTAATTTTTTTGAAAAACGTTAAAACTTATTCAAATTAAATTTTATATGGATTAATTTAGATAACTGTAAACTCTATCGAATTCAAGATCGGGGTTGAACGAAAATTCATAACGAGGTCAAAATAGGGATAAATTAAACATAATTATGTACGCACGGAAAAAATGAGTACGTTCGTTAACAAACGAAAATGGAAGTCGCATCGTAAATCCTGAAAATAATCAGCAACGAGACCAAAACAAGTAACACAATGTCTTTTAATAAGTAAATGTCGCCAATAGAAATGATAAAAGTATAAATTTTTATATAGAGTTAGCAACCGAAGACAATGTTAGGAAATCGACGACGCAGAAAGGCTTACACCTCTTCAAACAAGTCCAGAAACCTAGAAAACCAACAATGGGCGGTCGTTAGGGAGGCCAGATTGACGCAATACTATACGTACTATCCGAATGGAAACAGATGGTCGTATAATGCTTGTTTGAACAGCGGCGATCTGGCTGTGGAGTTTAGAGGGCACCTTCAAATAGCTATTTGTATTGATATAATGACAATCTATCTATCTGAACATATTTCGTTTCGCTGTTTTTCGTCTATGTAGAACGTTCTTTTCAATGGTTCACGTTCTTTAAGTTTATTGTACTATGTTTGTTGTAAAATGATATGAACATAATACATATTCCTTTATTATGATTTCGATGTAGACATTTTATGACTATATCAAATGTCTATTTTGTATACCTACTACCATGATCGTTAGGAACTCTCCAATCGAAGTTATTTACAAATACATCTAGTTGGGATATAAACTGTCAGATCGGACAGATTCAACTTCTATAAAGTGGTTACAACAAGCATTCAGCCCGGCTGGGCAGCGTTCGCGAAATTGTGACGCCTCTTCAAATACAACACACCTCAGTGCCTAAAGACAAAAATCTTTGAACAGCGCTTGTTACATAAGACGGTATAGGGATGCCAAATGCTGATTGATACCTTACCATTGATTTCACAAACAAATTCCAAATTTCTTAACGTCTAATGAAAGGGGCCTTGCTAATCTCTACAGGGGAGATAACATCCGAAGTGAGAAATCCGTAGATGAACCTTAGTGATGACATGATACACACAATCAGTACGGTGGAGTGCCAACGGGTACGCCATATCACTTGTACAACGAATAAGCGCTAGGGAAGAGAGGTTCTAGAGTGGCGACTACAAACCAGACTTCGCAGCATACGGTGGCCTGACAATCTGACGCAGGTGATCATCGGTTACAGGTGGCTCAGAATTGTGTCAAGGAAATACAGAGGGGAGGCTTACGTCCGACAGTGGACGTTCAATGATAGAACCGAATTATGAACATTATTGTTAGTACAAAATAATAGAATTAATAGATTTGGATGTTTTCATTAAATGTTTGTATGACGACAACATTTGTAAGCGCAACATGTATATACATATACAATTTGTTATGTGAGTTTGATTTTGTTTGACATAAAATTGAATTTTGTGTAATGATTTAGATATTTGTATAATGCTTTGTTTTTTTTGTAATGGGTGTCATTTCAATTATGATTGTAAGGTAACATATATATATATATTTATATATATATATATATCAATTATACACAGTGGTGCCTCTGGTGCAAGTAAGCACTAGAAAGTGCATGCTCGGTATAAACTATATGGAGAGTAGAGGTACCCCTGCTACCCTCCATATTCTAAACAGTACACGTTATTTTGGAGTAGCTAATGACTTATGATATTATATCGCGTCGAAAACACGTGTTATTCTGTATCGTTTTATGAAGAAGTACGGCGCAAAAGAAGACAACGAACAATTTTTAAATAAAATAAAAAGTTTTGACTCCAACTTTATAGCATGCGCACTTAATTTCTTATATTCACGATCCCAACAGACACAACAGTAATGTTCGGTCCTTTATTATCACACGGTATCTTACCTCGGATCTCTCTGTCACTCATTTCCGGATGCGTTGAAATTGAAATCTTTAAAATTTGTATACCCCTATTAGGACCGAATTTTTTGCAGTCTACCCTATATCATTGTGTTCAGAATAAAACAGCGCTTATGCCGATATAATTTTTTTTCTATTATCGAATCTAGTGAAGTAACTAGTATTGACATGTGACATGTGACCTGTTTATACCTGTCTACCCATTAGTTCGTCCAGGTAAATAATAGTCTACCCTACGTCTGCACATTCTACATGTTTTATACTTTAAGTACAATATAAAATTTTATTATTATCTTCATTTTGCAACATTTTATGAAAAATCATTTTTTTTTAAATAATTAAAAATATTCTGTCCAGGATTTTTGTTGTCTACCCATTTTTAATATATTTTCTAATAGACGAAATTTATTATAAAATAAGTTTGATTCTCTTATCAACGCGATGGGTGTCGATTTAGATTGGGATCTTAGACCAATTAATTCAATCATTTACATGGATATCTAATGTGGCCAAAGAAGGCTCAGCTACGATCTGCGTTAGAACACGATTTTATTGGGTAAGTCTTTTTTATAATTTTATATACTCGGCAAGCAATAGCTGAAGCGTATATAGGTTTTAGTTGTTTCATGCCTAGCCTTGGTTCAAATCGTTGTGCTCGATAATAAATCTATATACCGACGCTGTCAAAATACACAATAAGAAATTACCGCATATCCGAAGACGCCCTGTAACTGCGAAAACCTAGACACGACCACTGGAACTCTCCACAATTTTTAATATTTATATAAAAAGGATGTGACAATGACACACCCGAGTCGGTTTTGCGATTATGAAACGGCTCGCGGTCGTGAGCGGCTCATATGCGATCCTCTCAAAAAAATTAACACCGATCAGAGAAAATATGCGTTATTTAGTAGGTATTGCACGCAGCGGCGACCGAACATTTAGAAGTTAAGAAAGACCCACATACGTACTACAGCCGCTCCGATGAATCATAGAAGAATTTGCGTTGTAACTGTGTTAACAGCGTAAATTGACATTAATAGTAGACGGAATGAACCGCCCGGCCGGCAACAGCGCGGACGTTATCGCACGCACGCCGCTATCTTCACGCGTTAAACAAATATAAAACATCGTTTTCACGCACGACCTAATGGCTTTGCAGTAGATACGCTTGGTAGGTTATAAAAGTTGAAAGCGCATCTATCGAAAATGTCAATTTGTAAAATAACAATTTTAAGTCAAATCAAGAAGGCTTCCCGTGTCCGAGTCTTTGTTGCGATTATCTCTAAAATTACGATATTATAGCCTCTGATAGAGTAGTCTGATAGGAAACCAAATATATAAACCTTCAACGAGATGTGGATAGGATTATAATTGGCATGTATTACTATAGATATTGTAATAACGACAAAATTCATTCAACTAACAAAATAATCGAAATATAAGAAGCTGACGTGATAATAGGCGGTAACATCTGTCCTAGAACTGCTGACTAGCCAAAACTTGTGCAGAAACCATGCATACGAAAGCGTAAGACAATTTTTCAGTTTTGTAAACTGACAATCGAAAAAAGTCAATTTTTAGAAACTAGTATAAAAAAAAAAGATTCATTTATAGTTGTGAGCTATTTCAAAGGCATAGCACAAAGAGAAATAGAAGTAAAAAACGGCCATTCAATTCTAAATGTGCTACAATATAACACAAATATCAAAATTACAGAAGTGAGGTGTTACTGGTGGAAAAAATTAATATAAAAAAGTGCAAAACTAGGGAAATTCACAAAACTTAAAATTCCAGATAAGAAGCTTTCTCAAAGAAAAACAATAAACGACTAATGATGTGATTATAGTAAAGAAATTAATATATATATAAAGGAAAATTTACGTGGATCCATTATGAATATATCATGTGAGCGCTATAAAATAGGCAAATTCAAATAAAGAAATCAATATGTAGGACAATATGTAATGCTCAGGAACCGAACAGCATTAAGCCTTCTACTGGCCAAAATTAATCTGATCGTCCAGCCCGTCGCCGGTCGGCGCGCGGGCCCTGCGCCCGTTATCGCACTAGCCGCGGCGTTATCAATCAGGGTTTCGTCACCGTCCCCGATTCGGCCCACACGATGATAATCCCGACTCGATCCGCTCAATTTCCTAATGCCGGCGGGGCACAGACAAACGCCAAGAATACCGGCTCTATCTAGGTTAACGTCTAGTTGTGTATGCGAAATGCCATACTACACGAAAAATAATGTTTCTCGCGTAGGAGTTTGAATGAAAAATATTGTGCTAATCGGACCTATACAATTAGTGTTTCGTAGTCACATATTTAAATAAATTTAAAAAACAAACAAAAAGAAAAACTTCTGAACGATTTAATATATAGAAATACAGAAACACTAAAAATTAGAAAAAAATTTCCCTATATATATTATTTCGTTTATGTAGCTACAAAAAATGTTTATGTATCTATATGTAGCTAGAAATGAGCTTCTGATACAAAAATGAACAAAAATCCCGCCAACAGGGGTCCGTTTGAACCTTTCGTGTACGGAATCCCAATAAACCTACTCGTAATAAAAACGAATAATAAAAATTAAATTTCATCAGTGTACACCAATAAAACCTGCGCTGTCACTACCTGCTTGACATTAAACACAATTCACATACTGCTTGTTTTGGTAAATTATTGAGCAAGAAAAAAAAAGCACGCACCTTATAGATTTTTTAAAATTAACTCATTAATTATCTGACATTTTTATGGCAATTTCTTTAATTAACCAACTTCAAAATTAAAAAGAAGGAGATCCTCTATTCGACTGTATTTTTTTTTATGTTTGTTACCTCAGAATTTTCGACTGGGTGAACCGATTTATTTATTTTTTTTTATTTTAAAGCTGGTGCTTCCCTTGTGGTCCCATTTAAATTTGGTTCAGTTCTAACAATGGCATCCATGAGAAAACCATATAACGCTTAAATTTGCATTAAGTTTGTGCGCGACAAATGGACGAATAACTCAATATCACGCCAAGCCATTTCGATGATCCTTTTTTATTGGCAAGGATGCACTTCAAGGGTACTTTGATGGGTTTGGTTTGGTTCTGATTATGGGATCCATGACAAAGTAACGGAACTCTTCAATTCTTAGAAGCAAATTAAGAATACTCGGTCGCATCTTTTATAGGCTATCCGGATATTTGAGTCACCTACTGTAACGTCGTTATTGTCAAGTAATTGTAGTCGAATATGATGATCAATGGAACTCCTTAACGGCTTACAATAAGGGTGCGATCTATGAGCAGCATGTTTAGAGAAGTCTACCCATATTCAGGCAAATTGGTTAGTGTACTTCAGATTCGCTAAAAATCAAAAATAAACAAAATTTTAATAAAAAAAATAGACTTAAAAAAAGCTATTCCAGAACAAATTAATATGCACTAAAAAGTAAAAAAATAATTGCATATTCTTCTACAACATAATAATCAACTTACTTTTTCTACTCATCAATATGTAGGTCCGATCTATGTGTTTACCACGCAAGAAGGTAGTTAGGTACCTACCCATTTCAAATTTAACTCAGCAAATAAATATGAATAACAAACAAAGATCAAAATATTTTTTAAAGTTCTCCAAGTAAAATGAAATGAAAAATGTTAGACTACTGAAAAGTCAACCAAATTATTACGATAATATAATAAAGTTACAATTATTGTTATTTTTGGAGTCGGTGTCAGCCAAGCAAACACTACAATATACCTAGCAATTTTTTGAAGTCGATTTTTTTTATTAAAATTTTTGTATGTCCTAGATTAACATCTACTATTTCAAGTCCTTGTTATGAAGAATTAGAATTTATAGTTGCAATAGTTCATTAGATATTTGCATCTGTATCGATAAATTAGTTTTTTCTGCATCGGATGAAACAATAAAACGATTCCTTGCAAACGCCAATTTATTTAAAGAGGTTTTTATTATATTATATTTTAGTTAGTTATTTTATTATATTATATTTTAGTTATTTCTTTATATAAAAGGTTTTTTTATATAAAGAAATAACTAATTTTCTAAAGCAAGTTCTGTGCGTCATTTGTATTTTCATATACAAAGGTCTCTAATTGTTATTTGTCAGCTGACTGAGGGCACTACCCTGCTACAGAGTTGCATCTCAAATTGAGAGTTGGACTTTTGAATTCTCCACTCTGGTTTGGATGTATACATTATAAACAATATATTATTATTATTTTAATAACTAAACAGAAATTGTTAATTAAAAAAAATCGAATTGAAAAAGATACTTCGATACATAAAGTACTTCCTTAATAAGCGCCTGCTTCGCTTCTACTTCGACGTTCTATATTCTATTTCGACATGGTTAGAGATGGCACAGATTTTAAAAATTCGCGCCAAAAAAGAACATTTCGTTCGGAGACGTGCCTAATAAATGAGGTCTTATATGTTGGCGTAGTGACCACCTCGGCTCAAACGCGGAATATTAATGGCGTGGTGATAAGACCCGAAATCGGAACACAGACATTTCAACTTTAATGACGTTGTTCGATTTTTCGCCTTTCACTTGTCCGCAAAATCACCGTCGTACTTTGTACATAGACGAGGAAATATCGAAAATCGAGTAGCACAAAAACTGTGAGATGATGACCTAGATGAGCTAGACGTTTTATTTCTGAGATATACTGAACGTATAGATTAGAATAATAAAATGAACATGGATAATATATCGATGGATAGTACATATTACTGACAAAAACTAAGTTTAAAAATTAAGTTCTCATATAAGAAATAGCAAAAAATTACATTTACAATATAACAAAAACAATTACTTTTGTGAACAAGTATATTCTCGATAATAACACTATATCGAGTGCGACTAACTATAAATGTGCATTCCAAGGAGAAATGATCTCTCAAGAAAATAGGAATCGTCATGTGTTTCTTTTCAAGACGGCTTTCTACTATCACGGGATTCTTAGATATCAAAGTAGCACGGCATTTTGCCACAAAATCAATGTCACAATTGAATGTGAATACTTGACGTGTCATCGCGAGTTTTTAAGTGAGGGGTATTTGTTAACATAACTTATTCTTTTTATTGAACGGACTATAACAAACGCATTGCTGTGTAGTTTAGTTGCTTTCACAGTAAAAATTTTGATCTGCGAAAGGCACTCACAAGACCGACCAATCAGGGCTTTTAAAGAAAATTGAAAGGAATGGGCGCAGTCGATGCAATCGAAGTACTGTAGAATTAGCTGCATATTAGCATATCCACTAAAATGATTTCTTTGAGCTCAATCGGTGCACTGAAAACAAAGTTAACCAATGCGTACCCCATCTATCGACTAATCTGAAGAAACAAATGACGGAACACATTACATTTAATTGATGAACTAATACAATTATACAAACATCAAATAATTTCGTATCGGTTTGTTACGTATAATGAAAAAAATATAAAACAAACAAAGCAGTGGCCGAACAGAGAACACTGAGCGTGAAACAGAAGCTTATCCTCGCAAAGGTGACCGTCGAAATTATTTAAACTACTTTCAGTAATTGAAATCATTCATCACCTTTCATACTAAGTGTAATCAACTATAATCAACTAGAACTTTTTCCGCGATTTAGCCTTCTACTGATTACGTGATGTAACTTTCTAGAAGAGAGAAAATTATTAGTAACAAATGACCTTCCAGCTAAATGATAGAAATGTGTGTATTTCCAACTAAATATATATTTTAATTCTCAAATATAATTATTTATATTTCCATATTAAACCCGAAAAGCTTTTGTATGATGTCAATGAAACAAGAGAGACATACAAAGATGCACCATGTGGAAATGTAGTCTCTACCTACCCTTCCGGGAAATAGGCATGAGTTTAAATTAATGTATTTAAATCTTTAATGCTATTATTCAATTAATAACTCCAGAAAGTGTAGAAAACGTTTACTGACATTTTCTGAATAAAAAAGAAATAATAGACAAATTTGCATTTAGCACATATCGGAATAATTACTCAAATAATTAATTACATCGCTCGACCACGTCATTGCGCAGTGACATTTCGATATATCACTGTGATGAGCCTAATCAAAATTCACTTATCAAATCCGAAAGCACGTAGTTGCGCCGACGATGTGCAGACCCGCACGCGTCGCGGCCATCGATCTGCTATCCGCGGCCGCGTGTGATCTCTATCGCGGACGCTAATTGCGGGTTCTCGACCACAGTTAATTAAGCTCCGTACACATCTGCCCCCGGGCGGGCCTTTCGTTTATTTACGTCATATTTTTATTTTTTTCACACCTCGTAATCGCTAAAATCACGAGCCCGAGCGCCGCGGCCGAGAGCGACTTTCCTAATTAATTTTCGTGAAACACTGTACTATTACGAGTCGCTTCCGAACGTAGCGATTGCGGTATTTGAATTCATAATTTTGTATTATTTGTACGTATTTTTATTACAATTGTTCTGAATTTACGTCCTACTTAACATTCATTAATCGAACGATGATTTTATATCGCAATTACGACAAACATTTTAGTACATACATGTTCCCGTTCGTGACGTTTGTTTTCATATCCGAGATTCAGATTTCGAAACAAATATATTGTAACCTTCGGCGAGGTGATCAGATAACGCATGAAGTTTTAAATTTACCAATCTATGATAGCTCCATAGACGTTTACATCTACTGGCCTTCGATATTACTTATCGATACGGTATTAAGAAACACCATAACCCTGTCTAACGACAGATAAATATTATCGTACGTAATCTCATATGTACTAAGAAAATTGTTGCCAGGAGGAATTGTAGCCAATGCATACGTCGAATCCGAAGAACAATAATGAAGTATTTCATGATAATATTAAATTGGTAACACAGATAACTCGTGCGCGCGATAAAGTTTATTGTATTATTTACCACAATCGGCATTACGTAAGAAAATAATGGTGTCAAGTGTACATGTTTATTTATAAACGCAACGTAACGATATAGATTTTGAGATTTGAAGCGATTTGCTGTCAATTTCGATGTCGCAATCCGCGTTTAGCGGAGTAATCGTTCGACTAATAAGGCCCGAACGCTAAATGGAAAAAATAAAATTAACTGTACGTACAGAACTACTTATTGACCATGACCGATATTTCTCATTAGAGATTTAATTTCATTCGAATAAATAAGAAAAGATTAGATAATCCAGTCTTTTGAAAGTACCTATAAGGTCTGAAATGGGTCAAGTACACACGAGACCGAATGTCATAAGCACTAAAACGAATTGTAACGGGAACAATTTTCAAAATATTTAATATTAAAAGAGAACTCGAAAGCCTCCGCTTACCATTGCTGCAGTCGGTGCAGTGGTCGGACAGCGTGACATCCACGACGAGGCTGCTGCCGGCTGCGCTACCTGCAACAACGAATGCGGGCGATCTCTGAAATTTATATTTTCAGGACAAAATACGATTCGGCTCGGATCACGACCGTAGCAAAAGTAATAGGCCGAAGGTATCTCTTTAAAGGGGAGAATATTTCTGCCCACGCACTCAACGCAAGTTCAATTAACAATTCATGTTCGTGAATGTTTTAGTAAAAGCGATAATAAGTAGCATTATCTTAAAAATATGTAGCATACAATAAATTAATAAATCTAACTAAAATTAAATTACTTTTGAAATTATGTGATGTGTTTAATTTTAATTCAATAATGTTATGGCTGCTACCTGCCCGCGTAGCTGGCCGATAGCATTTATTTTTTTTTGACGTGATAACGTCTTATAAATGACGCCGGCTGCACGCACGAAAAAGTATGACACATTGTCACGTTCCGCTTGAGCAGAGTGTGCAAGGGAGAGCGCGGAACCAGCGATAGAGAGGCACGATCGGCCTAAGGACTCGGCTTGTGACGCATCTACCTCTCTTCCACTTCATCGGCCGATGGAGTGGAAGAGAGATAGATGCGTCAAACCAAATGATAATTCAGTGATAATAATTCAATCCAATTAATAAAAGTATGCAATTTTTCATCAATGTTTTCTTATGACGTTATCACGTAATATTATCGTCCATAAACCGACTTTACAGACAACCAATTTTTTTTAGGATTCAGATATACTTGCGGTCTCGCTCGTGTGAATATAGAATTAATTCCTGAAAACTGTGACCATAATAACGATCCCATTCTTTATATCAGTCCTAGAACTGATATAAAGAATAGGATAAGGGACTAGTCTCTTATCCGTTCAAATCCCGGTTACGGTTTCAATTCCAATATCCACCCGCGTACCGATCTTGGTTCTCTCTATATACGGTATCCATATTAGTAATAAAAAATACAATTTTTAAGGGTATTTATCCATTTATTTTCATAACAGGTATTTTATTTATTTATATTTTATAATACATAAACTATAGAAATTTATTACATACAATCCATACAGCCGTTAGAGCCTGAGAAACATTCAAATAAATACACTTTTATACTTGAAATGCTATAAATAGCATATAACCATCCACAAACGATTACTAATCGAATGGTTTAAATCACAAACCGACTGGTTCCATAGTTTCCAACTGATGCTTGGACAAAGAAATACGTTTTCATTTTATATACATAAAAATATAGACTTTGTTTATGATGCCTATTCGTATTTAGAAGGATTTCATCTAGGGATTGTTTCTAAAATACATGTTACAGTGGGATCTCGATAAGTATAATCTCGCGATGGCGAAAGAAAAAATGGCGATCCCTTCCATTGAAAATATGCGGTATCTCGAATTTATTTAGATTTTGTGACTCGAACAAAGTGTTGTTTCCTTATGACGCATTGATAGTAAAATTTCTATTCTATAAATTGAATTTTAAAATACATACTCCATAAGTCGAAATTAAGAAAATACAATGACGTCTTACTAGGATTCCCCGAACTTCCCCGAACTCGTAGAGTAATAAAATCCAACCTTTTAAAAATCTCGATTCTCAGTAATTTCTATCGATGTTTAATTTAATGATAAACTAATATAAACACATATAATTCGATAGGAAAAATGGTGAACTAATGAATAAGCCTTTGCATTTGTAAAATATCATAACCGGCGATCGTTTAGATTGGAACTTGACACGTCACAGATTTAAGGGGCCGAAAAGACGATCGACGTGCGAACTGAACAAACACGCGGGCAACGCGAAAAAAAATAAAACACGACGTGACGGTTTTAATTCATGGAGACCTTACGTCACCGAGAGCGCCGCGGCGCGCGCTCTCCGTAGGTATTTCCTGCTCGCTCGGCGCCCGCGTCACACACGCCGGCGGCCCGCGGCTGCGGCCCCGTACAATAGCCGTAGTACGCTAGCGTGCTGGAGCTGCAGCACTATGCATCTAGGTGCCGTAAAACTATTGATTTACTCTCCCCTTCAGTATTGCATTTTTGACTTTATCGCATACGAAACAAGGTCGATATTTGCTTGTATTGGCAGAACTGCGGGGTTCGGAAACGCCCGCTTCCGCGGCCGCCGCGCGCCAGACGGCCGACGTCGGACTTCTATTTATAGACAACCGGTCGCACGATTACGGTGCATCGGTGCAGTTATCTGTGCTATACGCGACTTTTCTATTTTTAACGCTAAATGTTAATTTTTTTTTTAGATGAGTAATTCGGAAGTGGAATAGGATATTTACTATAACAATATAAACTCACGTCTATTGCCCAGAAAGGTAGGCAGAGACTATAAGATTTTCACATGGTGACGACATTTAGTGCATGGTACTAAACGTCAAATTGCACCACTTAAGTATTATTTACTGTATTTTGATTTCATAAAAAAGTTGTGTATGTAGGTTATTACCATAAAAATGTTGAACACCAATAAAAAAAAATGTTATAGACAATAAATACATTTAATCGTCTCAAATATAATCCTATTGATATTATAAATATGAAAATTTGTATGTTTGTTAATCGATCAAGTTTAAACGGCTATACTGAATTAGCTGAAACTTTACATTAATATAGATTACACATCGGAATAACATATAAGCTATGATTTATAAAGACACTAATTCGTTCTTGCGGTTTCTCTTGCGTGATCGTTACAATGAATTCTTTACTTAATCCGAATGGTTATCGGTAACGGCACATTCGATAGAGGTTATTAGAGGATATCCATCAATTAGGTATTGTAGTCGCAAGCAGGACCGGGATCAGGATCAAGAGCTCGGGTGAGATAGTTTCGTAATAAAAAAAATAGCGACATTACCTGTTTGTTTTCGGTAAAAGAATAATGGTTCTTATGGTCATGGAATTGAGAACGGTACCGACATCGTGTTGTGTTTAATAAATGTGATCTGGCGACATAAACGATGATATAATCCGTTATATCCGCACGGACGGAGATGCGCATGAATTGTGTATATTTTGAAAGTAACCGGAACCTAAATCTGGATCGGAATCAGAATCGAGAGCGGATCTTCTAGTAATAGAACCCGGTTTGGTCGACCTAGATAAATCAAAATTTATACTTTGTCTCGACCGAAATAAATGAAAATGTTGTAGATTTTGCCTTATTTCACTCGCATTGAATCGTGAGGCTTATCATACTTTGAAAATTGCGATTGTCATAGAACCGGGCAACAAGGGATCAATATAAATGATTGAGTAGAGAAAAACCTAAATAAAAAAAAAAAACATCATCATCATCATCATCACTCAACCTTCAGCCCGTCGCAATGACTGAAAGGGACACGTCCCAATATACCGAAGGGAGTGTAATTATATGACGGGAGTGTAGGTTCTACCTTGGATTAGGAGTGACGGGAGTGTAGAGCCAGCCGGTATTCGTGCAACCTAAATCCAAATAAAAAGAAAACAAATAAAAAATTAGAAGACCGCATCACAGCGAAGGTGTATCGATTGAAACATACTATAATCAGGTAGTCCTGAGAATAAACACTTCGTCTCACATTCACCATATATACGTTTTTCATAATGTCATATTTTATATAATGTCGTGACATACGTTCCTTATATTACGTTATACGTGAAAGTTACCTGCAATTATTTTTGGGACATATAAGATAATTAAATATATATGAAATTCAACCCTGACCATATCTAGCCACAATAGTCGATATTAATATAAAAAAAAACAAATCTGAGAGAAATGTTGCAAATTACACTCATAAACGAAAAAATGCAATAACTCCCTTAAAACACATAGAATAAATAGCTTGTTTGTTTCATCTCGAAATACGTGGGTGTTGTTTACATAATATGCGCAATTTAGATTGGTTATAATGTTTCTGATTAAGATAAATGTTTGTTTACGTCGGTGTTTGCTTTAATAATGCTTGTTTTAATAAATGATTTATGAATTTGGTTACACTAGGAAAATGTTCTAAAGAACTCACTAAGCGGTATATATACCGATTTTTCAGCGTTGACGAGTCAGTTTTCTTTAAGCGATCGGTATGTTTACAAGCACCATCAATTATTCCGTAACGCAATTCTATTTATTGTCAGTGTTGCTGAAGACACACCTTCTGTTTTTCCAAGTGTTTGCTTTTCACTCTATCTCAACTCTAGAACCTTCATATCGTAGCAATATTATAATAAGCTTCAGTATTACATAGCTGTGGATGAAAAATTGTAATTGCAAATCCTACAAACACCTCATTATTTTCGTTAAAACGCGGAATAGCGCATACATTTTTAATAATTTTTAATTAAAGATAGTTTTTGCTAGGAATGACTACCAAATAAAACAACGGAGAGTTGATAAAAAAACTTAATTTTTTGTCTAAAAACTTATCAGTTCAGGATCGCATAAAACCTAGTCTTAAAAATAATAAAATCATGACACGGCAAAATTACTACGTAGGAGGAAACTACTACAGTGGCAAAATTTTTTTAAATGTGCGACAATTTAAAAATTTCATATTCCTTTTTTAATCAAAATTTTAAGATCACTGTGTGGTAAAGTAAAAACTTTGAGATAAATACAACGATTTACTTTAATAACTCGATAAACCAATAATATATAGTGACGGACGTGGGTAGAAAATCTCAAAAATCGACAACGCTTGTAAATAGTATATGTAATATAAATAGTTAAAGTTTACAGTAAATACATCGAAATCTCCCATTTAAAATGTCCCATCCTAATACGAAAGCATGCATCGAGACCAAGTGACATTTTCGATAGGAGAGCGGCTCTCATCATCGGTTCTTCCGGGATCCCGTTCAAACTCATCTCCGAGGCAGAACCGTAAATCAATAACTCAACTATACAATACCCGAGTATCGGAGTCCGTATCGATTATAGAGATGGCGAGATCGTAACGTATTTTTTAGCCAAGCGACCACGACGAAAGATTCAATCACGAACCGGTCGCTTCCTAGAAGACGCCCAACCTCTTTTTCCCAAGTTTTTTTTTCTCTATCGATCGGACGGCTTCGCGGTACCGCGAGTCACCTGCGAAAAACCTTCAAACATTATATATTCATTAAATACGGTCACTCCAGAATGGATTTGTTAATATATATATATATATAATGCGTTACACATATTTATAAACATAGCATATTATATTTAAGAAATGCAACGTTTTCTATTATTTTTCAGATCAACTTCAGTTGATGATATGTGGGTGTTATTAATGGATGTTTTTTTGGGAGATTTAAAAAATTTTGATTTGAAAGATAATACGTAAGGTTTCAGATACGAAAAATATTGTAAAATAAAGCGGAAGAAAACGATGGACTATATCACTTCGTACTTTAAACAAATTATTAAAATTACGAATTTGTGAAAATCATGAATTATTACGAGTAACCTTTAAAACTTAATACATAACTAGTAATATGTTGCTAGTTGCTATCAGTTGCAAATTTGTTAGCAACTTGCAACAAGTTTGGAAGTTTGGAAACAAACTTATAAATTTGCTTCCACAACTGAATCAATTAATATATTTTAATCATAAATGTACATAACTTGGTTTGAAAAGAGGTACCCTCACGATTCTTGCTCATTCTTTTTGAAGAAAAACGAAGACGTAGTCCTTTAAAACGAGTTAACTTTAAAAAAAATATATTTTTTGTTATTATGACGTATTTCAAGTACAATTTTATACTTACGAGATAAATATATTTTAAATTTGAAAGAAATTTAATTCGTTTTTATTTATGACGAAAGGGCGGTGCTATTGCTATTCGATCTAGCAGACCCTGGAGTATGTGATGAAGTAGGCGTTTGAACTGTTCCACTAATTTAATCTTCATACGCACTCGACCGTACTTGTTAAAAACTACGTGTAGTAGAAATTTGTACATATTGACATAAAAAGATAATTAATGGTAAACAATAAGTGTATGCATTTATCTGTTCTACTCATAATTCATAACTCAATTTTAAAAGTGATGTCCAAAGTTATTTAGATCCTATACATAAATAATTTTATCGTTCAAAACTCGATGCATGTAAGGCACTAATATGCTATACGTATTAAATAGTTTACTAAAAAATTTATAGGAATCAAAAATTTGTATTCAATGACAATTGCATATGTCTTGGAGAAATCCAAAAAAATTGAAATCGAATTGCATTGACAGAAATAGCAAATTCACATTAACAATAGACACATTAATATCAAAAAAAAAAAGTCAAATTGTCTTCGGTGGATGAGAAATTGTAAAATCAGAATACACACCAATAGAATCCAGAAAAAAAAATAAACATTAAATTAAAATAACGACAAAATATTTTTCAATATCAATAAATAATAGTTCATGCGATGAGCAGCGGTAGTAACTCTTAACGGAAGGTGTGTGATGCAATTTTGACCGCGCGGAATCGATCAATGAATATTTAATTAGCCTCGGAGAGCACTTTAAGCCGTTGGTCCCGGTTGCTGTCACCGCGCCGTTGGCGGCGGTCGGCGGCTCCGACCCGCGCCGGGCCGACGCGCAGGATGAGGTCCAAGTCACTCAATCTAAAATAAAAAGATTGTTGGAGAGTGTGCCTCAGCAGTGGGGTGATTAAAAGCTGATGCGCCAACGTTTAATATTAACAATTTGTAACATTACGAGCACTCAGATCGTGTCGTCGTGATCATCATCATCATTCGCTCAACCTTCAGCCAGTTGCGATGACCGAAAGAGATAAGTCCCGCTAAAATGTAGGGAATGTAATTATATGACGGGAGTGTGAGTTCTAGTCCGGATTAGGAGTGACGGGAGTGTAGAGCCAGCCGGTATTCGTACAACCTTTGGCCAGAAACTGAAGTCGGGATAGGTAATAGAAAGGGAAAGGGTAAGTTTCTTCCGTTTATCTTTCGTTCTTCGTTTTTTTGCTAGGTGCAGAACTTTCCATTACAAGCACTCAATCTTGTAAATATATTTCGTACCTACGGAACCTTTGTTGATTCATGCAGGTCCCCCCCTCGCTGTGTATTTTTCTGTTTTTACCGAAATTGAAACGTTAAAACACTTGTAGGATCACTTCAATGTTTTTCATTCTGTCTGGTACATACGACCTATGAAACAATTGAAACCGTGGTCATGACCAAAAACCTGTATTATAAGATGTAAAAAATTATTTAAAGACAATTTTTTTTATTGAGTTTGACGAATGAAACAATCAATGTTCTGGAACAAAATACTTTATAAACAAAGTACATATATAAAAAGAAATAGAAAAGAAACTCTAAACACATAGTTTCTTTTATATTAATACGAAAGAAATGGACACAGAAATAATAAATATACATTTAGTAACATAGAAATAATAATTGGGATCGGTTCTATATCAATCAGCATAGATAGACTGATACTAAAATTATACATTTATAGACATCTAAAATCATATGCTATTGTAAAAAAAATTATAACGTATTGCATGCATTGTTTTCTATGTATAAACATTAAACTTCCACTACAGAGCACTATTCAAGATGGGTCCGTATCGCACTTGGCCGATCTTTTTTTCTGCACCGACAATCTCCCAGCGCTCGTGTGATGCGTTTTTTCGTAGCCCCGTTAGCGGTTTTGTGCTTTTAGTGCTTTGATGTGTATATACAGAATAGAACACTTACATTGCTGTGTGCGAATGAACAAACGTATTTAGACTGAAAATAAAACAGCGATGATATAAAAAATCCATTCGGGTTTTTGAGCTAAGTTGAATGCAATATGTAATGCTGTTTTTAAGGTTATTTTACACTGTATGTTTCATGAATATAGTTCGTTAACTAGTTAAGTGAACTTTTAAGCGGTATACAGTTAATGCAAAAAGTGATCACGATATACCTTTGTAGTATGTAAAACGCAATTCAGATATCTAATTAAACAGACATATCGAATACCTTTAAACTATGAAATCAGCGTTAATTAACTTTTTAATATTCGAAACGTATAACAAAAAATTTTGGACTTTGCTTTTGGGCTAGTCCAACAAAAAATTTCGAGTCAACATTTCTCTCTTGTGCACTTTTTTAATATTTCGGACAAATACAATAAATTAAATGGATATTTGACAAATATTTTTACATGGATAATACTTAGAAATGTGATGGGAGGATAGAAAAGAGACGCTCAAATCAAATTGGTGGAACATTAAAGAAAGGCCAAATTTTAAGCACCTGAAACCAATTCATGAAACAATTTATGAATGTCCCACTGTCAGTGAAGCAAGAGAGATACACAAAGGTCGTACTATCTGAAGATTTATGGTCTCCGCCTATGTGAAAAAAAAATCGAGTGTGAGTTCACACGCAATAGAAGTAAAACTTAGTATTCTGGTTTTTTTTTGCTCCATGCTCTCAAACACGATCAGCATTAGTTTTCGGCATTATTTTGTAATATTTTAATATATACATTAACATTGTTAATAATACACAACATTGGATCATTTTTATAAGTGCGCGATAGTCACTAACATCCAACAGAAAATAATGTGCTATAAGATTTCAACGTTTCTCTATCTCTCTCTCTCTTCCTTTCTCCCTCTCTTTGTATATATATCGAGTAGATAAGAATATTAAGATATAATATACTGCATAGAGTCTAGTCTTCATGGTATGTATGTGCGGATCCGTATTCGAGGGTGGGGACGCAGACCGGTACAGACCGTCGCATGAAGAGGAGACGAAGGATGGGAAACTATATAGAAACGCCTTCTATTTCATTCTCACACAGCCGAAGACCTATTTAAAAAAGAGATAGCTAAACATTTATAGCTATCTCTTTTTCGTTACACATTTTCGTTTCATAAAGAAAATTCACACCGAAAGAAGTTTCACTATAAAAATAATTAGTAAGACTGTCTATTAAGGAAAACGATTTTTTTTTCGAATATAGTTACCTCAGGAAAACTACTAACCTTCTGCGAGTCCAACACGACGCCCTAGACAAAGTCTGTCTATAAGACTGTCCCTTTCGCTCATTACATTGGCGCGGCAAGAAAGGCACTATGTCCTATAGTGTACATTGCATACATGTATAATTACAGTACTGTTTACTATCCCTATCCATTCGACTAATTATGGTAAAAAACGCTCCTCTTTCTAAGATTTTAAAATCTTCTAATACAAAATTTCAAAACATGGATAAGTTTTCAGGTTCTAAGTACAGTCGAATAGATTTTATTTATAAATAAAATTGATTCAACTATATTAGGTGACAATACCAGTTAAGAAATGTATATTAAAAGCGAACATATAATTTATTTATTTTTTCTTCCTTTTTTCAATAAATAAAAGTTCTTGACAGAGATTGAGCTTGACTGCTCTTTTAAACTTAAATATTATATTTGTCGATATAATTTCTTTATGTGTGTGTGTACGTGCGCGCGCGCTTACGTGTTTGTGTTTTATCTGTATAATTCTGCACAGTTATATACTTATTTATTATTATATAACATTATCATTCTTTAAACATGATTTTGTCTTTTCTCATCAGCATCTGTGATTGGCTTTAGAAATAGTAATTGCATGTGTTATTTTAGTTTAAGATATGTTGTTGATGTCCCGAATAAATAAATAAAGACTTTTGTCTAAGGCGGTGGCATAGTGCTATGCCCGCTGACATGAAATAACTCTCTCTATAGATTCTATAGTCTAATTATTTTGTGCCGCTGGATAGCGATTTAAAAATTTTGCAAAAGGACGATCGTGTCGCTTTGTATCGTGTTTAAAATGTCGTCAAAAGTTTCATAGAGTGATATATGAAATATGAAAAATAATATGAAAGGCATGCCACATGCTAATAACAACTAAATTTTTACAAGACTATTTCGATGCTGCATAAAAATCATTATCTTAACTTTAAATCGTTACATTGTATCAGATGGCCTCACGGAGCCTTGTCGTAAAACGCAGCCCAAAGAGGTCGGTTCAATTGAATACAATAATTCGCGTCATAAACACAAAACCGTTGCATCGTAAAAATAACTTCAATAAACGAAACTTCGGCAGAAATCGTTAAAACATGTATCAGATAAAAGTTCTATACTTAATATAATAAATTGACAGTTGGTCGTTATATTTTAAGACACATGTTATTTTTTTCGTGTGAATCATTTTAAGTATTCATAAAAATATAAATCGAAACAGAAAGATCTAATCGGTTTTTAAGGTCGACATATTTGCACGACAAAAAAAAATAGGGTTGTGAGAATTAACTAATTGGCTATTTCTCGTTTAATCGTTTTTTTTTTGTTTTGCATATCTTATGAAGTGGTCACAAGCGTAGTGACATTCAACTCACAAGCAATTTGGTATACACATATACATACAGACATACATACATACATATATATACATATACATATATATACATATATATATATATACACACACATATATATATATATATATATATATATGTATACATATATATACATATGTATCTAATGAAAACGACTTTTGTTTTTCCGGCCAGTATTTCAAAACTACACTACTGAAGGCGGAGGTGTGGGACTTGACCATTCAACGCGAAACGATCTGTAGTTGATTTTAGGCTATTTATTTTCTCGTACTCTCTACACACTTCATCATTTTCTTTTATTAATATTGCCGTCCATCGCCCATAACGCCCAGTGCAGAAGGTGGACGACGTCTAGTTTAACTGCCATGTTCAATGTCTATTTTTTTTTTTATATTACTATAAAATTATTTCGATGAATTTAACACCTGAAATTTCGTTTTTATAAGTAAGAAGTCATGTTAAATTAATCACATATTGGACTACATATTTCCTTTAATTTTATATTAATGTCGTGAAAAAAAATTGATGTAAACCCGCATAATGTATGATTAGTTTTTTCGATATGTATTTAATGTTTTTAAATAAATAATTTTCGGAAGCATCTTAATAATGTTTCGATCTTTATGATACATTTCCGAAGTATTATTAAGATATTACCGATAAAATAACGAAACATCTTAATAATGTTTCGGAATCGTATCGGAAAGAGTATGAATGTGGATTAAGGACGGATGAGTTAATCATCAATAAATGCCTCTTGTATACAATCGCCATCGATGTGCGTGTTGCAGGTGATAGTAACAACAATGAATGATTCAGTTGAAAAAAGAAGTATAAAACCGGGCAAGTGCTAGTAGGACTCGCACACGAAGGGTCCCATATCATGGTACATTATTGAACACTACATTATTTTTACAAAATAGTTAATGAAAAACAAGAACAAAAACTGATATTGAACAAAAAACGTTAACACAGAAACATGTACGTTTATTGTTTGAGCGCCCCTTTTGATTTTCAACATTATTTTATTTTTATTTTTTGTTCTTATAACAATTATAGTAATACACACTATGCGAACATGTCAAGCGTCTACTTATTGCCATTATGGAAATCGAGCAAAAAAATAAACAAACACGCATTTCTTGTACGAACGCCTTCTAATTTTCAATTTAATTTCAGTTTTGTATTATTTGTTGTTATAGCAGTACTAGAAATACACACTCTATTAAAATTTCACTGTTTACTTATCACGGTTCATGAGATACAGCTCGCTGACAGACAGATAGACAATGAAGGCATTAGGATCTCGTTGACACTCTTTTCATGCGGAATCCTAAAAATGAATGTAAGCAAGACCACATGGTATCTAAAAGAAAAAGGACATGAGCAAAATACTAATAAGAGGTGAGATAGTTCAACAAATATTCGTACACTTGTTTGGTTACTTTGTTTTATGTACGACGGATTACGGTAAATAAAATGAATGGGCCTCGTTTTCAATTATACGTAGCAAAAACATTCTGCAGCAAGTTCGGTTAGCTAGGTACCTATAATGAAGTTCCGCTCACATACGATACTGGATAATGGGTATAGGAAAAGAATATGGGATAGATTCTCCTGCGGTAGAGCCATGCTGTTGGTCTACACCGCGAAAATGAGCCGGCTCGACCGATGAAATACCACACTCACCGAGTACAGGTGTGAAGTAACAGCTTTACGACGTTTCGTTTCGTCCAGTGAGTGAGGGTTCCGGTGACCCAGTCCTTCCTTCGTACCCCCTCCCCCCACCATCAGAACACTCCCATCTCTCCAAATATCCATTCATATCCAAGAGATCATGGACGGCGGTGACCATCTAATTTTTAGTGGCTCGCATGCTCGTTTGCCCAGCGATTTGATATAAAACAAATAAATAAATAAATGCAGTAGATGATGAATTTAAAAGATGTAGTGAATAATGTAAAAATACTAAGTAGAAGTAGAAAGGATGAAATAAAGCATATTGGGCTAAGAAATCTATAAAGAAAAAATAAGGATGATGAAAGGACTGGTAAGAGGCACTCTAAAGACATTATGCAAATCATATTGAGGGCATATTAGAGAAGGGCCAAGTTTTAAGCCAAAAAAAGCGAGCTCGCAAAAAATTATTGATTGACGTCAACAGAGCAAAAAATTTTATGTAAATATCGCAACCAATGGAGAATTGTGGTTTCCGCATACTTCTCTTAAAAATAAGCAAGGTTTACATACATCTAGGTTATTCTTTAGGATAACTTTTATTGACACTATTATTTACAAACGTGACATCAAGTGCTTTTAAACTCTATAATATGTATTTACATCAACATGACATCATCTGTTATTGCCTACTTATTGATTCCCTACTATTAGCGTTTAAACGAAACCTTAGTTGTGCAACTGCGGACAATTATATATCGTGTGTGCAACTGACTTTCATGGCGCCAGCGCTGACTTAATATCCCGTCTACTTAGTCACTACTTAGCTAATAAATATACATTCACATAGGGTTGTTCGTTACACATTTTTACATAAAATGAAATATCTGTCCAAATATTTATCTTTTAATTTATCACTACGCCATATGAAAACGGTTAAACGGATTTCGATATGATTTTCATTAATATCTTAAGGGAAATGAAGTAGACATATAGTCTATAAAATAAAAATTCAATAAATCTGACTTCCTGTTAATTTGTTCGCGAATAACGTAAAAACGTCTAAACGTAGGTTTGAATTTCGTTTTAGGTTTCTTATAATCAATAAGAGCCTTTAGACTTTATACTTAAACGCATATAGGCAATAAGAATTTTAAGAAACATAATAAGGCTCTGATAAATAATAAATAAAGAACTACATAGAGAATAAAAAGCGGGACTCGGATTAAAAGCGAGGGCGAGAACGAATGTACATTACAATAACTGAAACCGAGAACAGGATCGAGGTCAGTACCATAGACAGGAACCGTGTTTGACGTACTAAATGAAGGAATTCATTATATGTCCACGTGGACACAAACTGGTATAGTATACAAACACACATTGCAATTCATTTTGTTTTCCATAAAGGCGTATGTTCCTTTAGAAGATATGCGTGTGTAGGACCTAATATTTAATAAAAATAAATGTGGTTAAATAAGTGTTATATTATAAAAATTCTTTAGTCGATGAACCATAATAAAGCTATCTAAATGTTTTAGTCGAGACATAAACGCTACTTACATACATATAGTGTTTAAAAATAAAGCATAAAAGCCATAATTAAACTTCACAAAAAAGATCTGGAATTATTCTATTTGAGTACCTACCGCGGCAATCGGTTGTAATATTAATATATCGATAATCTGCCTTGTGTAATAATGTAAAATAGTTTTTATTAGTGGTTATACCAATTTTTCCATTACTAACTATAATTATAGGTTATTCCACTAATATTCAAAAACTAGTAGAGCTTACTTAGCTGACAACGGAAGTTATAAGCAATTACCTTTCAAATATTCAAAATTAGTAATTTGATTTTGATAGACAGTAGGGATTCGTATACCTCTAGCAAAACCCACCATTTTGTAGTTTAGTGTGTGACAAATATGACAGGTGGAACCCTCTTTCGAAAAACTCTTTAAAAATACCGATGGTATTCCAACCACCAGCATTTTTAAATATTTATTCAGTGACACGTTACAAGATGGAGAACCGAATAAAAAACTACATCCACTGCTTGGGAAGTCCCGTAAAAAATTAAAATTATTAATGTCATAACTTTGTAAGAGCGAAATACGAAATAACCGACATTGTATTTCAGCTTGAGCTCGTTTACACATTGGCGTCTTTTAGCGGCGCCGCCGGCAAATTACCAACGCAGCTATGCGAAAAAACTCGTGTCGCTGCAGCGTGAGTTCTACACATTAGCCACTACCGCGCCGCTGCCGCAGTTACTGCTTCTAATGCCAGCGAATCGGTGGTGTGATTTTTTGCATATTTTATTTTAATTAATAAAACAAGTACAAGCCCTTCCTCATTAGAAGCCATGATGTAACTAAATGCAATAGCGCTGCTCTGACAGCGGCGCCGCTCGCGCCGGTGCGTTTGACGGCGGCGCCACTGCAGCGCCGCTAAAAAGCGCCAAAGTGTAACAGGGCTAATAATAAGTATTACTGATCGGTGGATAGTACAACTGTGTTACACCGACGCAACGAAGCTATGAGGGTTCTTAATTTGACTATTAAACCTTCAAAATTACACTGATATGAAAGGTTTTGTAGACTTCTTTTTGAATTCGATAGACTATGTTAGCCTAAGATTTAATTAATTTGATTAATTCGGTTAAAATTCAGTTTTCTCTTGAATTCAAACACAACATGAATATACTGTAGGTATTGAATATGAAACACTTAGATATAATTATAAATAAATGTTCAATAAATTTCATAAAACATCAATTTATAATATTTGCGGTTGTAATAAATTTACTTCACGCAGGTTTTAATTAAAACATAATGAAAACATAATTTTCTAAAAAAATTTACAAGAGCATACAATTTAAAAACAACCCTTCATACAAATCTTTCGTGCTCAACATTGACTGATAAAATCAATTTCATATATTATAAAATGTCATTAATTATTGAATTTTCTTTAGGGCTAACATCGATCATCTAGCGAAGGGTTCTGGTTTTATACGTGACGAACATATTTGCGCATTTTCACAAAAAAGCATATTACTAAATTTTTTTGGCCTTCGATTGATTTTGATCGTGGTAAAGAAATATCGTACAGAAATAATTTTTTTTTCAATTTTTATCAGTTTCTCGCCCTCTATCATTCCCACATACAAATCACACAGCATCGACTGCTGCACTCTCTCGCCGTATGTAGCGCTATAGTGAATTTTCCTGTTGGCGCAGTCGTGCATAACACGATCGTTATCTTGTATGCACAGAGCGTAAGTAATTCCAGCGAATGATCGCGTCAACAGTTGATATACGCTTCGCCCGTCCCGTTGTTGATAAGAGAGGCGCCTGTTACGGTTGCGTCACCGCATTCCTCGCTCTATGTACTAACCATAGATGCACTTTCCTATGCATCGGCACTATACATGCGGTACTGTATATGACAGGTGTCTTAATTGTTCGTATTATTGTGCGTTATGAAAGTATGTTTATAGGTTTATATCCAATGAACATAATATAAATGTCAGATAAAAAAGAATATTCTTTTCAAAACCGGTTCATTTATGAATCAAACAATGTATGTTATTTACGCATAAAAAATAAATTCATTAAATTTGATATGCCTTAAATTATCCCAAATGACAGGTTTTTACACTTTTGTGTACAAAGCATAAAATGATGTACACATGTAAGATTCTGCACGAGACATCCTTTAAAATATTACAAGATAAAGTGGGTTTAGGATCAGGAGAAATTGAAATCCAAAGAGGAATTGTGATGGAGTCAAGAGTGGGGACTCGATCGGAGTCGACAATGGAGTTGAAATCGAAATCAAGACCGGGACTGCGATCGCGGTCA
This sequence comes from Eumeta japonica, assembly GCA_005406025.1. Lineage (NCBI taxonomy): Eukaryota > Metazoa > Arthropoda > Insecta > Lepidoptera > Psychidae > Eumeta > Eumeta japonica. The sequence goes on from BGZK01000268.1 coordinate 244,518, forward strand.
GCAGGCCAACAGGTCAACAGATCGTACAGTGTAAAAACGGGAGGAATTTGTTCATGTCTACATGGTTGGGATTAGTATTTAATATGTTGCTTTACATAAATAGGAGATTTTGAAAAGGGAATCAAATTATACAATTGCATTACAAAGCGCAATGAAATAAATTAGCATTGATAGGGTAAACGATTGCGTTTACCTTATCAATGCTAATTTGACTCCAATACTCATTGGAGTATATGGCACAATTTTTATAGTAAACTAGTTTTCCGTTCGCCGTTTCGCCCGCGTAGGCATAGAGTGTGTTCCTCTATCTTTTATACGGAAAGACCTTGCTTTCTATGCTAATCTCGTTCCCAATTTAATGCTGGTTTCAGTACTGCTCTTGATTTTGATCAAGGTCACACTCTTGATTCTAATCTCGCTCCGTAATTCGGTTTGGACTCCGGTCCCGTTCTCAATTTTGGTCCCGGTTCTAGCTCTCGATTCTTTTCCTTGTCCCCCGTTTTCAATTCCGATATCGTTCATGGTTCCAATGGCATGAATCCAGAATAAAAGCTAGTATCAAAATAAAATACAGGTTATATTACTCTAGGATACTGTAGCTTTCTACGTGTGAATGGATTTTTATACTTTATACAATTTCACTGTCACCCTCGATGATAATTTGTATTTTTCTGACAACTAATTTAAATTAAATAAAGCCTATATTTTGCTTCAACCAAAGCTCTATCTATCAATGAAAACCGCATTAAAATACGTTCAGTTGTTTCAGAGATATGCGCGATCAGACAGAGAAAAAAATTAAAATCTTTTTTTTTTACTACCGTTCCTTTTCTTCTTTCTCTTCTCCATTTTTCGTACATACCCTCAATGTAAAGACACACCCGGATCTACCCTTTTACTACGTGTATAAATGCATACATTTTTATTGAAATGAAATATCTTATCTTATTTATTTTACACAGACATGTGAATGTATTTCCTTACACATGCGCAGGACAATCAGGGAGCCGGCGTTTGTCCTCGGATAAATCGAAGGACTTAACCCGGATGAGTATAATTGTACATTAACTTAAAAATATAACGTTTTTATACAAATCGCTACATGAATATGAAAAGGCTAGAGGATATCCGCTCCTTTTCGATTCGATCGCGCCACAAAAAAACGCGGTCCCACGGCCGGGCTCGGGTGCAACGACTTTTTTGAGGTGTATTGACAAAATTATACGTACAAGTGTTACAGGAGACTTCCTCTTAAACTCTTTTTTGGTGGCGCAGGAAATCAGTAGTTTGTTATTTCTATAATAGCCACCTGTACTTTTAATACTTTTCCCTATTTTTTTTTGCTCATGTTTTCCTTTAAGTATGCATTCACAGTAAACATGAGCCACATTTTCTTTTATTATTTTGAATGTAGCCGATTCGTTTTTTTTAGAAACGCAAAAGTATTGCAGGTATATTGCAAGATATTTCTAAAACATATAAAACTGTTAAATAATATGAAAAATTATGATGAGGCGTGAAAAAACATATCACAATCTTAAGTGCTATAGTAAACAAGCATTGTTTTTTAGACAATATTAAAAAAAATAACAAATAAAATTTATAATAATTAATTTAAATAAGTGATATTTAAATTAATTATTATAGATTATTATTAAATATTAACAACAACGACATAGAGATCACGTATCTGATAAATCAGAGCCGCCTACAGCTGCTGTAGGCTGCATCGTAGCTGCTACGGAGAAAGCTGTCATTGTTGCAAATGCATTGAATAGAATAGAATAGAATACCATATCGGATATTGCTAGAATGTTGCTTCTACATTCATACCATTGTGATATGCTACAATCTTTTTCGTCATTATTATTTTCGATCTCTTCACTAATTAGGTGTAATGGCCAGATAACATAAATGGGGCGGATAAAAAAAATATTCGCTCTGTGAGAACCTGTATAATTCGTAATTTTAATTCGATAATAACGTGCATTAAATCAAATATTACGAAAACATCATCACGCAATCCACATTAGAATAATTAAGAGAAGAAATCATATGTTTCTCGACATCGACGCAGCTAAGTAATAATCAAAATATGGTTTAAAATCACACATAAAAAATACCAATCTTAAATAATAAGAAATCGGTATCGGAACAATAGTCATGACTCGGAAGAATATTTCTCGAAATTTACCGAGACCACGAGTTTTAACTAAAAACCGATTTAGCCAAGTTTACTGTCTCATTTTGGATAAGGAACAAGAGACACGGCGCTGTTATGTTCTTATTTTGTTGTAAAATTATGAAATGTGAAAATAATAAAAAAAAACAAAATTAAAGATTTCCAAACTAAGGGAATTATTTACTTTTTATAATACACGAGAAAAAAAAACCGAATAAATTTGACACTACTTTAACATTAATATAATAATATGTTTATCATAAAATGTTCTACATACAATATCAGTTGGAAGTAAAATATAGAAATTAGTGCTAATATTATGCCATTTCTGTTTTATCAAAAACAACAAAAAATTAAATGATTTTGTAGTTATATTAGTTTTTCTTGAAATATATTACTGTCATTTTTTTTCTGAAAATATAAACGAACTAATGCTTTCGAAATTCCAGTGGAGTATAATGAATTTACAATAATATCACATTTTATTTTACCCAAAACATTAACAGTTTTGATATATATTTATCGTCTATTTTATACGATAAATTTATTTCTTCTACTTTGAATGACCTTAAAACACTTCGAAATCAACATTTTTATCTCGAGTTTGTCTATCGCAATCTCTATAGTTTCGAATTGTTTGATTTCTGAATTGACAATTACAATGGAACCCCAAAAATGTTCTGTTTCAAAAATTTTATACGAAACAGACATAGTAAATTCCAATGTTGACTACTGAGGAGTACACCTTGTACATAAAATAATTTGCGCACATGTTAATGTAAACAATACCAATTCAAACACATTTACACACTCGATTACAATGTTGCGGTTATAACTGCACATTGTCACGGCCACCGGACGTGCTGGGGAAGGAGCCAGCGGCGTCGAACGTCACTAGGTGGCGCGACGGCGTGCGTCCGTCACAACATGACGCTACACGCGCTGACCACACACCGCGACCCTAGGGATCTTTCCAGGGCTGGCACTTGGCATCATGTATACTTACGTCCGAAAAACAGAAGCGAATTGAAAAATCTTTAGGTTTTTCCGCAATACGATGTACTGTGAGACTAATTAATATTCCGTCTAACAAAGAGGAAAACAACGTCGGTGAAATGTGTATCAAACATGCGCGATTACACACTTAGGAGCACTTTTTTAAATGTTGAAAATTTCAGTTGACATGAATTTATGTTTCGAAAACGATATCATATGACAAAGATTAAATGATGAATGGCCATTTACATAACTGTTTTTTTAATTATAGTTTCATTATTAAATGCAAAGTTCGGATATATATTTTTTAGGGTTCCGGCCCAAATGGATGCTAACGGGACCCTATTACTAAGGCTCCGCTGTCCGTCTGTCCGTCACGGGACTGTATCTCTTTTAACCTTAATAGGTGGAGACTTGAATTTTTCACAGAGTGTATATTGTGTACATATAACATATCTACTAATCGATATATTTACTCAATAGAAACTTCTTCGTATTAATACACAAAAACATTTTGTTTCGTACGTTCTTGAGAACGAAAAAAAATTATCGAAAAATATGCGTAGCAATTTTAAAATACACATATATTTATATTAAAATGAAACTGTGTATTTCCAAATTCCGTAAGTTTACACAACGTGCGAAATATCGACGATCTTTACACCTATCCTAGCGGATATGATGCTCTCCTGAGATAAGATAGCAGCGAGCCAATATCGACTGGACAAGTTTTTCGTTGCTAGTACAAGTAGCACATACCACTGAAAAGGATATTACCAAAATTTGTTTAAAACTGTACTGAATATTGAAATTGTTTATCAGATTGTTGCAATGTTCGCTTATTGTTTCGGTGCAACGTTTTCTTGCAACGATTTTATAAAACGTTTTTATCTTCACGACTGCTTTTGAAGTGAAATTTTATAAATAGTTAGGTTAAATTAAATTTTACACACTTATCGAGAAACGATGACAATCAATTATACATAATAATTGGATTGCTGTGATGATGGAGATGCAAGTTCAGCACTGATACTCAACGTATCCTAACTCTGTTTAAACTTGTTGGAATTGCCTTGAGATGCGCTTTGACCATGACCATTTCACGTTTGATGATAGAAAGTAAGCACTAGTACTCCATAATAATACAACGTGTCCTAGCTTTTTTTTTAAGCTATTGCATAACTTTTATCGCGGGCTTTGAGCGCGGCGACTGAATCAAGAAATTCCGTAACGAAAATAAAACACCCCCACTCCGCTTACCATGTAGCTCGGCCGAGCGTTCGCTTAACGTGCATGTATATGGTACGACTGTACGAAGCTCGCACAGATCGAGACGAGCTGCTCCGAAATCGGACGAATACGTAAGCAGCTGTTTGTGAGAAAGTATATAGGTGTATAGGTATCTATCATATCTTTATAATGCCACACTCACCGCATGTGCCCCGTAAGTATACATGTAGGTATATATGTATACATAGGTGTACCTATGTATAACAGTGAATAGCAATTGCTGTTGAATAAAAACTTCAATTAATATCAAAGAAAAAAATACTGCATAAATGAATAAATAATTATAATTGCATAAGTTGATAAAAAATGCTATGCAATAGCTTTACCGCGGCAGTTCCCGAGTGCCACACGTTTATTTGTTTAAGCCTCGTTTAACCTACTTATTTTGAGCATAAAATAAAATAAAAATTATATGTCATAAAGAAGTTTCACTTTGCACATATGTATACAAATACACGTACAGTTTTTTTTTTCACATAACGTCGTTGTGCGTTTGCCATTGTTGTCTTCTTATTCAATATTGCCGAATTATAGCAAGAATCGGATTTTGCCGATAATGTTTATTTCATGAAATATTATTTTCATATATTTCCATTATTAGAAACAAAGCTAGCATTCTCGGGAATATCAATAACAATAACCTCTAAATAGGCAAGATTATTAATAATAAAACAATTCTCAGAAACACTCATTAGTACATATTTGTGCTCCATTTATCATTAGAAAAACCAAAAACAAATTTTCTTGATTATTGGTTTTCAAAAGGGAAGGCAATGGACGTGATTAAATACTTTTAATTACGTCTATATGTATTGCATTTATAAAATTGGTTATATCACTATAAACGTCTTTAAAAGGGAATCAAAATCTAATGGCAGTACGATGTATCAAAAGTCAAAGAAAATCACGTCTGTTTTGCATGCAGAAGCGGTGAATAAACTTCCGAATGCTCCGAGTGCGAAGCGGCGGTTATGTTAATTAAGTTTTATCTGATGAGCTGCACTTCCACTATGTAAAGCCGGTAATAAACAAGTCGAGATAAAGTGAATGCGAATAACAAGTTTAATATTTAATTTAATAATTACTAGAATAAAAGCAGCATAAAATTCAAGAATGTAACTAAATAAATTATATTTCCTTTGCTGGTTCGTTCGTTTGAACCAGGATACATGTTAAAATAATTGTGCAAAGACCAGCTTTTACACGCGGCTCCGCCCGCGTTGATATATAATTAATTCCCCATTTTCTATATCGAACAATCTTGCTCTCATTGATACCGATTCTATTTTGTTTTCTATTTAGGTTCCGATTCGGCCCTATTGCAATCCTGCGTCCTTCTCTTTTGTAATCGCGCTATCGCTTTAAGTTCCGATATCGATGTCAATTTCGGTATGGATTACGATTTCTCATAAATTATTGCGCCGGAACGCATTAGTGGGAGGTTTAAAATATCAATGCGTATTATCCAGTACATATATTATTTGTGTCCTCAATTCCGTCTAAATCTGCCCAGTCGTTTATCCGTTATTGATTTACAAACAAACAAACATCGTTACAAAGTATCGGATTTGTAACATTACAATAATAGGATACAGTACTGACAGAAAACTCAGTGTAAAAGCCATATCGTTTATTCCAATTTACTATCAATTTATTATAATTAAATCATTATTATGTAGTTGCAATCGGATTTTTGACACTTTCTTACTTTCGTTTTCGTTCTACCTAAACCTCTCACAACATACATATCTTTACACTCTAACACCGCTATTTCCCTGAACAAAATAACAATTCCCTGACCATCTCCACTGCTGATTTGAACTGAAATGAAGGGCATTTGTGAATTTAATTTTTATACGAATATCTGCGTTTCTCATTTTTTGCACTTTTCTCAGTTTCAAAATACTTCTTTCCATTGCGTGTTGACATGATGAAATTTTGCTTTTCATTTTTTCGGTGAAGACCAAAATCTGGTTAGTGTAGGTTAAGCTTGGGAGAATGCAAGAATCCATTATAATCTTTTTTATATTTAGGTTATAGTCCTCTTTTAAATTTATTTTTGTGCCCAGGTCACCTCCCATGTTATGCTTATTCATCTGTCTAATTCTTTTGGTTACTATTCGCGTCAAAAGATATCAATTTATCCAGGAACACATATTAATTTACGTATTCTATCGGTTTTTCCTTTATTTTGATTGTTTTCATGTGATTGTTTGACATAATTTTAGTTTTGGCTGTGTTCATGTGTATGTCGATTTTTTTGGTTTCATAGTTTAGACTTTGCAACAGTTTTTCTAGGCTGTGGTGGATTCACTAAAGAGAACTATATCATCTGCAAATCTTAGATGTGTCAATTTTAATTTAGGTATCCATATACCTTTGTTTTCACAGTATGAACAATTTGGGAGATAGCGGGTTTCCCTGCCGGACCCCTCTTCCAATTATGAACTCCTCCCCTAATCTATTAAATTTTACCCTGTTTACACTTTTAGAATAGATATTTTTTATTGTATTCACCAGTCCATATATATGAGTGCATTATGCTGTCGAATAGTCCACAAACGCTATATAAAATGAATTACTAAATTCTTTAAATTTCTATATTAATTGTTCTATTTATGTGAATGTGGTTGATTATTGAGTTGTGTATTAGTAAAATACAGTGAATCAATTTAATTTAGGAGTGAATGCCAATGTGAATGCATGATTTATAGAATTTTTATATTATAAAGAATAGGAATAATTATATATATTTTTTTAACAATAATTTGGTAGTTACATTCCGGCTCAAAATGTAAAAGCTCTGCAATGATTACCGGTGGACAATAAAATCGGGATCAGAACTGCTTTTCCACTTGCTCCGTAAAAAAGTAAAGGAGCCTGCCCAATTATATTAACTGTGGCTTAATTGAGATGCAAAGGAGTTAACTGAATTATATAGTTATTACTAAAATTTTACTAAAATAAAATAAATCCATGTTCAACATCTAATTAAATTATTAGTTGTTTCTGGAGCGGTTCCAACTTAAGTAAAACAAACGAAAATATAAATATGAAAATGAAATATGAAATACTGGCTAAAAAGGATCTTCTTGTAACGTTCTGAAACATGACTAACTATTAAATGGGTTTATGAAGGCCGTTTTTACTTTATTTTAGAAAAAAAATATTATAGCTGATGTTGTTGTGCCCGCCTTGTCCGTCTTACGTGTATTATGTTCATTTGATACAATTTTTAAATTGTACATGCAAAAAATCTTCCATAATTTTTAAATTTGCAATGTATAACAGAGAATATCGATATTCTTTATTTGAACAGTGCCCTATAGTTTTATACGTGATTTCGTTCATACGGGTTTAGAAAAATGGCTGTATTTATTTTGGTGTAATATTACCATATACAAATTAATATTTTTCGACATAGAAAAGTCACATTCTCTTCTTGCATACAAACTACACTAGCTTTTTGTTAAGGTTGTCAGAAATACATATTTTATGCACAAGATTGAAGTGAGATAGTTATTATGTCAACGTAAATAGGAACAGTTGAGCATTTGAATGAAAGAATTTTATGAATATAAAAAAAAGAAGAAATATCATTTATGATCCAATAGCTGTGTCATTACATATTATAATTAATTATTCTACAAAGTGAATAGTAAAACTGCTAATAATAGCTTTTAATAATATGGTTTTGTCATGTGTATCATTGGTTGTAATTAATATGAAGCTTATGATGACCCCGTAAAAAGGGGTCAGTAATTAAATAAAGACAGCATTAGCGTCAACTTCACTCTGTTTTAGCCAAGGTTGAAGTAAAATATATCAAGACCTTCTTGGAGAGATGCCATAACAAACACTGAATACGGCATTGTAATATCTACTTTCCCTGAAGAATATACACATACAGACACACACATTCACATGCTATAGATGTATACACTATGAATATATAAAAACACCACTCACTCACTGATTAAGCACAAAATCTCAAAAACTACTACATTTAAGATCATTTTTGTCAGTTTACATGAAGTAGGAACGTACTAAGAAAAGTTTACGATAATTAAGTTTTTAAGTAAGATGGGGTGGGAGGGAATTAAATGTTTTATGAAACAAATGTTACTTATTAAAATGATAAGCCACATTTTTCACAATTTAGAAAAAAGTGAAGTTATATAATACATAAAAAATTATGTATATTTCGTGTCTTCTTTGTGTGCATTAGTTCGCGTATTGTATTAACGAACAACTGAACTAATTCTAAACGTTCTGTTACAAATTAAAATCTATTCTATTTTTGAGCAAAAGACGTTACCAACATTTTCTCCTGATTTCATCCGCTTATTTATTACTACTACATCGATGTTTAATTTTTTTTTTAGCAAAGCTACATTATCCCTGATAAATATAGCTTAAATTTTATTTCATTATTAGCATTTACCCCGCTATATCCAAATCGGAATCATAATGAGAAGTGGAAACGAAACTGAAATCAGGACTGGTGTAGAATTGCGAGTCGGGACCGAATGAAATCGAGAACGGGCCTGGAGTCCAAACGGAATGTGGGACCGGGATCAGAATTAAAAGTTAGAGAGAGAGGGAGTAAAATTAACAGAAAGATCTATTAATTTAAAAGTTGAAGGAATACACTATATACGCCGGAGCAAAACCGCGAGCGGCAAGCTAATATTAGATATTCCGATCTGTAGTCGCTGGTATGTATTATGTCACAATACTTAAATTATTTGTTCTTTAACAAAATATAACTCCGTTAATTTTTATCTAAGTATAGCAATGAGAATCACAATTTTTTCTTAAATTACACAAATAATTGTTGTGTCTTAGAAACAAAAACTAACAAAATGTTGTTAGCTTTTGCTACTGAGGATACTTTCCCACAATATTTTTATTTCAGATTTATGAACTCGGGCCTTCAAGGTCTTAAAAGCCCTCCACGCCGCTCCAACGCTGGCCGGGGTCTACCACTGATCGCCGTCGTCAGCACGATATCAACGTCCGCGGCCAACGGCTTAAATAAACGTCGCGACACGGACCGAGGGGTTTGTTTAAGTTCACAGCCGACCGCTGCACCACTGCCGCTGCGTTAACAACACAGAATAACCATTGATTGTAGAATGTTTGACGAGTGGTGATACGTTGAAACGATAACAGATGTATCGAAAACGAGCCGCAGCCAACCCTACACGCTAATCGCCGCCGACCTCCAGGAACCGGTCGAATTATCGCGCGGGCGCGACAAAGCACGGAGCCGCGAGCCGGGCGCGGCGGGGCGCCGGACGTCCGGGCCGGCCGCCGGTCGATTTTTTTGTCCACAACACACACCCGTTCGTCTGCGATGTGCGAGCGACGGCGAGATTAGAAAGTTTAGGTGGCCGCCTACGCGCCGCCGCCCGAGAGAGCCGGGTGTCCGCGAAAGTGCATTCCGTGAAGACTGTTTTCATCCTTGCTAATGTCACAGACTCGTTTTGTTTTGTTTTTTTTTCGTTTTGTTCATCTCATACCAGACGACATTTCGATTATAATTCGACGGCCCAATTAAGATTTCGCTTATAGATAATTTATAGCAATATGAATAATTAACTATAAATGAAACCGTTATCAAAGCGCAGTTAGTTGTTTTGAAAATTATATATATACACGTTTTAAATGATTGTGCATTGAAAACGTAGGTATACATACAATTTTAATAAAATGCTGATAGAAGATAATAAATAATAAATGTTCACTAATGAAATAAGTTTGTTAGGACTCAATATAATCATATATATCATATATTCATTTACATGTCAACGCCTATTTCGCAGCAATGTAGGTGACTGATTTCCAAATTTAGGTATCTTCATATAATCTATTTGGTTCCACCCCATCGTTTGATGCATCATGTGTAAAACAATTGGATGTATACGGATGTTTAATATTTCCTCCTCCTTTGTTGTGTGGTCACCAGTTAGGTCTGCATCAAACGTTCTAGAACGCTACTTACTGATCCATCCATCATAATGTAATCAGTTGTAAATATCCGTTTAAATTACAGAGCCAAATATCTATTTTGAGATTCTTTGGGAAATCGTAAATTGTTTTCGTGTTACTTATTAACAAAACAAGCAATTTATAAACTTTTAAAATGCGTCCATTATTAAAGGTGTCTATAGAATCGTAATAATAGTCAAGATTTGTACGGCGCAGCCTCGATACACTGCGAGATGCAAACAAAAAATGGTATTATTGTTAGAGAAATTTGTATTACGGACACCTACCGGCGAGGCAAAAGCTCAATTTCTGATTTATTGCGATGCACTTTGAAATTTTGTAATTTCGAGCGGAGAAAATTTTGTCTTTCACGCGGCCCAGTGTCGCCGAATTGAATGGAGATTTCGTTTTTGTGTCTAAATAACTATTATCCTGGACCTTTCGGAATGTATGAAAAACGAAGTTTTATTGTTTTGCCAAATGTGAATGCCAATTTTTAGAAACTTAATATACGTAACTACAGACATTCTTAAATATAGATTTAAAACATATATTTTTTATTACTGGCCGGTTCCATTTTTTATACATTAATATTTACAAAAAAAAAAACATTTAAAATAAAACGCGGTATGTAATTTTATTGTTCTATACATTCTTCGGACTATACCTAAATTTTAAAGTTAATTGATAATATCAGATACCTCAAACTGATTTATTCAAAAATATAAACATTATAAAAATATTTTATTGCTTTATAACTAACTACACAAAGATGATACTCAATTTATTTGTCGGTATGATTTTTTGAAATATTATATTTTATAAGTTATACTTCCTTCAACACATTAGGAATAAAAAAATCAGTGCGTTTTCAAGATGCAACTCGTCGATGTAACACATCATGAAGTCAGTGCGGTCTGAAATTATCGAATCGGTACCCCAATGACGTATTCTATTCGTACTCTATTGTACAATAACAGACTAGGCATGTGCGTGTAGTGTCTGATTCAGTCAATCGTTCAAAGCAATCGAGGTATTAACACTTGTAAATATAAGACATTGAGTCGTAATAAGTATGTGTTTATTTATACATACGAATTTCGGAAGAATTAATCTTTCCACTGTGAAGATTGTTTATAGAGGCCAAAGAGGTGTAACTTCTTACATGCCTACATAATTGAACACGCGCCTTTTTTTATAATACCGGCCAGTTTCTATTATGCATAAGTGCATGCAGAGACGGTTTTCTGTATTCCTATTCTGTGTTGATAGCAATTCCGCCAGGACCGATACGATGCACGGTGCAATCTCCCTCTCGCCGCCGGGCGCGCGGGCGCCGCCGGCGTTGGCGCGGCGCCCGCGCGCCCGGCCGGCGCTCGCGTCTCGCGTTCCCCGCGTTTTCCTCTGTGCCGTCTTTAAAAATACACGCAGATTCTCTAAAATTTCCATTGCAGCGACGACACGCCGAGTCATCTTCGTATTGCACGCTACTGATTCACTATTTTATATTTGAATCGGATGAGGACGGTCGCTAACATTGTAATCGTCCTGTCTTATTGGAGGTCACGATAGATGTTATTACTGACTGACTGCTGAAGTGTCAGTGCTCACAAACATGTTTCAAATATCGGATGGTTTTTAAAGTATTGCAACATTTCACTTTTTTTCTAAAACATTCATTTACCTATAATTTTATCCGTAAAATGAATTATACAATCTGACTTTGCTGCAGATTGCTTCTATTCATTAATGGTAAGTTTCACATAACAAAATTTAAAACATTGCGGTAATAAACAAAAAATCCGTAAAAAAAAATATTCAGTACTTGCGGAGCAACTACAAGAAGAACCCTCTACTGCTCTGACAAGCGCGCGGTCAGCATTACCCGCACCTAATATTTTACGAGTTTCCTCCAATCGCAATCATGAAATCAACAGACTATGTGATAAATGGTTTAACCGACACTTTAATATGTACCGTTTAATTTATCGTAATGTTACCGTTAAATCACATTTGTTTTTCACAAACAGCCTCTATAAATAATTAGATAATCGTGTGATATTAAAGACGGTCATTTCTATGAGTCACGTAACAAATAAAATAACTTACCGAAAATTTTATTTCAAGTGTCCCTATAACCATTATCGCTCTGCTAAGTTTCGTATTTGTTACCCGAATTCTATAGGTCGATATGAGCTAGTCTTTGGAGCGTCTTTATTACACCACTGAAACCGGGCAGAGAAAAGTCCATTTAGTGTAGGACATATTTATAGGAAAGTTGTGCAAAAAAAAATATAGTTCAAATTATAAACGAATTTAGATGTGTAATAACATACAAAAAAGTGTAATCGACAAAAAAGAAAAGGATTTACAATTATTTTTTTCAATGTCAAGCTTCTTAAGCCCGTAAAGCTGATTATTTTATAAAGTAAGTACAAGTATACATATGCCACAACATCCTAAGGGTTACATTACGTTTTATAATAGCATTACAATAAACATAAACAAGGTGGCATACGACCAGGGCTACTACGTTAAACATCTCTGTCTACGTATTAAATTGAAATTTATATGTACGTTGGCTGCTGATAAATATTGAATAGTTCGTAGATAAGAATGTCAGATAAGAATATTCTTTTATTTCATACTTTCTAGAATACGATTTTTTCGTAGTCGGGTTTTGGTTTTTAGGCTTATTTTTCCTTAAATTATATATTAATATAATATAATTAAATTTTATTTATAATTTCCAACCGTTGGTGCGTTATTGAGTTACAAATAGAGAATACAATCCCGAGCATGTTTACCAATCCCGGGATTACGGGATTTTTTATGCGTAATCCGGATCCAGGATAGTCCCGGATTAGACTATGTGGTTTCTAATTGGGTTAAAATGAAAAAACTTGGTAGTTTCTTAAAAAATATTTTTAAAATCGTTAGCACAGCACAGATTACAATAAGTAAGTGGGTATACATATTATTAAGTAAGAAAATAGACAAAAACAAAACGATTGTTTATTGCAAAAATCAAAATCAACACAAAATCTATTTAGAATTTTGAAAATATAATCGCAAAATATCAAGGCATCCAGTGTTTGACTTCCAAGCCTGCTTCGCAGTTTATTGCCAACATAAGCAGCAGCTGAAAACGCTCGCTCAGGTTCTACGCTGGTTGGAGGAATAGACATTAGATACTTATAGGCAGTTTCTAAGTAATATCCACGAACTCCTCCATTTTCGAACAGGCTCATTTCACGTCTAATACTATTTGTCATCCCGATTCATTTTGTATTTGTATTTCAGGATCTGGGGATTTCATACTCTTGTCAATTTCCAGTTGTAACTTTTCCTTTAATGTCAATTGGGGCTGGGATGTTTCTGGCCTAAGCTCAACATCTGTTAGTGATTCTGACCTCTCTTCTTCTTCCGTGTCATCTCGACTATTAAGTCTTTTAACAATACTCTTTATTTGCTTTCTCAGTAAAGCCTGTGTGAGAACTGGAAATAAGTTGTGCCATTCCAATTCCGATAATAACTGATTTTCTTCATCTTTTCGTGGATTTTGTAAATAATTCAACACACCAGTTAAATTATCACTTCGTCGTTGCTTTATACGGTCTACTAAACATGTTTTAATTTTTTTGGCAAGTGCTGAGTTTTTGCTAGACAGTTGCTTTATAAGAAAGTTTAAAGCAGCATCAGCTGTGCATAAATTAGCATCTCGCCGACAGATTGCTTCTACTGTCAATTTAATTGGGGTCAGCACATCAACAATTTTATTTACCAATTCAAATTCAACATCTTCTAAACAAATTGGATGATTGAGATCTATAAGAGCTTTTTGAATGCAGCTTTTTAAAAGATAAAATCTCTCCAGCATTGTTAAAAGACTGTTCCACCTAGTTTTACAGTCCAAAAGAAGTGACAATTCCTTTCCATGTTCAATTTTCACGTATTTTTGTAGTACTGTTTCATTTTTCAATGGTGATCTTTTGAAATATATTACAACTTTGCGAACTTTCTCTATCAGCTCTTTAATGTTTTCATCTTGTGTTAACTCTGGTATGTGTTCTCGCGCAAGATCATTTTGTGACATTAAGATTAAACCTGATTCTGAACAGTCTAAGTCTTCTAAATGGTCATCATCATTATTGTCGTCCATATCATCTGAGGTAGGGCTATCTTGCAGATAATTATGTTTTTTGTAAAGTACATCACAGACAGCCAAATTGATACCATGTGCGAGACACAGTTGTTGTTCAGCGCAAACAAGCCGTCCCACCTTTATCATAACATTCGGTCCATCGGTTACAATAGCCACGATGTCAGTTTCCAGGGAAATATCAAATTTACTTAGACGCTCGTTCAATATACGAAGACAATTTTCAGCTGTCATATTTCCATAAATAGGTACAAGACCTAAGTTCCAAAATTTCTTATATGAATGAACATTGAGAGCCATGTATCGTTTATTGACATTGAAGTCAATGGACATTGAAGTCCACTCGTCGAAAGATAAACTAAATCTTTCACCTGCACTTTTCAAATGTTTCAATTCTGAAGTTACTTGCTTTTTTAATTTTTCACTGTAATTCATAACGCGTTTTTAATGGTGACGGCTGACTTTGGTAAATCCGTATATTTTGCCAAAAGCAATTTTCTCAAATTATCTGAAGTTATGAATACACTGAACGGAAATCCATCTAATGCGATCATTCTTGCTAAAACATCATCTAGGTTATCGTCGTCACTTTTAGTTTTAGTAAAATAATCATCTAACTTTCGTTTGGCTGGCGGCGGTGCTGTGTTCAGATTTTCAGTATCTTGACTTGTTGAAGCTGATATAACCTTAATGTTATGTTTTGTTGACAAATGTGTATGCAATCCCTTAGTCGATCCACCCAAAGTCTTGAGAATAGATGGGCATCGCTTACATTTAGCACTATTTCCATCCTTTGCTACTAAAAGTAACTCCACACTGACATCATATCACTGTCTTTTTATGTTTAACAAAGTCTCCCGCCATACTTAATTTCAGATAATCTTAAACTTAAATGACGTATACTTATAAGTCCGTATAACGTAACCTACGTAATCTCGTTACTGGCAGAGGGCAGAACAATGAATGAAAAAATAAACCCAGATTGCCGTATTTATAATCTCGTACAGGAATCCCCGACGGGAAATACCCGTAACAATATTATGATATGAGGTGATCGGGTGATTCCCCTGTTGGATCGTTGAGGAATTACCTTAAGAGTATTGTATTGAAGTATTCCGACCGAGGACTTTATTTCTAAGTTCTACGACAGGGCTGTATCTGTGTAGTATGTAGGTATCGTACGGCGTATATGAGGATGTTTTATCGTTATATAATATATGCAATTTAAATCATCTAGGTAAAGTCAAGGCGCACGCGCAACGGACTACGGAACGCAAACTAGACGTGTTTTGGCAATCTCGAAAATCCGGGATAAGCCAAGTACAATCCCGGGATTTTCGGGACAAGATAACGGCCGGGATCCCGGGATCCCGAGATTCGGGATCCCGGGATTGTATTCTCTAGTTACAAACAACCAAATATCGTTATTAAATATCACATTTGTAATATTATAATGTTGAGTTATAGTACCGACAGAAAACGCAGTGTAAAAGCATTATCGTCAGTTTCCAAAAGTTTATTTACTATTTTTTTTCTTATTATTGTTAATGATATAGTTACAATCGGGTTGTTGACACTCCCTGCTTTAGCTTTACCTCACCCTCTCACATCACATATTCCTTTCCCCTTTCCCTCTCAATCCTCATCGTACACTCTAACACTGCTCCTTCTCTAGAAAAGCTGTCAGGGAACTGAATATAGAACGGGTTACCACCTCCCTTCATATTTTCTAAAAAGTTCGTTTTTTCCGGAACAAAAACGAACCGAACCTTTATGGAATCGAATATAATCTAAGCCCCAATTCACAAAAAACTTAACTTATACCCCAAAATAAAGGCCATTCTCGTAATCAACATCTCAAACAACCTCAATAACGACACCCATATCGATTTTTAAATTTATGTTCAGCCACCAAGGAATTGATTTTAAAAAAATCTTGAAATACGTATCTGAATATTTGTTTTTAGGAGTAGTTATTAGTTACGAGGTTTCAGACAAAGTATCTGTTTAAAATTGAAACTTTGAACCACCATTTTACATATTTAGGGGTTGAATTTCGGAATTTCCTTTCTTACTCCTTATTTACAACCTAAAAGGAACCTTTGTACAAAATTGCAACTTTTCAGCCATAAGGGTTTGAGCTAGGCATTAATGAGTCAGATATAGATAGATATATATACATACTTAAGTAGATCACGGAAGATTATAAGTTACTTAAATAACTTACTGTGAAAAACATAACAAGTTATTAAATTTGACTGGCATTTCTAAAGATTAGCGTGTTCAAACATACAAAAAGAAACTATTAAACTATTGAGTCAGCTTATAGCCTTCCCCGAAAATTGGGTTATACATTGCAAAAAGAATTTTTAAAATTTCCAACTAGTAATTCCAGATATTAGCGCGTATAAACAAACAAACTCAACAGTTTTGTATGTTAGTGTAGGCAATTGGACCTTAACCCTCCAGGCTGGTCCGGTGGGGTCGGAGCCGCTGACGACCGCCGTCACCGATCCGATGACAACGGTCGGGGACCGACTGTTTGAAGTACTTTCCGAGACATAGGTACCCTGTTTGTTAAAACTCATCGATCAATCCGCCCATGGTCAGCATGGAACCCGGTAACTTCTGATCCGACGCCGACACTCTTAACCACTGAGCCATCAGCGCTCGTCGATCTTCTAGGCGATAAAAAAAACTAATATTTAACTAAATAGAAGGTACGTTATGACAGATTAAATATTAACGCCTCGATCCGAGCTCCATCCAAAAAGCGTCGTAAAAGCGACCAATTCACCTCCGTCATTAAAATGAAATATCATTATAGTTTTATTGGGCTAGACGCTTTGTGTCTGAGGTCGCGAGGACGGCCTAACCTCCAGACGGCCGAGCGAGTACCCGGTCGCCGTGTACTTGCTTTGTACACTCTGCCCGTATTTGGATAGCTTTATGAAATCTCGCAACATATTATTCTCAAATATTTGGCGATTATTAAAATTTATTACGTAGTTTTTGTTTATCATACGATAAAGCTGATAAACGAAAACAAAACTAAAGGTAAATATTTACTTTAGTCGTTATGAAAGGAAGCATCTGTATTTTGAAATTAAAATAAAAAAATCTTATGGAATATTCCACTTAGTATAATATGATACTATAATTATGGGAAAATAAATTCTAATGTAAAATATATCATAAAAAAAAATTGGTTGCCTGTAAAGTCGGTATACGGGCGAAAGTTTTACGTGACAACGACTTTGAATGGTAAAATCATTTTAATGTGAATATTCATTCGTATAGTAGGAAGAAGGATGAAATAATAGTAACAATTTAAAACATTTATTTATACAAAGAATTATATTTAAAACATTAATTTATACAAAGAATCTCGCACTGAATTTCATATTAACAAAATTTTATTTTTACCTTTACACATACATACGTATTTATATACAAATATACATACAATAACTTGCAATACATTTGCAAGCTATGCACTAATTCTCTAGTGCTGCGCGCGCGGCAGACCGATCATAGTTGAGTGGGAGAGAGACGCAAGGCATTCGGCGGGCCTCTCTCTCGTTCGGTGACTCATCGTAACGTTACCGAGCGTTACACTTTTTCATAAGTGACTCCCAGCCGCAACCTAATTTAAGACGTTGTCACGTCAAAAAACCGTTCTACTACTACTACTGTTCTTAAACAATAGTTTTTATTTATTTACAGCGGGTTGCACCAACGCAATCTTGATAACGTATAAATAAAACATAAAATGAACAAAAATCACGTTGCACCTAAATTATTTTTTGTTATTTTTACACTATGCTCATGAGTTGCCAGGGAATTCCTCCTAAAGTAAAAGTATAAAGCGTTAATGAATTTTTGTCTGAAATGGTTTTAATATGAATTCGACCAATTCTTCTGCCAATTTAGATATAATTGGTTAAGTGTAATGAAATTAAAATAAAATTAAGTAATAAACACATTTTATTCATAGTTCAAAGTAATAAATATATAATAAATATTAATTAGAATTTTGTCACTATTGAGGAAAATTTTGATTTCCGCGCTAAATTTACGAATACATCTTACGTTATCACAGAGTCATTCACTATACTGTAAGCATTGACATTTATTAATTTATGCAATCCGATTTGTTGTTTAGTAAAAATAGACGTAAAACGTATGTAATAAAATAAACAAAAATAAACGGAATTCGTAAAACGAAAACGTTTTACTGCAACCCGCTGTTGGAGTTCCAAAAATAATATAAAATAATAATGACTCAAGTCGTATTTTCATAAATATCTACTCTGGCACTCGCCTGCATATGCGTTAACATGCGGCACGCAACCCATTGCTGACCCTCGAATTTGTTCTTCCACTACGAATCTCTATCCGTGCAGTCATTCACTCGAGTGCATGACTACAAGTCAAACGAGATGGTTGGGAGCGTATCTGAAGGTTGTTTAACACTCCTTAGGTCTGTTGGATGTGACTGTTTGCATTTTCCTGAGGATGTGCCCAGTTGACATGAAACGTACGTAAAAATAACAATCAAACTATTTAGTGGACTATGATAAATAAACAATTAACACTTGCTTAGGTGTTCGATAGATGTCAATTCTCTCGAATCAACATTCATTTCGTTGTATAGGGATTCGTGATAAAGGGAACAGACTCGAGGGTCAACGGTGGATTGTATGCTGCAGACAAGCATCTAATTATGGATTTCCGCGAATCAACACCTCACACAACAGAATGTCTATTCTGGCATAAAAAATGCCCAATCCTCCCACATAATAAATAGGGCACGTCCGTAGATATGAAAATGTAAAATTTAATTTAACGCAATATACAACATCCTTTAAGATTTTTTTCCAAGTTTAGTAAACCTAGAATATTTCTTTTCCAGTATTTACCATAAAATTATTCATTGCGGTTAAACGTAAAACAAGGTTAACGTATACACGTAAAAAAAACGTACCACAATCTTCCAAAACACGTTTTTCGCGGAACGTAAGGCTATTAATTACATTCAAGGGGTGGTACGCGATTATGCGCGCGAGTGTACCCGCCGCCGTCAATGGAGCGCAACATCTGTCTCTCGCCGAGCAGCCAGACCGGATGCCGCGGTGCCGGCCGCCGCCGTCGGCGGGCTTACATGCCCGCCTAAAACTTCTTACAGTTCAATAACTTTTGCTAACCACTCCGAATAATCGAATTTAAACAATGCCTCGGAATTGAGTTCTTCTCGAATCGAAGTGTTTTCAAATCAAATCAAAAATGGTTTTTTTTCGTAGGTAATAGAAACACTTCGATTTGTTTACTCGATTTTTTATTATGACCCATTAGTGGATAAAATTTTTTTTTCTTATATTAATAGAATTTTAAAAAGGTGGATGTTTAATAAAATTGAAATAATACTAAAATTTCATTACTGAAAATAAGTTTAGCCATTAACAGAGGTCAGCTGTTTTGGTTTAATTCAAAGTTGTATCAGTCCAATAATTTACTATTATTCAATTAATAAATGCTATACTTTGAAATATAAAAGACAAACTACTGTCATCATCATCTTCATCTGAGTATATTTCCTTCGTGCCTTCGTTAAAATTTACCAAGGTGAAGATCTCAATAAATCGCCTCCTAGAATTTACTGATCTAACATAAAGCTGAACGGCCGTAGCCGGGTCGGCATGTGAGCCCGGCGCGGCGCCGCGAGCCGGTCCGCGTGCGAACCGGGTCACCGAGGGCCGAGGGCGGCGCGACCGAGCCCACAGCGGCGGGATGACTCACGCAGTCACTCGGGTCGCTCGATTTCGAGACGGCCGACGTTCCTCGCCGTCGCCAATTGTACCAATTAATCGGTGACAAACGGATTAATCGAGTCTAAAACTCGTACCATTTCGATTTATTTTTTGTCTCACTAACGATCGCAGACTCCTAAGAAAATAAAGTCATCAAGAGCAAAATTTTAAATTATTTTAAAATCGTGTTTCTGAGGACAAAGGGAGGAATTCAAATTACCCATTAAGATCTGGTGACACCATTTTGAATTTAAAAGAGTTCTATTTTATCCTATTCTACTTGCCAAGAAATATTTTAATCTTCCGCATAATATATTACTTGTTAAATTTTTTATTAGTCACGCTTTTATAAATTTCATTAAAAATTTTTTGTCCTAACTGCTATATTTCATGAAATATTAATTTTTTCTGAGAGACGGAGACAAAAAAATCTGAAAAAATGGATGACTTTGTAAGCCATCCCTAAAACTTTCCGCTATGACATTTATCGCTGTCTTTGAACGTTGAATTTTAAACATAGTTACTTATAAGTTTTTGAGAATTTCGAGATTCAAAATTTGAAAAATGGTTTATCCTGCACGCCATCCCTAAAACTTCTTACTACTTTTGAGGTCAAAGCGTTGAAAATAAAGTAGTAGCAAATTATTACGCTCATCGTGCTCAAAAGATTGGCTTTAATGAGTTTTCAAGCTATCCGATCTTAAATAACTATAACAAAAAATGCTATTATTTAAATATTTCAACTACTACATATATTAAATGCTTTATTCCATTTCGATCTTCACAACATTGAACGTTTTTTAAGCACAAAAAGATGACCGAATACCAAACATCAAACCATCAAGAATTTTTCAATTTAAAAAAAAAACTCTTTCTTTCAAATTTTCGTTAACGATATTTATTCGCACAAACCCACTGATTTTGATGCAATTTACAATGCTCGTCATTGCTTTTTAAGTTGAAGAGCTAGTTAGATTTTGAAATTTATCGGTAGGGTAGTTTAAAACATATTATAAAAAACACATTTTGAAAATTTATTCTCCAACCGTGTCTCTCGAACATATCAACCGATTTTGATGCATTTTACAACAGTCGGCATTGTTTTTTAAGCGAAATAGTTAGATTTTGGATTTTATCGGTAAAGTAGTTTAAAAACATTCTAAAAAATACTACTTGTTTTTTTTTCCAACAGTATCTCTCAAACAAATGAACCAATTTTATGTAGTGTGTGGCAATCTATGTAAATTGGAGAAAAAAAACTGATTAGATTTCAGAACCGACTGGTAGTCTAAAAGTTATTTCAAAAATTGTCCAAAAATGTTATTTTTCAGACTTTTGAAAATATACAGGGCAAAATAATCCCTGCTCAACGTTTCAGGAAGCCTAAGTTGAGTGAACCATCTCCGAATGTCGCAAACTGCGTTTCGATCGGTTAACACGTCCAAAAGTTATGAGAGGTGTACATATATATACTTACGCACGCATGCATAAGTATATGTACACCTGAACACCACACTGAACATGCACACGGACACACTCAACACACGCAGAGAGAGGGGGGAGAGAGGGGGGGGGGATACGAATATCGCTCTGGAAACAGTCATAATAGGTTCCTTGAAAACTACCACTAAATGAGTTAAGACGTCAACGTCAATCAATTGAGATTCAAAACTTATGGAAGGGTGCTTTATGTACCTACTTAGTATTTAGGATTCTCCCTTTGTAATGTGGAAATCGCTTCCGGCTTAATATAATTCGGACGATGGAATCAAAATGTAATAAACAATAAGAACAAGATTATCAATTTTGTAATTAGGCATTCCAATTTAATCCACAAAGTACAAACTCATTCTGAGTATTTTATACCTGCAGAAATTCATACCGGTTCGGCGGCCCTCGACCGAGATACCGAGGGTCTTTTCTTTCCTTTTGAAATGCCTCAAGTGAACGTGAACAGCGAAAGAGCAGATAGACGATATTGTGAATTGATGTACATAGCTCTATACCTTAGTACGCGAGCATTGACAGGAAATAATGGCGTAGTAGACGGACACGGAAAATATTATATTTATTGATTAACTATGCAAGACGACTAAATATGATAGGAAAAAAATGGAATGAAAAATTTAAGAAACAATCGGAACTGTAGTAATCAAACATCCTTTGTCGTCTCTTTCCTTTGAAAGCTCGCCTAAAAATTAAAAATTCTTTCTTAAATAAAAAAATAATAAAGCAGAGTAAAATAATAGTTTACAATAGTTTACTGCTCTCTTTTGATGATAGTTAACTTGTGGTTCGCCATGAAATGTTAAGTAGAAATTAAAATCGTACAATAACTATAAATCATGTTCAATGTGCAATAACGTTCAAACGGTTATAAATACGATTGTACTGCTAAAAATTTGTTCAATGCGGTACAATGACTGTACAAATAAATTATTTCTTTCACTTGAACACAACTTTACGTGTATTCAACACTGAATAGGAGAAAGAAAACAGTCTATTTTTTGATCATGCTAAATGGTAATCTAAAAATTGAATTAGTATAATTTTTATTAATTTACCTCATATTAAAACAATCGCAGATAAACAAATATACCCAGTATAAATTACACGATTCGTGTGCGAAGTTGGAAAGCAAATATATTCCTAAATTGTAATTTTACATACACCTGTAAAATTAAGAATCTGTTTTTAGGGTTTCGTACCCAAAAGGTGGCTACGGGGCCTTACTTACTGTCCAACCTATGACGTCTGTCCATCCATGCATTAATCCGTCTGTTCTCCTGTTGGGCTGTATTTTTTGTGACCGTAACAGCTAATCGGTTGAAATTTACATTGCATATTCGTAATTACGGCGGATATCCTAAGAATAATAATAAAAAGTAAATATTTAAGGGTGGTTCCCACACAAAAAAGTGTATTTCTTTATCCTTTTTTTTTTGTCTTTTCTTATGTAAAAATAGCAATACACACAAATATTTAAAGTTGGTACAAACATAGTGCAAATTTTAATCTTAAAAAAAAACCACAAATAATAACAATCCGCAAGTGTCAGTTTGTCTCGTGCCAAGGATCCAAATATATCACAACTCAAGTACATTGGGTAGTAGTATGAAATACTAGATTAGCCAGTCCGACTATCGCTTGGACGGTTTTTTCCGTCGGTCTGAGCGGTGGTGATTGATGACCAGCACATTACCTTTGAATTAGAAGATGACTAGCTTGTACAATTCTAATCGCAAGCGGATTCGACCGACGAGATTATAGTATAAATCAAATTTGACTATTCGCTCTGTGGTTTTAGAGCACGTTAAGCTCATCTTCCCCGACCGATGTCTAGTATCAGCATAGAATCAGAGCAGAGGACCTAATTCGAGGTCCTCAATCCAAAAAGATTGCGGGAGGGTGTGCCCTCGCAGGAGGTTAACAAAAACCTCACACGACAGAAATCAACGCATGTCAAAACACCATAATTTCAATCTCTATGTATAAGTGTTGAAATTAAAAAAAGAATCAACTCCCGATCGAAAACTATTTGCGTTATAAATTTATTTTTGTTAGTATATATATTTATTTGCTTATTAAATTAACTCTTGCTTAATAAACTAAGGCTTAATTCTTAAAAGTTGACTTCTCTATGTGTCATCAATTCAATAATTAACAAAATCTAGATAACTGTAAAACTTCGTAATAAAACTGGCCAAGAGCAGGTCGGATCATGCTTATTATAGGGTCCCGACGAAGCCATTATTACAAAGAAATGCACTACAAATGAAAAAAGTACTTTGTTACACTTTTTTCATGTTTTCCCCCACTGAATAGATATAAGCACTTTAGTCGCATATAACTAGAAAAACAGGTATGTAAGTCGACTATTACTTTACGTATGGCGACTATTGTTAAACTAGTGTAAACTAAAAAGTGCATCAGCAGAAGAGCGTATCTTCATGGCACTTACATCGTAGGGCAGTTTTTCGGCAATAACTAAAATGACCTTGTTCAAAACAATTTTCGTTGAAAGTATTTATTAAGCATTATCTTTGTTATTTTTTTCATATATTTTGAACATACAGTTTAGAAAATAGAGGAGGGGACACAATTTCTGCAACTTTCGGAGCGATTATTTCCGAAGTTATTCGCGTAATTAGAAGAATTGTTTAGAAACCTTAAGATGTTTTTAAAAAACTGTTGAAATATGTACCACTGGTTGCTATTTGCTGAAAAAAATTTTTTCTGCTTCTCCATGTATGGTGTGCCCACCCTAGAAATATTTATTTTTGTTATTTAACTCCCAAACTAAGTAGCGGCTTATACACACCTACGACATCAACACTATAAATTTCATCAATTTAAGTCTTGTAGTTTTTGAATGAAATGCCTGTGACATACGGACGGACAAACATGACGAAACTATAAGGGTGCCGTTTTTGCCATTTTGGCTCGGAACCCTAAAAATATAGCAAAAATATATCTCCAAATAAATAGTAAGTTAAAATAGTTATAAATACAACAAATAGTTATATTCTATCGGGCGGTTTTCAACTCACAATTTTTTTGAGGGTTTGACGATGATACCCTGCTTTCAAGTATGTGTATGAAGGGTTCTCGAAACTATTGTGGTTATAAAATTTTAAATTTGAAAGTGTTTAGTTTATATCATGTCATTTATATTGATAGAATGATCTTGATCAGCTCGCAATACATTTTATGAATAGACTTTCGGCAGTATTTTAAGTAGAAAAAAAAGTAACTTAAGATATATGTTTATTGACTGATTAACTTTAAGTTATTAGACCAACGAAACAATGCCGTAAAGGGTTTAACTATAATTGGAATTTATTGGAATATCGATCGATTAAAATAAGTGACGTTACACAAGCATAGAGTTAGATCGTAACAAGTCATTGCTTATCGACGTGTGAGTTCTATCATCGGAACCCTAAATTCATCGGGAGCCCGGAGCATAATTTTTATTTCAAATATCCTCGTGATGCCGTTAGAAAGCCAAAATATCTTTTAAAATGTCAAGTAAATCGATGTACTTTAACAACGGTGTGTTTCAAACTCTCATTTCATATAATTAAGCCATCTGTTAAAGTTAATATCTAATGACGTCAAAATACGTTGTTTTAATCTCACAATTGGAAATTGACTAAATTAAACTTAAACATATTGACATTTATGACATTACATTAATGTCACAAATATTGGACATTAACTTTATGACATTGCATTAATGTCTGATATATCTTAAGTACCAATATACTGACGTGTTTAGTTTTTAACTTTTACAGTTGGCAGTTAACTACTTCAAATGAGAGTTTGAAGCATAACGCTATAAGAGTAAAATTAATAATACCTACAGTGGTAAAAAATTATAAGAAGCGATAATATTATGAACCCTATAAAAACGCCATTGAAGACTACATTCGCTATACAAAGAACAAGTTATTTTGGTAGTTAAGCTCTGGAGAGGCTGAGAGTTCTACGCGCTACGTCACGGTTGACGTCATTGCGTTAAGCTGTTTTCCCGCGAAGCCTCCATCGATCTGTCGTGACTCAGGCGTGTTTTGGGGGTAGCTCATAAAATTTTCCAGGTGGCTCTGGGTGTGTCAGCACTAGAGTATGAAAATCTAAAACAATACGATGAGTAACATTTGCGATTTAGTCCCTTAGTATCACAATATTATCTTGTGTCCATTGTTATGTTATTATATTAATATTATCTGGTGTGGCGCGGTTATTTTTATTAATTTGGTATCATGTAATAATGTCCACGTGGTACTAAATTAATAAAAATCATCGACATAGCACAGAATATGATATATTATATGGACGAAAATAATAGTGACTTCTGAATTACAGTTTTTTTTATATATATTAGAATTCTTTTGGAAGGAAAAAGATTTCGTTAAAAACATTTTCTATTTCAACAGCCCATTCTACTTCATTTTGCCTAAATAGTTAATTGACCACCATAACACGAAATGATGCAAATTTGATAAAGTATTTTTTATATTAGATGAATTTTGGAAGATGTCGTTTCTTGTACAGGTATCATCTCATTTTAAAAAATGAGACACCTATATATTATTAATGCCTTTAAATTTGGAAATGAACTAATGCCAGTTAAACAAACAAAGACTATTAGAAAGAATTAATAAGAAAATATTATCATAAAATCATGCTTATTTTCCAGAAGGGTAGGCAGAGACCACAAATTTCCACATGGTTACGATCTTCACATATCTCTCTCGCTTCACTGACATTCATCAATTGTTTCATACACGCTTGCCGGTTTCGGGCGCTTAAGTGTGAGCTGAGCGATTGTACTCCTAACTCAGAAATGCACGTGCATGCTGTAGGTTTCTAAAGCGAACTTAAACATTGAAACCACAATTCTATGGTCATAATTATGTATAACAAATTTATTATAAATACTTATTGGATAACTAAAACAGTGAACAGTGTTAACAATGAACACAAATTTTATTGAGATAAGTATATCATTATTGGAGATTTAAAATAAACACTGTAGTGAGTAGAGCTTAATAGTTAATATGTTGCGAGATTGACACTGTTAAAAAAATAATTGTTATACATGGAAATCCATATTGTTCATAAATCCATACCATTCGAAGAAGCTTTCCCTTAGGTAACATGTTGCTCATACAATTTTACCGACTCCGTTCATATAAAATCCTCAGGAAATTAAACGAGTACTCAATGAAGGGTACGAACTTAAATTCCACATTAGCTGGATTTAGCGAGTTCGAAAACAAATAATTATGAACTTGCTTATATCTGGAAAAATACTTATGAGACATATGATAAATATCATTTTTATTACGTCTACACCAATGCGTTAAACTCAAATAAACAAATACGGTTAGTGTCAATAAAAAACAAATAATAAGATGTCATGCTATCGACTTATGTCTTAAATTATTTGACAGTCGGCTTTTAGACACTAAGATGGTTTGTTTTTAATAAAATGATTTTTTTTAATCGGAACAAGAACAACGTTTCGAATTGAAATAAGCAATCAAGAACGAAACGTAATGGACAATTTGTAAAGATTTCGAATTATTATTGAATTTGCGAAAACAATAACATAATCGAAGTAATTTGCAAGAATAGTTGTAGCTAATATCTTTATCGATGATGTGAAGCGCATGAAGACACTTAGACTCTTTGAGAAATCAATTATAAACTAACAACTTATACTCACATCACATTTAACGCCTTTATTCTGTTGACCGATCGAGGCTGCCGTGGAAAATTTTATTCTGTGAACAAGTAGATAAAAATGAGACTGTGGTGGTTATCCTTTACGACACATAAATAGCATCAGGAAAAAAAAAGAATTAATTTTAACTTAGCTTATGCATAATAATTATAACATCCTTAATTATGAATATAAATATTAAAATTTACTCTTATAAATAGGATTTATATATATCAGACAATTCGTCAAATTTAGGAATCTCAGAATTAATAAACACGTTGTGTTGCTCTGAAATAACAAAGTTTTTTTTTATTTAACACAGGTTTACAGTTATAACAACAAATACAATAAACTAACAATACACATCCTACCTGAAATAACAAAGAAACGACATTTAAAGTTTATTAATTAATTTGTCGATTCCTCTTTCACTGAATTACAAGATAATTAACTTTTATTTCACACTATCACCATATTAAAAAAACCTCCTGTTTTATCCATTGAAATGACACTGACAGTTGTAACGCAGTGGCGCCATCTATTCATAACTAAGTGTAAACCTGAACTGTTTTATCTTCAAACAAATAGTTTAAAGAAATCTAATTTCTTTATATCTTCCCCCACAGAATAGAAATTTTCATCGAAAATTTTTACCATGCCACAACTTCATTCATACAGGAATTGGAATGAGCTTTGTGATATGAAATAAGTTAGATTCTAATTTCTTGTGGCCAGTATTTATTCTGTATATAGTATCAGATATTTTCTCTTCTATTCTATAAGGGCCAATCCTCAGCTCATCCAATTTTCTTCTATTCAACTTATGACCATTCTCAACATATACCATATCTCCTGTATTGAAATTATGCTGAATTCTATTCTTATCTATTAATTTTTTTATTATAATTATGTGACCTGACAGAGTTTTCAAATGCAATTTTTCTAGCTATCATCCAGTCTTCCGCTGTTTTAGATTGTTTTAGCTCTTCTGGCAGGAATGAAACCTCTGTGCCCTCCAGAAGGTATCTTGGAGTGAAACCAGTAACTGTATGCACAGTATCGTTATACTTATTTACACAGGTGTGGGCTATTGTTGTCCATGCTGTTTTATTATTTCTTTCATTTATTTTACATCGGATCTTATTCACCAGTGTCTGATTCAGCCTCTCATTTAATCCATTTGAAAATGGCGAGTTTACCGCAGTGAAGACTAATGGGATGGATTTTTCATTCAAAATGATTTAAATTCCCTTGAGTTTATTCCCGGATATTGATCGCTCAGAATCATACCAATTTCATTATAATTGTTTATGTTATTGATAAGTTTTATAAAGTCTTTTGTACTTTGAGTTTTTGAGGTAAGTATATATGCATAACGAGTGTAATGATCCACCAGCAAATGCAGATATCTTTTTGTTGACCGTGTGCCGCCAAAGCCTCCAATTGTGTCTATTGAAACAATCTCAAAAGGTTTTGAAGCAGGACCTAAGTGTGACATTAGACCATATTTCACCTGTCCTCTTGTTTTATTTTTTATACATACTTCACATTTCTTACAAAAATCATTTATATTCTTTGTTAAATTTTTGCTGTATATATTCTTCCAATCATCTTTTGCATCTGCTTTACACCTATATGACACATTTTTTATGTATTTGTTTTATAAGTCTTACACTGAATTCTTCAGATAATATAATTTTCTCTTGTTTATTAATTATTTTATAATAAATGTTGTGTCTGTGTATTAATTTATTCTTATTACTTTGTATGTTTTCATTTTTTCTTGGTCCGTTACAACATCCTGTAACTGTATTAAATTAACTATTCTTAATTGTTCATCTGTATCATCTACTGCTTCCAGTACTGGGTTCCTGCTTAAACAGTCAGCTTCTAAATTATCTTTCCCAGGTGCATATTTAATCTTGAAGTCATATTGAGAGAGATAATATGTGAATTCTCCTAATTCTTCATCTATTCTAGATTTAATATTCATATTTTCCAATGGTTTATGGTCTGAGTACACAGTGAAATGTTTTCCTATGAGCCAGTACTGCCAGTATTTAACAGCTTCCTTAATGGCCAAGCATTCTAAATAAATAGCTTTCTTCTTCTTCTGTGCCTCGTTTAATTTTTTTGAAAAATATGCAACCGGTTTTTCTTTTCCATTTGGCTGTATTTGCTTTAATATTGCTCCAATGCCTTCCAGTGATGCATCTGTATATATATTTATTGGTAAGTCAGGGTCATATATTTCTAAGATTGGTTGTGAACATAGTAGTTTTTTTATTTCCTCAAATGAATTTTGACAATCGGTTGACCAAATAAACTTCTGGTTCTTTTTAAGTAAATTATGTAGTGGTTTTAAAATTATTGTACATTTCGGTATATATTCATGATAAAAATTTACTTTTCCTAAAAATTGTCTGATGTTTTTCTGCGATGTTGGTATTGGAAACTCCTGTATAGAAATTAAATTATCTCTCAGTGGTCGAACTGTATTGTTTTCTATTATATGACCAAGGTATTTTACAGAATTTGCAGCAAATGTACATTTTGTAAACTTTAGTCTGAATCCTTCACTTTTTATTGCTTCCAGCAATTGTTTCAAGTGGTTAATGTGTTCATTATATGTTTTAGAGAATACTAATATATCATCTATGTAATTTATTGTGAATTCAGTTAATTTATGTTTTCTTAGTATATTACTCAATATTCTTTGAAAAATTGCTGGAGATGTCTTCAAGCCGAATGGTAAACAGGTCCATTGGAAATGTCCTTCCTGAGTAACAAATCCTGTTTTTTGTCTTCAATCCGTAGTGGAATAAACCAAAACGCTGAGTTTATATCTAAAGTAGAGAAATATTTGCAGTTCCGCGTCTTCACCACCAGGTCATCGATTAATGGAAACGGTTGTGCTTGTGGCAATATTATCTTGTTTAGTTCTCTAAAATCAATACATAACCTTGTCTTCTTTTGGTCTTCTTTTTGAAAGCTAGGGTAACGGGTGCTGAAAAGGACTGTATGATTCTTCTATTAGATTTCTTTGGAGTAGGTTTCCTACTTGCTTTTCTATTTCTTTTTTCCTCTATAGAACATCTGTAAGGCCTCTTGCTGCAGTATTTATCAACTAGCAAATCAATCCGAGCTTCGTAGTTTTTTATCTTTCCAACATCGTATTTATCCTTCGCAAAGCATGATTTATATTCATCAATCAAGTTATTTATTTCTGTTTCTTGTTGAGCGTTTAAATTATTCATATTTATTTTAAAATCCTCTTCCTTTATATGTTCATTAAAATTTATGGCAATCTCATTTTGATTTTCCTCTTCTTTAGAACTATTTTTGTAAATCAGTCTTTTATCTGTGGATGTTTCTTCTTGTTTCTGAGTTATATTTAAGTACTGGTCCTGAACCAAACAAAATTCCTTTATGATGTCAAGTCCGATTAGAAAATCATATTGAAACTCATTTCCATCCACTATGTAAACATTAACATTTTTTTCTATATTAAAAATTTTTACTTTAATTGTTGTCAAACCTTTTGTCCTTTTTACACCATTAATTGTTACTAAATTTGCATTTTGAAATCACTTTTATTTTTTTTTCTTATATTTATCAATTTGAATTTATCAGTGAAACATTAGAGCCTGAATCATATATACCAAATATTTCAACCTGCTCATTTAATGTTAGTTTGACTTTAATTAATGGTGTAATTATTCGTTTTTGTTCATCATCATTTAATTCAACATCCAACACAGTATTGTTTACATTCTTGACATGTTTTTTCTGTTTTCATATTCATCAGTTTGTTTAAACCAACATTTTTCCTCTGGGTGGTAACGAACTCCTTTGTTTAATTTTCACATATTTTACATGGAATCTCTTTTGAAATTTGTATTTATTATCGGGAATATTCTTCTTAAATTTGGTAAAATCTTTTTGGTAACTGCATACTCTTGTTTGCCAATTTCATTGCAAAGTCTTGCCGTTGATGTTACTAATGTCCTATCAATTTTGTTCATGACATAATCCGGTAAACCCATCACTATAAGATTTATCATTGTTTGATTGTCAATATCTTTGTTTACCTCTAATAATAGGCGTTCTTTCTTTGTGGCATATTCCAATAAGGATCCTGTTTGATATCTAAATGTATATGCATATTTTACCTGAGACCATCCTTTATTACCATATGTTTCACAAAAATATTTTTCCACATATCCATCCTGACTTAGCGGTAAACTTTATTAACATACCGTGTACCAGTCTAAACATTGTTTATCCAGAAGATGTTTTAAAATCTCAATTTTACTTTCATCCTGTAGTATCTCAAATCTTTCACATTCAGTTTCAAATTCTTCAATCCATTGATTCACATTTGATGTTCTTCCTGAAAACTTCTCTAATAAAAACTTGTCAGCGATTTTTACAAAATTTTTATGCTCTGGATCTAATTTGCTATTGTTATTGGAAGACTTGGTATCCTGTGTAATTTCATCCAGATACTGATCATCAAACTGCACATTTTCGCCTGCATCCAAGTAAATTTTTCGCAATTGATCTGTCAATGGGATCCATATTTTCGTGTCTGATGTCTCTTTTTAATGAATTCTTGATTTTGCATAGACTTCTAAACTAGTTATGCCTGTATGTTTGTTTGCATTTTTTTCATCAGGTACGTCGTATACACATCCATCGGGTGTCTCGATTGAGGTTATGCAAATCAAATTAGTTTTGCCATCACTTGCGGCTAATACCGCGAAAGTAAATCTTAATTTCTCCATATTCCTTCGTTATTAACTAGAAATGTCGTTTTATAAGACAATTCGTCAAATTTAGGAATCTCAGAATTAATAAACACGTTGTGTTGCTCTGAAATAACAAAGTTTTTTTTTATTTAACACAGGTTTACAGTTATAACAACAAATACAATAAACTAACAATACACATCCTACCTGAAATAACAAAGAAACGACATTTAAAGTTTATTAATTAATTTGTCGATTCCTCTTTCACTGAATTACAAGATAATTAACTTTTATTTCACACTATCGCCATATTAAAAAACCTCCTGTTTTATCCATTGAAATGACACTGACAGTTGTAACGCAGTGGCGCCATCTATTCATAACTAAGTGTAAACCTGAACTGTTTTATCTTCAAACAAATAGTTTAAAGAAATCTAATTTCTTTATATATATAACTACAATTGTATACGTAAATTTTTAGTTAGTCTCAAACGAGTCGAAATTATTTGTAACGAAGGATGTGTGCATCAAGCGCAGGCCGCGCACTCGCTCAAAATACGAGACAGCGTCAGACGTTTTGCATGTGATGCATCGACAGAGGGGTACTTCATATGGCGAGATATGTTTTCAGAGTAAAATGAAGGGCAAAAAAAAATTGTGCTGAAAAATTTAATATCTATTAGAATGCGTCTTTAGAATCGGTAGTGCAAATACAAAACCTGTGTCTATGCCAAAGTAAACATTTAATTCAATAAAATGTACGATATATTTATGATTAACTATTTATGATTAACTTCTATGGAGAAAAAAATATCATGAATTCCTATTCCCAAATACTGTATCATACCTTAAATACTGTAATTATTCATGTATTTTCATCATCAATGTTTATATTTATTTATCGTGCACAACTTTTCATGAAAAAAAATCGAATAATTCTTCAGATAGATCACGACACCGAGGAAATATATCAAAAAATTGGAAAAATAACTTCTAAGACGCATAACGTCAATGGTATCCATTAACCGTTTCACTCATTTTACGATCACCCGAGAAATGAGATTTGCGTGGGAACAGGATATCTCGATGGAGGGGGGAATGGGCTGATGTAGGCAGGAGTGAGCTCATGAAGACAGGAGTCGACTCTCACTCACTGGACGTAACGTAACAGCGCAAGATATTACCCAACGTCTCTTTGACCACAAGCATGGCTATACCACAAGAATAAAAAAAAAAGGATAACGTGACTTTATTATATGCGGTACATGAGAAAAAAATTGTTGCAATGTCGAACTGAAACATTCGAGCAGAACGCGCGGCGCTGCCTTTCTTCTCTTTCTTTATTAATTTATCCCTTATACTAGATTTGTCTTCCTTTTTAATACAATATTTTTGTCGGTTTCACGTTTTCCTTATATTATTTAGTGACATCTACAGAGATTTATTCCTGGGGAAAAGTTTGCATTGAGATCTGAACGAAAATAGATTTTTTATATTCGACCGAGTGAAAGGACTTGCGACACTCCGCAATTCGGCCCTAAATCGAAATATACAATCAATAATAATAAAAAAATAGGTAATTATCGATGAATTGATTAGTAATTTTAATGAATGTAATCCGCTCAATCACTGAATATGATGACTGCTTTCTAATGATTTACCTAAGTTGTGCAACTCGATTATCGAATGCATTACATGCATTACCTAGACAGATAATTAATTCGCTTTATCATCGGACAGTTCGCGTCCATCTGTTTCAATAACATAAAGGTTACACAGACGCCTGATGTAACCAAAAATGTCACCCATTGTGACTGTTTTTCCAGATCAAACACAACGCGACTGAGTCACAGTCGAATATCTGCGCACATTACGATGCATACTTATGCGGTGACGCACGCGAAAACGTACGAAATACAGAGCCCTCTTCTGTTACGATGCGCGGAGATATATTACCATTGTTAAAAAATATACTGTAAAAAGAAATGTTCTAGGTATTCTGTATGTCCGTAAGCATGTTCATGTGGGACAGTGTCTAAATTGGATCTGTTTCGTCTGTAACATGCAATACGCGACCTATATCTTATAAAAAACCGTAGCGATATGCGTGGTCCACTACTCGTATACATTATGGTCCATGAAATCTTTAAAAGGATACAAATTATTTGATGTCTACTTTTTATATATTTCACAATGTTTTTCTGTGCGGCCAAGTATAATTGATTGTCTAAGTAAGTCATGAAAATTATTATCACATCCAAATCGTTTTCAGTGCAATGAAAAAAATTGCTCAGTCGCGACAACTAAGCAATTTTCAAAAGTGTAACACGCGTGTTACGATAACAAATCGGTGTGCGCAGACGACAATTAGCTTGATCATCGGTTTCTTTTCTCGGTCGTTTGTCGCGAAATAAAGGAGCGGATATCTGTGCAGTTATAAATAGACAGCAGGATCGCCGGCCGGCGGCGGCGGGCGACGTAACACTACACGAATCCAGAACGAGTGCAGTGTTCTCCAAGTCGGAAATAGAGCGTCTTATACTTTAGCCGCTATTTATTCGTAGCCTAAAAAACCGTTCGTAGATTTCGCAGGAATATCTAATCTGCGCAGGTCGTAATCATGATAGTAGGTGTTTCGCAACATTTATCAATTTATTGTACAATACGTTATAGCCATAGAATTTCCGGCAACTTATGCGTCTTTTTGTGCATCGTAGTGCCGGACATTTTGTTGCTCATTTTCCCACAAGGGTTATATAAATACTGGTATAGAAAAAGAAGTTCATGGTAAGGGCTCATCAATTTGACGGGCTCTGTATTATTTAATAGAGTAACTCTCGAGCCTATCCATTTCCGGATAACCAAATATTTGGCAGGTGATGATGACTTGACACCGATAGCTACATGATGTTTTCAGTCGTTTATACGTAATGCAGTAAAAGAGTTATAATGTTAAGCCAGCCTGTTTTTAATTAAACAAAATTAGAATACTATACATAGTTTTTTAGCGATTTACAATTTTTTAGATTCTTTTTCTCCGATTAATTCTTCGTATTCTCAGCATCTCACCTTCGGCAAATCATGAAAGCAAAGAAATAACTGAAGAAGGCGTAGTTATAAGTAATAGCATAAATAATAATGAAACTAAAAAAAATATTTAACTTTAGATTATATTCCTAATAGCAAAATAGGTATATATTCAGATAAAAATAATTTTATAACTAATTATATATGCTAAATTGTATAAGATAATTAAAAAAATATCTTAATCCTACTTTTGAAATTCACTTCTCATTAAAATTGTTTTTAATGTTCAAGTCTGTGCGATATTAGTAGCCATGAGCCATAATTTATATACTCACATTAATAAACAATTTTTAGACGAAATTATAATATGAAATCAAACAAATTAATTATCACTTACGTGATATTTTATTGTAATATAAATCTTTAACTAGACGTTATCCGCCCGTTTTACGGGGCGTAAATTAAAATTTAACAATAATTGCGTTCTTTTATAAAAAAATGCCCGGGATTTCGCTCGACGTAGACTGAATTGCTTTCCCCTTTTACGATCGATCTCGCTATCAAATTTCATGCCGATCCCATCTTAATCTCGGTCCTCTTTTGGACATTGTTCTTAGTAATTTTTGGGAAATTTAATTACTTTGTATAAACGCTTGGTCTTTACGCAAACATCAAAAAAATATATTTTTACATTTATAATTTTATAAAGATTATAAGATTTTATTCCCATATTATTTGTTTAGTGTATTTAGTATAAAAAATAAAACACAACTTTAAGTTTCTTTTTTTTTTTAAGTTACATAAGATCTTCTATAAATAATATTCTAAAAAAATATCCACGGTCTAAATAAACATTGCACTGAATTGATTAGACTGTCAATATTTTACTTTAATAACTTATTGTGATAAAATAACAGCAATTAATACTGTAAGTATTAATTGCTGATAAGAGTGCATTAGCACTCCCTTCTTCATTAACACTTCGGTCCCTCCCCTGGCGCACCTGGCGACTTCGTATTTGTACACGTATGTAAAGGGAGCCACTTAATGACTTTCCTTTAGTTTACGCCGACAAAACAATGTAAATGAACGTATGTCATAAATGGCCGTCTCAATATTCGGTGGTCAGCGCTCCGAACCGGTATTTGGTCCTGGTGAAGTGACTGTCGACAGCCGATACGCAGTGGGCGGGTGGACTTTGCGCCGCGACCGGCCGTCGCGCGTACCAGCCGCCACCGCCCGGATGGAATTGTTCTAGGAAAGGATGCAAGTGAATTCTTTACAATGATGATTCATTTGTATCTACAGTTTGCAGGGAACGGTACGAGTACAGTACGAGCACAGCAGGATCGGTATTCATTTTAAGGCACGATTAAAAGATGTTAGTGCTAGGGCGATTGAGACAATTAATTCTTAATAACTAAAAAAAGGATGTTAAGTATGAAAATGGTTCAGTATCCATTTGCTGTAGCTCTTATATTAATCGACTATGTACACTTACCTATATAGTATTTTTACGTATATATATTTTACGTATATATGCACTGGCATACAATTCGTGTTATCAAAATGTCATATTTATAATATAATTAATATATTGTTAATCAGATCGAATTTTAATTATCTATATATGTCTATGGTGCGTCCTTATAAGTTGTGTTATGTCATACCTAAACTTACCTTATTCTATAGCATTCTTAATCGTATCACAATTAACACAAACTATCATATACAATTTTTGATTCGGGAAACATAATTAGGTTGTATCGTAATGCAATATCTAATATACTACAAAGACACTAAACATAAAATTACAATGTAGGAGTAAACACATACCTATCGCAGTACAATTACTACAAAATCGATAGCATAGTGATTAACCATCGATAAATTTCATTCATCGGATAGCTCGGAATCGAGTGAGTGGTAGATAATAATTACAGTTGCCCATAATTACAGCCCGATAATCATAGACGTTTGTATAAGTAGTGTATGATTAGCGAAATTTTAGCATCGTATTCATTAATGAAAATCTTTAATCGAAGTGATTACAGTGTGGTAAATTAATCGCGTATAAATCAATCCGCTTAACGCCCTTTTGATTAACATAAAATACAGAAAATAATTAGAAAGCAGTGTATAATTTTGAGAAAAGGAGAGACAGTCAGGCGTTAAAAAGTAATGGTATTCCGTTTACGGCATGGTCGCTCCTGGTTAATATTCACTATTAAATAATTAATTAACCTAAACACCGTCTCTTAACGAATAAGCAAACGACGTTTTTGTGATGGTCATATAAAACGCATGAATCTAAATAAAATAGGCAAAATGTAAGCTGCTTAAAATTAATATGGTTCATAAAATAGAATCTGAAGTAACTACATAATAATAAAAAAAAGTTTTCTACCGAAATTATTATTTAATCGCAAGTTAAAAATTAAAGTAAAAAAAATGTTCTACTTCTACATATTCTATGTTTAATTATTTTTTAGCTGATCGAATAATGTATTTTGTAGACTCAAAGAAGGTCCTGTTATAACTTTTTGTACCATATATAATTATAAATCTATTTCGAACACGCTGAATAAATTTAATTTGGAAAATTTTATGTGAGAGGGAGTCCATGCACATCTTACCAAATTTCACCAAGAGGGTGGTGAGGGGCGTCTGAATTAAAAAAAAAAACCAATGCGGTGGTAACGTGTGCGCGCGTACCGAAGAACCTTCTATCACTTTATTTATATAGATTGCATTGTAATATTTGGAGACTATTCCAAAAATTGAGTTGCATTTTAAAAACTGGAATTATCTCAAATCCAAATTTAGGTGTCGCGTTTTTGGACCGCAATCGAGATAAGAACCAAGGCCACAATGGAAAGAGGGGAGTATTTTAAATTCACACGGGCAGAGTTATGAATACAAAGTAGTCAACAATGAGATTAAAGGATTAATCATAACAGCAATGAATTCTCATTCGCGTGGGATTCGAGACGTCCTTTACCAATTAGGGTGTCAAGTGCCCCGCGTGATTCAGACGCGACCCACGGACACGGTTCCGCGCATGCTAAATGACCCTATATGTCATGCGAGGTCATTATTCCATTTTTTTATGAATGAATATGGATAGTTCCTTATATAAATAAATATTTATAGCCAGAAGTATTAAATAACATGTAGTAGTATTAGTAATTTAATATCATTAGTAATTTAATTTGATAAATAACTAATACTTCTACCAAAATAAATATTCATCATTAGTGAAATCGATTGTAGTACTCGCATGTTGCAGTAGTAATTACCTTGCAACATGAATTATTCATAATTTTTAAGTGACGTCTTCTCTAAAATACTGGGAGAAGACCCTATTTCAAAGCTATAGTGAATATTTACACTTTAAATTCACCTACAGGTGTAGTACACGCAAAAAAATTCTGCCGCTGTGGTATTAGTCATGAAAGCGTTGCAAATGGTATGAAATAGAAACGTGGGGAAGAAGAAGGAAGGGTAGGGAGCATTATTTCTGCGTGTTACATTATTCGCGGGCAATCCAGAGCGGCAGATACTCGCGCGTTGTACTGTTGTCTAGTTTCTTTAAAGAAGGATCAAAGAAGACGAAAATTAGATTAAAAGGCGAATTGCAATCCGAGAAAATCGTTAATTATAACGGAGGTTTATCGGAATGGAAAGAGGCAAAATACTATAAGTCAAATAGCAATGAACGCTGGTTGTAATTTCATATATCTACCAGTATTTAAACATGGAATTTAAAGAGAAAAAACAGATATACAATCAATAAGAAAACTGCAGGCTTCAAAGCCGCAGGCAAGTCGAACATCTTGTGTATTTATTGAATTTTATAAGTGAAATGAAGTAGAAAATATCATTACATTCG
This sequence comes from Eumeta japonica, assembly GCA_005406025.1. Lineage (NCBI taxonomy): Eukaryota > Metazoa > Arthropoda > Insecta > Lepidoptera > Psychidae > Eumeta > Eumeta japonica. The sequence continues at coordinate 283,853 of BGZK01000268.1, forward strand.
TATGTAGACTTCGTTGCACTGATTAAGATTCTTAAAACACCATTCTAAAAAATAAATAAAGATGTTTCTTAAGTGTCAAACCATTATCCTTTTATTAATACTGTGAATTTACAAGGAAATGGCTTCTTATTATTATTTTGTTTGGTTTCATTTCTTTATTTGATCGAACTATTAGCACAACGGTTCGGCAAGCTAAAAAAACCTCTATCTTTATTGTAAGTGGTACTTATTCCAAATTTTAATTTGCAAACACACACACATGTAATTATCTCAAAAAGCGATGAATGAAACATAACTATCAAATTAAACGAACTTACCTGCACGTGAAAAAGGAGTACAAAAAGTGAGGAAGAAATTACGTACACTCTCATTCAGTCGTCCACGTTATACACGTAAGTATTATTAGACAGTAGATTTTATTTTAAAATCAATTAATATATTACAATTATAATAATAAAGAAACATTAAAAATAATAACAGATTTTGGATGTTAGTCGTTGGTTAATCAACTTGAATTTTAAACATTCGTTGACGACACCATTTACATAAGTACCATTTAATTCATAATTCTACACATCAATAACATTTTAGGACGATTTCCTTAACAACGCGCATGGTATAATATACAATTTATATTTTATAGATTGCCAAAATATTTTATCTACATTTTCACCCACATAATTCGATAGACACAATTCAAAACCCAGTACCATCGTCACAGCGTCAGTGTGTAACCGAAAATAATATAATAGCACTTGTAAAAATTGAAATAGATATTAAGTAAAACACTAAATAAAGCACTGAACAGCATTATCGTTTTTTTTATTATTATTAAAAACTGTTAAGTTCTTCATGCTGTACAATTATGTAATTTTTGAAATTGATGATACGTAAAATCGACGAGCTTACATGAAAAGATTGATAGATGTCAGAGAGGCAAAAAAAAAGGTATGCAAAGATCGTACCATGTGGAAGTCTATAAGTCTCTACCTACCCTTCTGGGATATAGGCGTGAGTTTATATTATATACATTATGATAATAGATGTATAAAATAAGTATTCAAGACATAATGTTAAAAACTTCATCACTACAACTGAAAAAAAAAAAATCGAAAAATAATTATAAATAAAATACCTCAATGACATTATTATATATTGCAAATGCATGTAATACGATAATAGATATTTTTACCAAAATGTTGAAAAACGTAATTAGCACTGTGCTGCGCGCGGTTGCCGCCACACTTCCTTAATAACAAGCGTCTATTAAAGAGAGAGTTGTTGAGAATCATTGAGAATGAAGAGGGCGTAATGCTTTTTCCTTACGTGACGATTTCTACCACCTAACACATCCCGCAAGCCGCGTTAAGGAAATTCGTTCCGAAAAATTATCTCATTCTCAGAACCGATTAAAATACTTATATAGCTATACGAGTAAAACCAGTCCTGATCGCCATGCACGCTAATTTCGCAGTACTCCTCCAATAATATTTACGATCTACGAGATATATGTAAGTAAGATCTTAAAAGAGATATTCCTAGAAAAACAGATTCGAGGGAAAATAATCATCCCGATATTTGATCTGCGGAAAACCTCATAGTATACTCGAGTCACGTCCCATCGCAGACGGCCGGACCGAGCGCCTACAAGACCGACACCGCGACCATAATTTATGTACATTCTTAGAATTTAACTTACTTAAATACGTTTGCATAAAACTCCGGTCAGACTCGTTTCCTAAACCTGCTGACTCATTTATGATTCTGTGAGCAATAAAATAAAATAACCAACGACAGATCTAAATGTATAAAGTTATGCATGTGTCGCAGAGGCCTATATTTGAATAAAAATCAAAAGCTAAAAAATTTTAAGATTTCAAAAAATAAGGTCTAAGGTAATTTTTAGTAATAAGACATTGAAAAATTATTTGCATAGACGAGAAGTCAGGTGAATATTACATTGTACATCAAATTAATCACGTACTTAGACTTATACCGAAAGACTTATACGGAAAGTGTGTAAGACACCAAGAAAAAGGCATTTAATGTTTCTAGACAGAAGTATTTCTTCGTATTAGCTGGAGAGCGCTCGAGATGGTAATGAGCAAGCACTTTGTTTATTTACAAAACAATCAGAGCGACGAGACCACCTGCGTTAGCGCTGTCCAATATTTTACCAATCCCAAAATGTCGCAGGATTGACTTGATTTGTTTTCGTTGTTCTAAGATACAGGAAGAGATTGTCGGTAAGAAAAGTATTTGTTTGGAAAAAAGTAGGAATGATATTATTATTTATGGTACAGGCTATAACATAAAACAAAAATGTTAACAAAAAGAAACTGACTTAAAAAAAAACTATTCCAAAACAAATTAATATGCACTAAAAAGTAAAAAAAATAATTGCGTATTCTTCTACAACTTAATAATCAACTTACTTTTTCTACTCATCAATATGTAGGTACGATATATGTGTTTACCACGCAAGAAGGTAGGTAGGTACCTACCCACTTCAAATTTAACTCAACACATACCTATTAATAACAAACAATTCAAAATATTTTTTTGAATTCTCCTAAGTAAAATGAAATGAAAAATATTAGACTACTTAAAAGTCAAACAAATTATTACGATAATATCATCTAGTTACAATTATTGTTATTTTTGGAATAGGTGTCTATTGCTGGGTATATTGTAGTTTCCTTGGCTGATATACACTCCAAAAAGACCGATCGAAACGAGACTTATGGCATTCGAAAGGGTTCCACTAAACTTAGACTTCTTGTAAGTTTAAGCTTATTCGAACTAATAGATTCCGAGAAATTTCAAAAAAACCGGGAAAAAATTCAAAAACGATGTTTTTTGAGAATAACTTTTTGGCTATTGCACCGATCAGTTCCATGACCTAATCAGCTCTTAACCTCAAAAAATGACGTCGAATGTCGTTTTGGAAACCAAAATCGGTCGATTCATTCGTGAGATATCGTGAACGAAAAAAATCGAAAAAGCGTTTTTTTTTAGAATAATTTAGAAACTTTACGACTAATCGATTTTGCTCTTAGTATAATATTTTTAGGCCTCAAAAACTGCGGCGATTGCAGTTTTAAATATTGAAATCAAAAAAGCGTTCCTAAGTTACGGCATTTTAAAAATTTCAAAAAACAGTTTTTTCAACATTACTTTGGAATTTTGAGACATCAATTTTGTTCTTTCTACAACATTTTCGGTACTCAAAAAACTGCATTAAAGGACGTCTAAAAAATTAAAATCAGTCAATTTGTAGTATCGTATTGGTAATAAAAAATTTCGAAAATGGTTGATCCTGCAGACTAACCCTAAAGCTTTCCGCCATCTACACTCAAAGCGCCTTAAAATAAGTTCAAATTGACATTAACAGTTTTCGATCTCTTTTTGTCAAATAATTTTCAAGTTTCGTTAAATAAGTTCTTTAAAATAGCTTTCGCCTAAGAGAGTTAAAATAACGACGTTAAATACCATAAAACAACTTAAAATCGGACAATTTGTGTAAAAAATTACTTTGTTTAATGTATGCCAGACTTTTGAGGTCGAAAAGCTCAAAATAACATATAAATCGTATTTTTTGAGCTTGAAGAGCTCGAAGACGTCACAACAAACTACGTTACTATAGCTTTGCGGTTAAAATTAGCGGGAAGTTTCAGGGATGGCCTTTAGGGTCAACCGTTTTTCAATTTTTTTAAATTTTTTTAGTGTATATTAATTTGTTTTGAAATAGGTTTTTTTGAAGTTGGTATTATTTTGTTAATTTTTTTGGTTTTTTTTTTTGATTTTAAGTGTATCTGGAGTATACTAACTAATTTGTTGGAATGTGGGTAGACCTACTAAACGTGTTGCTCATAGGTCGCAACCCTTACTCTAAGCCGTTAAGAAGTTCCAGTGATCCTCATATTCCACTATGACAATTACTTGACCATAACGACGTTACGGTAGGTTTCTTAAATATCCGGATAGCCTATAAAAGATTCGGCGGAGTATCGTTAATTTGCTTCTAAAAATTGAAGAGTTCCGTTATTTTGTCATGGATCCCGTAATCAGAATGTAATGACACTCTCATCGAACTACCCTTGAACTACATCCTTTGCAATAAAAAAAGAATCATTGAAATCGGTCAGCATGATATTGAGTTATTCATCCATTTGTTACGCATATACTTAATACAAAATTTAAGACTTGTATGGTTTTCTCATCGATGCCATTGTCAGAACTGGATCAAATTGAAATGAGACCACACGGGAAGCACCAGCTTTCAAATAAAAAAAGAATCATTTAAATCAGTTTACCTAGTCGAAAGTTCTGAGGTAACAAACAAAAAAATATAGTAGAATTGAGAACCTCCTCCTTTTTTGAAGTCGGTTAAAAATCCAAGTCTCATTTACTTAGTATGCATTCGCGTTGTTGTTATTACTATTAACAGTAATAATAAAATTATCATAAACATGCAATTTACATTTAAAATTTTAACTTTATGATTAGTGCTGCTAGGAACTTTAAGAAATGTAATTACAAATATATTTATAGACTTTCGCTTTATAGGTAAATAGAAATTATTAGTGAATATTATTAGAATATCTTTTACGATAGAGCAAAAATGAGAAAAATAAACTGAAAAAACGCATTAAATACGCGCTCACGTACTTGGCAAATGTTTTTTTAATAAATTTAACTTGAAAACTATCTACGTTAGAATTGTAAAAAAAATTGTGAGGGTCTCAAATAATACAGTAGGGACCCTCACAATAAATGCCTTCACTTCATATGTCACATAGTACAGTTTGTAAAACCTTCTTTTTTTAGTTTCTAGTTTACCCCCAAAAAAGTAACTCTCACATGTAAATAATCAGTCCAGTAGATTCAAAATAAATTAGCTGTGACGGATGGAGAATCACACATGCGCCTGACTGGTCTCTGTAAGGATTCTGCTCTTTATTTTCATTCCTCTCTAATATCTATGACGAAAATTACGATAATATGAAGTTTTTTAATATTTTAAAGAATCATCGATCCGTCAATCTGATTCCCAATTGGTCGGAATTTAATATTACGTAGACGAATTTACGCATAAACACAACCAAGACATTTCTGGTTGCTAGATCATAAATTTCGAATCTTAGCAATGTGATATGTATATTTTTAGAGTCCCAAGCCAAAATGGCAAAAACAGAACTCTTATAGTTTCATCATGTCCATGCGTCCATACATCCGTCCGTCCGTCCGTCCGTATCTCACAGGCTTTTTATTCAAAAACTAAAGATATTGGTGAAATTTGGTGGATAGGTGAATTTTTTAAGCCACTATTTAGTTTGATAATTAAATAACAAAAATAAACATTTTTGGGGGGCACTTCATATATATGTAACAGAGGCTGAAAAAATGTTTTCAGCAAACATCAATGTGAGGCACAAAGGAAGGGAACTTTTGTATGTAATAGTGAACTGTTCGTTGTAAATGGATATACAATATTTTAAAAGTAACTTCATTCGTGACGTTTACAAACACAATTTACAGCTCATAACTAGATGCGAGAATTGTTTTTATGTATTCGAGCTGCCTATAATAAATTAAATTATATTTTCATTGACACGTAAAGGAATGATTGAATAATTACGCAAAGAGTCATAGCAGGTGTCGGTCGCTCGGCACACAGACACATGTAGGATAAATAATTCACTCATTATCTAAACGGATGGCGCATAGGCGTGTGTATTACGCAAGCGAGGCGCGCGCGGCTAAAACCGCCGGCCGGCGCGACGACCGCGCGCCCGCCCTTGAACTCGGAATGGACACCGGACCGAAGCGCGGAACACACGTGCGCGATGTACCGCCGCATAATTAATATTCCGAGACGACGATCATGTGACGGCGATCGGCCGGCGGGAGCCTGCGCGCGTATCGGCGCGGCCAGCGCCGTTCTCATGAGCGTACACGAAAGGGTGTCGTAGCATGCGCTAGGCGCTGGAAGTTTTTGATGTTTAATGCCGTCGAATCTCAAACTCAAGACAGACATTATACAATTATATATATATACCTACACAGGGCACGACAATGAGACGGCGGTGGTCCGCGCCCTATCTCAGGTCGTCGAGCGAGGCCGCCCACGCTGCGACATCCTGTTCCTGATTGCCACCCGAAAATTTTTCTTCCCCATTATTTATCAGTTCTAGGAATGATAGGGCTCGCTCATTGCAGCTTGACCCTAATGATTACGTATTGTATAACGAACACTCTGACGGACATCTAGCAGAAGCATTTCGAGCATAGCCCTTTCCTTTATAAATATGGAATCTTATTTGAAACCGAAAGCTTTGACCTGAAAATTTTAACGTTGGTCCGGTGCAGATTAGAGTTGTTAACGACTGTTTATTAACGACTGTCACCGATACAGTGACAAAAGCCGAGACCAACGGCTTAATGTGCATTTTGAAACTTGATGCATTTTTTGATCTGACAACTCTTTAGTAAAGCCTCAAAGGCATGGAAAGGCGTGCTCGAAAAAATTATCAGGAATCGTAGTTATTTTTGATTTGAAAACAACACCCTAAGGACCCGGTCACTAACATTGTTCCCTCCAGCGCCCTATCTATACTAGTATATAAATCTGTAAGTTCTCTCTATACATACATTTTTCTCAAATTTTGTGTTAAATGTCGTTTTATGACTCACTGACTTGTATATTTTTTAACTTAAGAACTGTTTGACCAATCTTGTTGAAAATTGGTATACTGTAATAACGTATGATTTCGCCAATGATAAGTTATAAATGATTTCCATACCACTGCATGGTAACCCTAAGATAAAGATAAATCATTATTTTTGGAATCATTAATAGTCATACTCATTTATTTCTTTATTGTATGCACGAGGCGTGAGGGTTGAATACGTGTGAGTGTGTGTGAACCAAAGCACGGGCACATTGGGATCATAAAAAAACAAACATTATTAAATTTAAAGTAAAGTTCGCAAAGCGGGCGGGTAACGGTTAGTATATACATATTGTTGCTATAGCATCTTCTCTTGTGTTCATAAAGTGAGTAATGTATGAAAGTGCTAACCAGTCATATTTCTAATTACGTTTCACCCCGCAGTTCCGCAAGCAGATTGTCACTATACCAGTTTATTGATTATTGATTTCGGGTTTTAAATATTTTTCTTGTTTTCATACAATGTCAATTTTGTGCATTAAACATAATTATATAAATATTACAGGATATTGGTTGGTTTCCATTTTTACTCATATATTAAAAATATCTTTCAGTTTTAATATATATATGAGTAAAAATATATTATATATATCATATATTAAAACTGAAAGATAACAGTCACCTCTATTAACGAAATAATACATACAATAGATATCGCACCAACACACCCAAAACGGTATCTCAATAAAATTTCATTCGGGTTACAATTTAGGCTAAGTTTGAATCCGACTGGAGCTATGCATTTGGATGGGACAAAAATCATCTTAGGGATCGTTTTAACGTTAAATAATCCGCAAATCAAATTTTATTCATGTCGATTTACCAATTACAGAGTTGGTCATAAAATTACTATGTGACCTTGCATATTATTTCTCCGGAATAAATAGTAACCTATGTCACTTTCCGGCTCGTAAAGTTTTTCATCACAAAAAATCATCACGCTCCGTTGCTGCGTAAAAGAAGGACAAATCAACAAACACACTTTCGAATTTGTAATATTAAGTGGGGCAGTGGAGATGGCTATTTATTTTAGAGAAAATGGTTATCGTTCCTCCTGCAATACAAATACGACTTCCGTACCCGAAGTTTATCTAGAACTTTAATTTTTAGACTTGTACATGTTTCAGGAAGAGACGTCACACAAATTAAACATAGGATGCGGCACACGACCTTCCAAACTGAATATAAAACTATAGCACATAAACGTCAAATTCAGTGCCAAATATCCACTTTCACTGCATTTGCAATATTAACTCGCTGCGTAATACGAATTTATCGTTCCGGCCTAGAAACCGTTCGATAAGAAACGTACTTACAGTCAATTTGGTAACGTAACAGTGTGTACATTGGTTATTAAATATTTACGACTGGAAGACCATTTTTCATCGCAACGGAGAAAACACTATTTATACACGAGTAGTTTGAGGGTATATTCTGCATCGCGTTCCAAATCGCATTATGTCGTTTGAAGTACTCCATGAATAAAACAAGAAGCATTAGGCCCGGTGCCGGTCCGGGCGGCGGGCCCCGACAGCGACGCGGAAAGGAAAATATATATATTTTCGGATTTTCTCGGGGCGAGATTTTCGCGGCTCCGGCGGCCCCGACGACGCCCGCTCGACCGTCCTTGAACCGTGCCCAATGACGGGAGCGGATAAAAACTATTGCGTGCGCCGCCCCGCGCGGCCCGCCCGCGCGGTCGCCGCCCGCGAAACTCGCCACGTCTGACCGTGAAATTTTGGCCGCCCTTCAACCCGAGCAACATAGTAAACTGTGTACTTATACGTAGGTACGTGGATTATAAATGTTTGATCTATTCCATTATTCACGACTTGTCTTCGACACATAAATGGGTAAAAGGAAATCTTCAGCTTTTGTGATTGCGATATATGTTAATGACAATGATAATTCTTTTAGTGTTTTCTCGAATCGAGTAGGTTCTTTAAATAAAACCTCAAAAGCATACGACTTCGACGGGTGAGACAGATAACCTCCTTGGTTATTTTTGTCCGCCATGATTTTTTATAAGTATACAATGCATTTAAGTATTAATGTAAGTAGCGTATGTTATCACTTTGTAGCACTCTAGAGCCCAATCGTGTTGTTCTTACATCAATAAAATCTCAATATCGCTTGTGTCACTATAAAGTGACAATGATAACAATAATTAAGATTCAATATGGCAGCCGCAAGACAGGTTGAGAGAAAAAAAAAGATGGTCAACGATTATGTTTAAAATGTTTATTATCATTATATAAAAAAACTGTAGCCATAGCTGAGCTATAAATAAAGTAGTATTCGTATTTCTGATATACCTTATAGCAACTTATTCTTTCGTTTGTTTATAAGTTTTTAGTACGTTTTTTACGCAATTATTTAAATAAATACCGCGTTTACAACGTCTGTAAAATGTACTAACTAGTAGTAATGTTTACATACAGTACATGTATTTAACATTGCTTAATAATAAAATATTCATATGCATTTATTTGTTAAATCATAAATATATGTATTTTAGTTCGTCACAATTAAATCAATACCGAGAAAAAACAACACTTGTCATTAAAAAATAAAATACCAAGATTTTAATAGTTTCAGATTGCTAAGATTATCTAAATCTCTTATAAAAATTTACTACAACGGGCCTTTGAACTTTTGAATAGTCAAAGAGTTGATTTCTACGTATGCCCAGGAATGGCTAGATCGGTGGTTACACGTAGTAGTGACCGTGAGCCGTTTGGTAAATACTAATTTATCAAGTGTCGCGCGGTCGCGTCCCGTCATCGTTTAGATATTTTTACTTGGGCCACGTGTATAATATATTATATGAAACACGTCATTCCATTGCTATAATATAAATGAAAGTAGTTATTTATATTATTAGTATTGTGATTAAAGTAAATACAAAACCGACACGAGAGTTTTCAGTACATAACTGAATTGAGAGTGCTTTAGACCATGTTTTCACGTATAAATTTTCAAATGGGAAAATTTATTATATTAAAAATGTTCAGAACAAGCAACTAGGGGGGCCATTTACAAATTATTTCTAGCACTTTTGACCTCCCCCTTTCTATGTAAGAATAAATAATAACTGGTTGACGCCGCCCCATTAAATATTATGTAAGATTAATTATCTAATAAAGTTATAAAGATAGAGGGAACACATAAAAACACGTTTGTTTAGATAACAAATTTTAATATTTTGCCTAAATAGTTTCACTCAGGTCACTAAAAAAAATTTTAAACAATCCATGGGCTCAACAATCACGCAGCACGTGGATCAGCCACTGGAACATCTCTACTATGCTTCGATTCTAGTGCACCCAGTGATAAAAATGTCGCTGCGTCGTCGATGTCCACCCATTCAACAATGTCTACATTCTTCTTGATGTGGCATGTAACTTCTTCACTTCGTCTGTAATATACGCTTAAAGTCTGTTTGGCTACCACCAGCCAGATAGCCCAAACCCTAACCTAAAGAACAATAGAAACGAGATATCAAAAAAATCAGCTGACCTGAAATTCTCTCTCGAAAACGTTGGTAGCTCCTATACTATTTCATTTTTCTTCTGTCATACCCCGCTTTCACTACTATACATAAGCGTGGGGATCAGGACCCCATTATGGATAGCCAAGCGCTCTTGTCGTAAGACGCTTTTACTATTAATATAGCGAGCAAGGTCCCATTCACTTTATTTCCCGCATTTACTCTCTGTCGATGTCTTTATCGTATGTAGCATCATTTGTAAACAGACTACCCAAGTATTACAAACTCTTTCACTAGTTCGACTCTCTCACCGTCTACATATCTGGTAGAATGCACCTTGTTACACTTTGGTCTAAGGCGGTGACCAGCCGGCGGATAAGTGATGACGCGCGAGAAACAGTCTCGAAAGACGTCGGCGCGATCGGACGGTTCTCCCAACTGAACTGTCTCCTTTTTCGTATTTTTACTTGTATGATGAATGTGAGGGTGAATGTAATATTAGTGATAGCGACACACACTTTAATCAATCTTCGACAGTAGCGGTGGGGTCACAATCCTGTCAATCTGAAACGGCGCATGCGCAAAACACTGACACCACTAGCAGAGCCGGAATTTTATTACTTAGTATTTATTATCTAAATTCTAAATATGGTACCTGGACTGGGCCGGGATTTTCAAGGGCTCGTAGACACCATTTATAAAACAAAAGGTAACCAGCCAAATTAAGAAACTAGGTTACATCCGAAAGATGTTTATATCCCTTTTTATGATCTAGATGATTGTGAGTTTACTGTTATGTAGTGGTGTGACGAGTTAGAGTGACATCGTTAACAGAATAAGTATTGTAGAGTGATTATAAAGTAAAAAAAATGATTGTCTGTAAAGTCAGTTTACGAGAGATAATTTTACGTGATAAAGTCATAAGAAAACATTGATGAAAAATTGCATATTTTTATGAATTTAATTGAGTTATTAACACTGAGTTATCATTATCATCATGAAAGGTACAAAATAATCATCATTATTTTGTATCTCTCTTCCAGAGTGATAAATCCGTCTGAAGCCTAGCGCTTAGGCCGATCGTGCCTCTCTATCGCTTGTTCCGCGCTCTCGCTTGCACACTCGGCTCAGACGGAACGTGACAATGAGTCATGCTTTTTCGTGCGTGCAGCTGGCGTTCATCGATCTGTAAGACATTATTACGTCAAAAACGCGACATTTGCATATCTATGCAGTCATGCAAAAATGGACTACCAACATCTACCCTTTAGTATCAGAATGGGCTGGTATCAAAGATCGATATGCCAACAGTTTGCTAAAAGGTTTCACGATTTATTTCTTGACATACAAGAGTGATCAGGTACGAATTTACGTGCAGTACGCGACTACGAAACTTGCTAAGATTGACAAACTGCAGTCGGGGTGAAACGAGCATGGACCTCCGGGAACATACTTCTAAACATATAACAATCAGTAAACCATTATTGTCAAGCACCTCTTGTACTTGTCATTATTGTGGTTAGGTCGGTCACATAAAACGTAAGTGTATGAATTAAAATCCATTCGAAACAAGGAGGTGTTTAATAAGCCGGCACGACTTAAGATTAATGAGAACACTGATTCCTGCCGGTTCCGCCGTGACTTGCGGCTTTTGTAATAAGTGCGGTCACAATGAGAGCACTTGTTTCTCTAAGCAAAGCACCGAAAGAAATGACCTTATGAAACTCGACATCGTAAACAAAAAGATTAATGTTTGCTTTACTTTAAATCAGAGCCTTTTACCGCTATTATTGGCGGATATGAACTGCTAGTGTTAATCGACATGCGCGAAGTGTTCTCTTAAAAGAATATCGGAATAATTTGACGGAAAAAACTGAATTTATCTTCACTTGAATAATTGGAATAGAAGGCATGAGGATGCCTTTCATTTATTTAGATCTGGTCTTCAGGACGCTATTTAAAGCTGGATTTTAATTTAATTGGAAAAAATGTTCTTTTGTTAAAGAATATATAAAATTTCTAGGTCATGACGTATCTCAAAATAAGGTTCATTGCAATGACAGTAAAATTGATGTACTTTTTAAAGCACCAATACCTCCGAACGTCAAACAGCTACAATAATTTAGGGATTGGCTGGATATTTCCGAAAATTAGTTCCTAATTTTGCGTCTATCATGGCGGCATAGTAATTACCTAACAAAAAACACGTGAAATGGAGCTGTACTCAACAACAGTCGATTGCGCACAAAAAAATAGTAGAATATTTGAGCTCTACCCCCGAGTTGAGCATTTTTAATGCTGAATGCTGATCTACCCATAGAGTTACACGCAGTTACGAGTTCTATAGGCTATGGGTCAGTTTTATAAGTAACATATAAAATAATATAAAACAAAATATGTAACCGTATCTAATTAGCATAACTTGATTATACTTGTATTTCTGTGTTTTATTCCTGCAGTAATAAATTTCATTTTCTTTTTCTAATCCTATAAACTTGACGTTTACTTATTCACAGCCCTAGCTTCAAACATCTACTCGACAGATCGCCTCGGACAAGGATAGAGTATAATTATGTGATTAAACGAACTTACCTAAGTGAAGTTCTATCATAATCATAAAATGATCCATGTCCGAGAGGACTGTTCCAAAAATTCCGCCCACTAATGCTAAACATTACCGCAAATACATCATAATCACAACTAAATGAGACCATATTACAAAAATGTTTTCTTACTTTTTAGCTTTAAAAATTGTGACAGACGCTGATATAATCAGCGTTACAACTCGTAAAATCGTCTCGGACAAGAATCATCGTATAATTATGATAGAACTTCACTTAGGTAAATTCATTTAATCACATAGTTATAATTAAAGAACGACCGATGTGGAACAACGATATCGCAGCAATGAACCAGAAACGTTAGCCGTTTTCAAATCATTGAAACAATTTAGACATTATTAAATAGGAGAATTGGCATGGATTGTAAATTCCTCAAAGCATCACAACATAAAAAAAATAATTATTACCTCGAATACATCATTGGTGGGCTATCTATTTAAAAATCATAAAATATATATGCAATTTTACGATCGTAAACAAAACCAAAATCATTAATAAACAAAACCATTTCACGAGTCATTCTTCCGAGAAAATTTAAATGGCAAATAATTCATCGATTTCGCGAAGGTCTTGCACATCTTAGTTGGCAAAAAACTTTGTTAAGAATAAGGGTTCAAATGTGTCAAATGCGTTAAAAATTTCATCGATCAATGCCTGCCATGTAAAATAAATAAAGGTCCATCTGGTAAAAAACAGTCTGAACTTCACCCCATTAATAAAATTGCAAAATTATTTCATACTGTTCATATTGACGCTTCTGGTAAATTAAGTGGTAATAAACAGTATAAAGCATATGTAATTTATTCATATGTGCATTCAGCATGTCGAGCACTTAAGAGTTTAATCTCATTATTTTGAACTCCAAACGAATAATATCAGATCAGGGTACTAGCTATACAGCCCTACTATACATGTGTTATTACACATACTTATTCTATTGAAACAACCATCATGAAACAGCCACTGGCATCAACCGTGCCAACGCGCACGTGGAACGGTTTATGGAACCGGTTCCACAAAAGAAGAAAATCATCAAAATTTATCTTGGAAAACTGCTCTCGGTGATATTCGATTAGTTCTTAACTGTACCTTTTTTAAGACCACCGAGAAAAGTCTTTAGAGTTGCTAATGGTTGCAATAAATCTCCACGCCATTTAATTCTTTAATTACTGAGCAATTACTCAAACTTAGACCTGAATGAAATACGAAAAGAAGCTAAAGTCAAAATGGATGAACAAGCTGCTAAAGACAAAATTCGATTTGATAACGACAAAGCCAAAATTAATCATTTTAAGATTGGCGATCTTGTACAGGCTGAGAAAAATTTACGCTTAATTAAGAAGTTAGACGGAAAATTCTCCGGTCCAGACAGGGTCACAGAAATTTATGAAAATGATTGATGTAAGATTAAACCCGTTGGCTACGGACGGCCAAAATATGTTTCTCACGAAAAATTAAGATTATATCCCAATCCATTGTAAGTTTCGTAATGATTCAGATAAGAAGTGAAAGATAGTGGCCGTGTGGTAGTGTATAGTATAATACTCTTAAATTTTCTATTTTATCCAATTGTCTAAAAAAATTACTAATTATTTTCACTCTAATTATAATATTGGAAAGTGTAATGTTAAGAAATAAAATAAATAAATTGATGTACCCGTCTAACTATTGAATCTATTGATTAGTCATTTTACTTTAATCACTGTTTGTCATTATTAACCATTACAGTAGTTATTCTCGAATTTGATGCTAACTGTTAAATTAAAGATAAGTACTTATTATGTAAGGAACTTATGTTTTGCGGACATGACAAGTCCACTTTCAGATGTGACTTCCTTAGCATAAGGGAATGGATTTTGTTTTGTTCAGGTTGAGGACAACTATCACTAGGAAGTGATAACTTGTGTATTTGTATGTTTATTCGATTTGATGCCTTGTGCGTGATGTGTTATCTGATATTATGATTCCATTAATTGATTAAAGGGCTTAAATTGATTTTTATGTTGATTGCAAAACTGAATAAACAAATTCAGTGAAGCTTGTTTATTGTTGTTTTATTTTGAGACGTTTTGTACACAAAAGTGTGTTGAAATGCCGAACCCTATACAGATATAAGTCAAAGTTGAAATACCAGACTGTTAGTGATTATATGTAAAATAAATGTTGGCCAGACGCTTTACACTTTGTGTTTAAATGCCAAGTTCCATTATTAGACACAAATGAATGTATATTTTAGGCCAGACGCTTTGTACTTGCGGGCTGAAATGCTAGGCAGTGATGTTAAGTTTTATTATAAAGTACTGATCTGCAAAGACAAAAAGAAATGCACGTTTTGGCCAGACGCTTTGCACTTACGTGTTTCAATGCTGGGCAGTAATATTGAGTCGTGCTGCAAAGTACTAATTTGCGAAGACATCGCGAGAGAGCAATATGTATCAATATGACCGTGTGGTGGCACGTGCCTTGTTTATACTTTGATCTATTTGATTGAATGCCATATATATACAATCACCTTAGTTTTGCTGACATTTACTTTTATACTACTTTTCTTAACAGAATCATTTATTTTAACTGCCATTTCCTGTAGCTCGCACGACGATGGCGCAAGGATTATTTAATCCTCGGCGCTCAGGAGGCATTTGACAGACAGTACATCCATCCTTAGTCCACACGCATACTCTTTCAAATCATAGACAGCTATTAATGAACAGATTGAATAGCTACGATGAAGCTACACATCCCTGTCTGATACCCCTGTGGATGTTAAAACAGACAATATAAGCCCCATTTATTCTGATGCAAGCACTGGTGCTCCTGTATAGGGATTGCAATGCCTCTATCAATCCCCTACTCGCACAATGCATGAATGGGGTTCTCCATAGATATTTTTTTTAATTTATGATAAACTTTTTCCCGATCTACGAAACTACAGAAAACCTTTTGGCTACTAGCCAAAAACTGTTCCGCAAATCGCAATGTTTTACAGGGAAAAACTTGATCCGTACACCCCATTCCTTTTCGAAATCTAGCTTTTACATCCCAGATCTTGTTTTCAGTCTCCTTTCATAACGCTATCAAATAATGATTTTCCCATAGAGTTTGCTAATGACGCTGAGGAGGCTTATAAGACGGTAATTTGTGCAAACCTGTCATGATCTTTCACTTTAATGGGTTTGCACAAGTCATTAGGTACCCTATGGCTTTTCCAGCATTTATTAAAGAACTGGCACAGTAGGCTTGCTACTATATTCCCACCGCCCTTCAGTACCTTGGAAGAAACCTTATCATATCCAGCAGCTTTTCCAACTTTCATACGTTTTAGTCCTTTCAAAATTCCATCCATCATAATTTCATTTTAATTTCTATCATCAATCATACAATCAGTTGCAGTACCATTTTCATTTACAACTGTATCCTCATGTGCAAAAAAGCTTTCGAAATAATTCTTCCAGCGCCCTTTCATAAGATTTTTCTCATTTGTTAATTAATGGTCCATTAAGTATTATACAAAAATCACAAATATATCAACATAAATTTGGCTTGGAAACTACTTGGCCCGCGGCTTCTCCTTCGTAAGCAATAGAATGTGTCCTTTCATTTTTTACATAGCAAGACCTTGCTGTCAATTTCAATCTCGTTCCCGCTCTCAGTGGTGGTTCCGGCACTGTTCTTGATTTCGATCCTAGTCACGCTTTTGATTGTATCCGGATCCCACATTCGATCTCATAATCACATTTTCCATTTCAGTCTGACTCTCGATTTTGCTCCCTGCCACGCGTTCAGTTCTGATACCGCTCACGGTTCCAATTACGAAGCCAGAAGCCAGAACAAATACTAGTGTCAAAATAAAATATATAAGCTATATTACTTTGGAATAGTATAGCTTTCTGTGTGAAAGACTTTTTATACTTTAATCAACTCCATTCATCCCCACTAAGAATAACTTTTTTCTTGACATCCGATTTAAAACAAATATAGTCTATATTCTGCTGCAAGCCGAGCTGTATCTATCTGAGAAAACCGCATTAAAATCAGTTCAGTAATTTCAGAGATGTTCGCGAACAGACAAACAGATAAAAAAAAATTAAAATACATGTCTTCAATATACAGACACACACAGTTCTATTGTTTTATTATATGTGTAGCTATCTATAGCCAAGATGAATATCATTAAAATGTCGCTAAACTTAAAAGTTCTAGTCTAATAAAGTAAAAACCATATGACAATAAAATTAAAATAGCTATTGTCTATACTTGGTTACTTTTATAATTATGATATTTTTTTTTTAAATACATATATTCTATGAGACAGTGAAAATCACATCAGTCTATCAAATCTATTTTTGTTATTTCATTTTCAAAACACCTATCATTTAATGATAACGCTCACATGATTTATACTTATAAATCTCCTTTTCTTTCTAGGAAGCAATTAAACACTATTCTAAGAATTTTAGAATCACAGATCAGTAAGAATGATGGAACGAAATCGTAAAATAACAAAGAAATATGCGATTCTAATTGTGAAGTATCAAACAGATTTATTGAAGAAAATCTAAAATAAAGGCCAAGTCATACTTGTATATGAAGGGTTCCGTACCACCGTAGAATGCTGAATACTACATATTTTTTAAGAAATTGTTAATGAAAAGCGAAAACGAATAATAAAAAAAAAACGTTTCTTTTATGGGGACCCCTTTTAATGTTTAAATCAGTTTTCATTTTATTATTTGTATTTGTAGTGATTATAGTAATACAGACTGTGTTAAAATTTCAATTGTCTTCGTATTAAGGCTCATGAGATACAGTTCACCGACAGACATCCAGACAGGCAGGAGAGCCTTAGTAATAGGGTCCCGTTAACACTCTTTGGTCAAGGAACCCTAAAACACAGATATAAAGAAAAACAAGGTAATCGACGTTGATAAACATACTTATCATTCCCCTGTAAAGAAAGTGTTGATTGGATTCAGAATGATTTTCATATTTCAGTTACGTCTCGTCAAAAATGTTAGTGCTTTTCTTGTATGGCATATAGGATACTGGATCGTAAAACGATGAAACGAAGGAAGATAATAATGACAAATTTTAAGACTCGTATATTTGTCAAATTCAAATACCTACATTTTTTTTGTGGTCTGCGAATGACGTTACCGGTAGGTAATACAAACGAGACCTTGGCCCTTTCGTGGAAACTCGTGGCCTCGGCGTCCTCGTTTCCATGGAGACGCCGGAAAAACGTACGACGTAGTGAGGCCCCGGACACAACGCACTTACGTTATATACCTACCCAACGTACGCTCGGCACGTACATCGAACACAATAGACGATATAGAGTTTATTGATCTAACTTTATTGCGTACGTCGTGACGTTATCCAGTGACGTATGGGTGCATTTCGTTAGAGACAAAAAATTGACGGAATGTGATTACGATTTGCGTGATTGGTTTTTAAAGTAATATAATGTTGACGAGTTTTATAATTTACTGTTATATAGCTCATTTTTTTTAATAATAAACCAACATATTTTAAGCGACGAGATCAACTGCACAATATTATTTAATTTTATATAATTAATTTCTTTGTCATCATAATACAATTTATATTCTTATTCATTACAAATTTCAATGCTAATTTCTTCTTCAAGCTGTTCTAAATCAGAAAGAACCCTTTTATATATCTCTTAAGGATTTTTTTTATAAACGTGGTTTCTTTTTATCTAAAAGGATAAGAAGTAGGTAACCATAGACTTCCACATTACACGATCTTTGTATATCTATTTTTCTAGGAAGACCCCTAATCAGCCCTCTCATCACACGCATTCGCCCTAGATTTATATTGTGAGTCTACTTTCATTCAACCTTTCCAGGTAGCCGAACGATCAAAGTACATATTTTTTTACTTTAAACCCTATATCTTATTTAAACCACAGCATTCTCTGTCATCACTATTCTTGTACGTACCTATCTATCTTTCGAAGATACTCTACACATACTACGCGGGGATCGCATCTCCAGTACATTTTTTTTAATAGCATTTTCGAAAGGCAAACGAGCATGCAAGCCAGCAGAGTAAGGTGGTCAGTGACGTCCGTGGGACACAGACAATCCAGAGAGGTCATCAGTGCGTTGCCAGCTTTTTGGGTAAAAGTAGGATATCGGATGGAGAGGGAATAGACTGATGTAGGGGGTGGTGGGGAATGGGTGGCGGAAAGGAGCATTAGTTGTGTAATCAATGAAACAAGAATTAGTCTCGTTAGAGGATATACCGTCACCCGCTATATGCCAAAAATGAATAGCAACTTTTCTAGTTCTACAATCATAAATAGTAAAATTATGACACTATAAATTGAGTTCGTAATACATGCGCTTACTAAAACCTTAGATGCTAGCAAGACACCCTGCACATTAAACCGTAATCACCGATTATGATTATAGGGTTAACCATTTCAATAGCGTCTTGGCAAACTTCATTTTTTTAATGATGTGATCATGGTACTCTTTTTGTGAAATTAAAAGTACAGCAAATACCACATATATCTTTACGAGGATTGTCGCCATCCTGTATTTTTCTGATTTAAAACTCTCAGCACAGTTGGTGCGCTTGCCGCTAGGTGATTATGTTCTCTACACCATTCAACAAAAACGTCGTGCATGTGTTTAGGATAAGTTACACCGAGTGGAATCATATTTAATTTTCTTTAGCATTTAACACTAGTGTTTCAGCACTTCACGTGTGACAATGAACTTTATTTTACTCATATCAACACAATTTTGTCCTTTAAGAGATTCCGTCACAGTTACATGGAATTCTCCGTTTAAATATCATGGATTTTCTTAGGTTGCAAGATTTCAATATAAAAATACAAAGTGGGAAACTCGGCTTTTATAGACTTTTAACTATTATTGTGACCTGTATTCGGAAGCTAAATAAATTAAAAGTAAAAAAAATAATTCACCACAAAAAAAAATATTCGGGAATAGAATTATGTAAACGTAAACAACCCCCACTCGCGCCCTCACCGACTCCTAAGAATTTTTTGTAATAAGTTATGACGTGTATAAAAACAAGCTTAGGAATTTTAACTGCGAAAACCGACATTTCTTATGAGATATCCTCAGTATTTTACGATGAGGTTTAAAATAAAAAAATATTTAACATCTACCACACAAGGATATTGTGTTTCATGGTTTAAGTAAATATCGGTTACAATGAAATTCTGAAAAGATAGTGACTAACAATTGATCAAATAAAAAAATACTTGGTCAAATATCAATACTATGCTGAGCTCTAACTTAACGTCTTTCACTTACAGGGGTATCATTCAAATTTCATTTTACTAAATAATTTAAATGCAGGATTGCGCTGTAGCAGTAGAAGTGTTGAAAGAAAATAGTTAAAATTATGCATTGGATTATTCGTTCTCAATTTTGAATATTAAATTAGTTATAAAAAATAGGATTCGTTTTGGGCTAGGCTGTTAAACTCCGAGTTATAATTTTACAGCCGTTCCAACGAAAGGTGCATTATAAATAGCCAATATTCACTATTGTATGAGTTTCATCTTAAATTCATTTTTCTGTTACATTACCATGGACTTTATATTAAATTGTTTTGCACCTAAAAACTCGTATTGCTTATAAAAGTTTTATAATTTTTTGTAAAAAAATGTTTTTTTATTTTTTGGCCCTTATTAACAGATAAATTTGTTTAAAAGTTAAACAAGTTTAATGATTTGATTTTTAAAATTTTCTAAAACAATTTTAAATGTTTTTTCATATCAAATTTTAATTCATCATTTTCTATTCCTTAATATATTATATGTAATTATTTTAATTATTGTTTATCAAATAAACAATTTTTTTCCTGATTTTCTTATATAAATAATTTTTTCAATAAAGTGGTCTATTTCTGTTTTTAACTAATTAATTGAAGTTTGTCACTATAACTTCATTATAGAGGTTATTCAAGTCGATCTTTAGACAATTTATAGATACAGAGGAGATAAAAATTGATTAGATAGATCAATAAATTGTCTAAAAGATCGACTTGAATGTCAAAGACCGTATCACCAATAGTTTAGAAGTTATAACAATTTAAAAGTTGACAAAACAGAGGACGGTTTCGAGTTTGATTTGAAAAATTATTTAAAATGCAAAAACAAATAGAGAAAAATTTTTTGACCACTTTGATGCACATGACTGTATTTATAATTTATTAAAGTTACGGCAAAAAATATAAGGAAAATCAGAATTTGTTTATAACAAATTGTTTATTTGATAAACAATGAAAATTGAAATAAATTTTTTTTATAATTATATTAAGAATAGAAAATGATGAATTTAAAAAAATTTTAATAAATAATTTAAAGGATTGATAAATGAAAACGATTATAAACAATTAAAATTGTTTTAAGAAAAAATTTTTTAAAATCATCATTTTACGAAGACAATAAAATGGCCAAAAAAATTTTCGATAAATATTAAACTTGTCTATTTGTTTATAAAAATTTATAAACAAATGGCGCAAAAATTTTTAGCAAAACTATTAAACACGATATATAAATACAGAAGCAACTACAATCAAATTTTAGTAAAAAATTTTTAATAACTTTACCCGATTTTTCATTTTTGTTTACTTAAAAATCATAATAAACAAATAAAAACTTTTATAAATTTTATAACGGAGTCTTGTTTATTATGTATATAAGAAGAGCTCCAAAAGAAAAAAAAAATTATAGGTGCATTATTTAAACTTTTATATGAGATTTAATAAAAACTAAAGTCCATGAAAAATTACTTAATTAACTATTAGATAACTTTAAGAAAAATAGAGTTAAACATTTTTTCCAACGGGATCGTATTCTTTCAAGTTTCTAGAAGACACTATAATTTTTCCAAATTTTAAATTAATATTGAATATTGAAAAAATTATTTTATAATGCACGCTTCGTTTGGCGGCGGCGACAGCGCTGAAACGGCCGTGCGGAACCCAATTTTCAGCGTAAAATTAAAATTATAAATAATAGAGCTACAACTCCGGGAGTCGGGAGTTATTTTACTAAAATTTTCTCTCTTTTAGGAACTTTTTCAAATTTGAGCTAACTTTAATATTTTTGAGTTATAGCTGCAAAACGGACACTACCTTTTGACTTTTCGTTTTTGTTTATAACAATTGGAATTTTTATTGGCGGATAAATTCCAAAATTCCCATTCTTCAGGATTGAATTCCGAATCCAATGCACCAAACCCCATATTTTTAAGACTGTTTTAACTATTTTTCGCAGAAAACTCACTTCTCGACCAGACTAAGCCGGCAAACTCGTCAATCTTTGCACTTCACGCGGACGCCATGGGATCGCCGACTAGTTTCGCGCATACTAGGCACAGTCAGTGCTGTACACATGAAGAGAACGAAACGCAGACAGTATTGAATTTTCGAACAATATCATTTGATGCAAACTTCGCAAGTGTGGCGGTGTCACCGATCACCGATAGCTATTGGTATTCGGTACCGACTAAGGTAACTAAAGTGATATAGCTATATCACTATAATTGATAATTGGTATGTTTTTTGAGCAAAATCATAGGAATTAACGAATATAATTATAATTCAATATTCAACCCTTTTTTGATGATGATCCGTTTATGATCCCCTATGATACGTTTGATAACTTTATTGTTTAATAAACATTTTACAAAACTGGAAAGTTGTTTCGTCCCCAACCATAATTCTTATGTCGGAAAAAATATTGAATTAAATATTATGAATATTAAATTTGTTGAAAACAATACAATTTACCGATCTACGTTCCAGTTTTATTCCCATTTTTTTTTAATTATACACCAGTCACACTACATGTAAAAACTTTATGAAAGGCTGTTAATAATCAAAAAGCCGTGGGAAATATTTTATATTTAGTCATTTATAATAATAATAACAATAAGTTCCATTGGTGTGACAAAGAAAATTATTCACAACAATATTCATTGTTTCGTAATAACACTGGCCGCTAACACATCGTCATTCCGATACCTTGCAGAGGCGGCTTGACGTCGAGATCAAAAGTGCGATTACTGTACTAATGGCCATAGTGTGCTATTATATTTCACCGATAGAAAAAAAAGATACAAACGAAGATAAAAATACGTTTGCGCGCTAATGAAGAGGCGGAAGGGCCACGTCCTAATTAAAAGATAGCGCTCGTAAGGGCACGTGCGGTCTATCGTGACTTGGAAATTTGTTATTAACAATAGTTACATTTTCATATACGATCGAATTCGAGTGTAGCTCTGTCTTCAATTCCGCTTTAATTGTGCTATAATTTTAAGTAAGCGATGATGGTGATGATGGAACATTTCTCCATTGGTAATCGGAAAAAATAAACCAAAAATAATCAATAATAGTTAGTTAAAAACTATGCCCATAAGTTTTATATAAAAAAGTGTATATTTGAAATCCTTTTAATAGTTTAGATTTTATTCTAGAACCAAATCTGTATAAAGTGAAATACGAATAGCATATGTTCAAACATAGAAAAATAAAGTTGTGATGGATATATAAATCTTTGTTATTCTAAAAAGGTAGTCTTGTACAGTGAATTAAGAATTAAAATTAAAATTAAAATCTAAATAATTTGTGCAAAGCTAAATTTCTATTATAATCTATGTTAGCCGTGTACTCTTTGCGATTTTCTATCGGCAACATCTCAAACCACATTTTGAGCTGGCTCGTTCTAAATACACAGAACCTACCACAAAATTTGATCCCTTGAAACCGTCAATTCCTCTAAAGACAACTCTCAAAATCTGGAGCTGGAAACTAGACTCCGATTTTGTCAAAAATTATGATAATTATATGAACATTTATCCCTTCATTTTTGTAACACTTGCGATTTGTTCTTACAACTAGAGGCTAGATACCAATAAAACCATTAATCCCTTAGCGTTTTGCTTATAGATAGTCCGAAATCAAAAATAAAATCACCTCTGTTTATCAATTTCTAAAACTAAAATTAAAAGTATTATTGAGCCAGCCATCCATTTATTTCACTAAAAATAAATTTAAAAGCCATCATCGAATACATACTTTTATTGACATATGACATTCAGATCCGCCCAGTTATGAGAACATGTCTACGTTAGATATAAAAAAATCAGTTGATTTTGCAGGCCATCCTTAAAACTTCCCGCTATTATACTAATTGATATGTTTTTGAACTCATTAAGTTCAAAAATACCTTAAATTCAAAATTCCTTAAGCTCAAAGCTCAAAGACTTATCTTTAAGCTTTTCGAGTTCAAACATTCGACAAAACAGTTGACCTTATAGGCCATTCTAATAATTTTTTGAGGCTTTCAAGCTCAGTCTTCAAAAATTGGCGAGTGATTTGTAAGTTAACATTTAAAATATGATTTTAAAATGATTCGATAAGGATGTTTCTTCAACGAATTGATGAAACTGTATTTTTTTTAATAGACAATAAAAGTTATAATATAACTTTTGAATAGGTCAACCAATTTTCATGCGGTTAACAGTAATCGACGCACTTTTGCGAGTCCTATAAATAATTGTAAACGAAAATTAACCACATAAAAAATTACGGAGTTTTTATGAAAAAAAATCATTTTATTCAATTTCTTTCGTTCACATCTGACGACCGAATCAACTGATTTTGTCCGGTCAAACGGCGACCGACGTGGTTTTAGACCTAATTAGTTTTTGAAATCGATCGATGAAGCCGTTTAATTAGTTATTCAAAAAAAATTTCCGTAGTTGTTTTGAGATTGCTTGGAATATACCGGTCCGAATAGGTTCAAAATTTTTAAGAAATCTAAGATTAATAGAACTCTTTGAAATGCTTAAGTTTAGTTCCAATCGATCAAGCCGTTCGAATGTTATAAGAGGATTACATACTTACACACACGCAAACGCACACGCGCACGCACCCACACACACACACAGACGTAGTGACATCCTCGCGGGAGCCGTCAAACTAGCTGCCAAGGACCTCAAAACGTCGAGATCTACTGAAAACTCGAATTTTGAAAAACAGGATAAAACAAATAACTTCCCGATTTTTAATTTTTCAACTTCAAAATTTATAATTTTCTTAGCGGGAAGGTAAAAATCAAACATACACTTATAGCAAAAACGCTAATGATGCACTCAGCCCACCAGCGGTAACACAAAAAGAATGTGCCGTCGTGTGTTCGCAACCGTCTCGTGTTCTATTCAGTTAAGCGGTAGCTTCTAAATACGTCCTCTACTTCTGTACTTTCTTTTTCTTTTGACGTTTGGAATAGGGTTGCAACCGTATTGAGGTATAATTAATAAATAATGGAATAATTCAAATTTATTGCACCAAAATAGGTACATATATTATTGTCATAATAACATCAGTAGCGTGGGAAAAATTCCTTAGTGGAACGCAGACATTTATTTAATAGAACATAATGTTATCGTTTTTACACTCATTAGAAATAAAGAAGTAACTCATATGCTCGCTCGACTAGTCGCCTAAGCTAAATAAAAAAGATTTGCAATTATGTAATCAAGATTGTTGCCTAAATAATAAATCAACTCTTATATTTTTTCCTATAATCCTCACAATAATCCTCAACTCGTAAACCATGTACCTACTTTTGTTCCCTCCATTTCCTTTACATAATAAATCTGAAGTGATCTGAATACCTATTTATTCAGAAAACTGTGTCCCTACTTTTATTATATTTTATCTTTTCTTAATTAAAGACTATAATAGTACAGAAAGTAGTATTTATACAGCAAAATCAACAATTATTATATTATAACAGATAATAGTTAGCTTATCGATTCTGGTACCATCCGAGTGTGTTAAGGTTGCATAAAAAAGAACAATGAGTTAAATATATACACGAATATTGATTTTATAATCATAATGTAATTATTATTATAAATTATAATCTAACAACTTTGTCATAAAAGTAACTTCCAATCTAGAAAAATATATTGAATGTCCTCCTTTGCGAAAATATTTATCCTGTCGTGGGTAAGGACACCATTTACGTAAATACATATAACCATCTGGCAGTAATGGGCGTTCTTTCAACAAATATTAAGGGTCCGTCGACAACCCTAGCGTCTTGAGCGCCAGCATAACTGACGCAACACGAGCATCTCTATCGGCGGTTGACCGGCACGGCGTTGGTGCGGGCGCGGGCGGTGCGCGCGGACGAATCGAATTAGCTCCGCTGGCGAGAACCCCGATTTATTGGTTCTCAAAAACGTCTAACGGCAGGCAGTTAAGATTTAAACTTCAAAACATATTTAGAAGTCCATTTTGGCCAATATGTCAGGAAATGTACAATATAAATAAGAAATGTGAAACATAATCTCAGATGAATTTCTTCAAAATGAAAATACGAAAAGGTCTACATATATTTTTTTAATGTCAAATCAAACACTCTAGCCTAAAAACAAAAGCTACAAGGTGTCTAAATATAAACACAGTATGAATAAACACCATATATCATTAGTTTCTTAAGCTGTACACAATAAATCATTACGAGTGATAAAAAATAACAATTTTATTTTCGAGAAAGGACCTGCCTACCCCGTATCTTAAAAGCTGCACTTATTTAAATTGATTGATATGTTGTCAAAAGAGTACCTTATAATGAAAAGGTTACCTACGACTACAACACATGCATACAATGATGTTTTCCGCTTTACCAATTCTGTAGGTATGGTATACTGAAACGTCAAATATAATCAGACATACACATGTTGAGTAAAATAATGAAGTTCGTATTTGAAATTCAGATTTAGGAAATTAAATGCCACAGGAAAGGTTACATACGCAGCACTTGACCTTCGGAATTTGTATTTACGTACATTTGTGACGTCATGCGTACCCTTCACAATTATTTATATCGGTTGAATTGATTACGTTCAGAAAATACTTGTTTGATTCTCAATTATTAGAATACATAATCATCAAACAAATTAACGTATGTAGTTGGTGGTGAACTTATTGATGATAACATTAGTGTTATCGTTAATAAGTTTAAAAATTTTCTATTTGAACGAGAGGAACTATCGATTTATGTCTATATACGAGTAGAATTCAACTACAATAAATGAACAGCTCAAAGTGTAAACTATTAAATATCTACATAATTGTAACTGAATCCAAATAGGCGTAAATTAAAAATTATAAAAATTTTAATATTCACAATAGTACAATTGTACTTTGTATTACAAGTATTCAAAAGTTATTATTAGCACTAATAATTAACATAACAAACATTACAGAAATGAATACAAAAGAAAAATATTTTTAACAACATTCCTTTTACTTAAGTCCAATATTCATATATTAAGTACATTTTTGTAAAACATGAATATTGTTTTTACAAAGAAAAGCAATCTCGTTATTAATACATTCGGCAGACGTGTATAATTACAATATTACTTACACCTCGCTTCTTATTATAGGTAAATCATCAATCATCCGAAGCATGTTTTACGGCACGTGTTACCTTTTACAATTCGCGACGTCTTCAAACATTCCAAAAGTTCACAAACAAAAGGAAACCTCTCCCAACCGTGCATCTTTCACCAGACAACGAATTAACGAAACGAGCTCGCGTTCCCCGTTTCTCGGAGCCCCTCAATTATTTCGACATCATTTTTCGATCAGTCCTCGAGTCATTTTGATGCGGTCCGTGTAAAAGGAAAAAGGAAAGTGCGTGTACGCATCGATAGAGGTACGCGATCGCAGGTGTTGTATAAATGTCGTATGTCTACTGTCTGATGTTGTCTATGAGAGGAATCACGACTGCTGTACTTGATAAGTGAAAATACACTAATTATAATTACGAGGAAAAAATTCGTCACTTGGTGAGTTTTAACACGGATATTAACTTTGAGGTAGTCGTTTAAATTAAATATACCGTTAACTAAATTTAACTGAGAAAAATGTTTCGTGGCCACTTACTCTTCGTTATCGTTTTAAAGTAAAATTGAAATATTTTAATAATTTTGTTGGTTCGACGAGTTTTTGATAAGTGTGTAACAAATCAAAAATAAAGCGTTGACGTATTATTTATAAGTCCTGAAATAAAGATCAATTAAACGAAAAAATTTTAATCGCTTATTATATTGCAAAATTGAACATTTTATATATTTTTCTGAAGGTATAATAATAATATGGGAAAATATAATGTAAGGATTAAATATGGAAAACGAGGTTTTTTACCTATTTAATCTGTAATCGTAGATAGTTATGATCTTTTAGATAAGTGCCAATTCTTAAACATTTTGGCGATTATTAAATATTTTGATAAATTATATTCAGGCAATTTTTTGAGCAAAAATTGATGTATCAATAATAATATATATCATGATTAGTGACCGTTTTAATATTAACGATTATCACTGTAGCACTAAAACAATAAAGTCTATTTGATATCTGTCAAAACGAGTTACAGTTCATTAAACTAACGTGTAATATTAGTAATCGTGCCATACAACCCATCCACAGTCGACAAAGTTTGAAACATTACAATGTTTGTAATCACTATATGGTGTACAAATGTACAACGCAATTATCATCGAGTAAAAATTTCGAACGAAGCGAGAATAGGGCCCCGGGACGCCTAACAAGCACATCCAAACAAATTATATATATACTACAGAATTGGCGATTAAAGTACGTGGTAATCCAAAACTTGTACCAGCGTCTCCGTATGAGCCACCGGAGGTGAACTCCCTTTTATTACTTCCTGTATATTTAGACGATTTAATAATTTGATAAAAATACACGCAATACAAGTGTAATTCTAACCTGGAGATAATTGAGTTTCTATTTTCATAAGTGTACGGAACGATTAAGTATTTAAATAAATTTCAAAGGTTTCCTGCTTTAAAATATAAACCATCATACTTTACGCGTCGGGCTTGCCAGCAGAACGGAACATTTACGATTAAAGAACCGCTAATGATTAAAACCGTGAATGGACGCATATTATTGGTGTGCGTTTTTTTTTACGAAAAAAAAAATAAACACCCGCCCGCGTGCTCATGAGAGGCGCCAAAGGCCCGCCGCCGCGGCCGTTCCGGGAATTGCTGGCCGCGATAAGGTCAAAGACGGCAAAACAGAAACACCAAGGGAATGGAACTACCTCGCTTTTTTTTCCAAATAATTTCGAAGACCTATAATAATGTACTTTATATATACATATATATATAGTGTAATTTATGGATAAATCTTCAAACAGGGATTTTTGACGTGACAACGTCTTAAATTAGGTTGCGGCTGGGAGTCACTTATGAAAAAGTGTAACGCTCGGTAACGTAACGATGAGTCACCGAACGAGAGAGAGGCCCGCCGAATGCCTTGCGTCTCTCTCCCACTCAACTATGATCGGTCTGCCGCGCGCGCAGCACTAGAGAATTAGTGCATAGCTTGCAAATGTATTGCAAGTTATTGTATGTATATTTGTATATAAATACGTATGTATGTGTAAAGGTAAAAATAAAATTTTGTTAATATGAAATTCAGTGCGAGATTCTTTGTATAAATTAATGTTTTAAATATAATTCTTTGTATAAATAAATGTTTTAAATTGTTACTATTATTTCATCCTTCTTCCTACTATACGAATGAATATTCACATTAAAATGATTTTACCATTCAAAGTCGTTGTCACGTAAAACTTTCGCCCGTATACCGACTTTACAGGCAACCAAATTTTTTTAATGAAATGTTATTGGCATTATAATGAGTGCTTTACAAGAATGCGTGATTGATTGGAATCATTTAAAAGATATTTTATTCCATTTCAGTTTAAGAAATATGTATATGGAATAATAATAATTTTATCAATGTAACAATAATAACAAAAGAATAAAAATTAAATTCCGTAGGTATTTAATTTTTTTTTCTAATGTCAATTTACACGCAGTGAACCTAAAAGAAGACATGATGGCTATAAGACTGCCAGAAATAGAGATGTAGATACCTAATCTAAGCCATTGGAAATTTTAATTAATCGTCTGAAACGATTTCAATCAGTACATTTCAAAGTTATGCCTTGATCTATTTTGTATGAATGAATATATTAGTGTACCCATATGGTCCACCAGCAATCGAAGCATCGAAAAACTAAAATTACAAAACGATCACTAGCTTTTTTTTGCAATAGCGATATGCTTAATCAATAACTAAGTATAGAAAATCTATTGAACTGTTCGATGTCTGTATATATTAGAATATAAACAAAAATCTTAACAGTGACATAAAAACATTCAAAAATTGATTTATCAACTTGTTAACAGTCTCCTTTTTTTTCAACCCATGCCCTTACTTTATAAATAACGAAGCCTTTCAAAAAGTTTTATGTTTGATCAGGCCCATCTTTTTTACGTTAGAAGTTTTACCTGGCTGCGTACAGATCCGAAGGGATTTGCGTTCCTTCTGTCCCGTCGCCGTGTCGCGTCAGCGTAGGTACAAGGGATCGTTTTGAAACGAGGATTAGCAACTTTTTTCTGCTCTTACCATAAAAGAAAATCTGTTGTCGAAGGGGCTTCTAAAAGGAAATAGAAAACCATAAAAGAAGGTAACGCCGTTAAAAATATTTCACTTCTCTGCAACGATAATAATTTGGACCGCAAAAAAAAATCCTTACCGACTAAAGGCACTGGATTTCATTTCTCTAAGGTCGAGAACAAAAACAGACAACGGAGGTCCATATACCCGACGAAAAAACGCCTTTGTCTCTGACGGCGTTCGTGAATCGGCCGATGGGTGGTACAGGGCCTGCATTATTTTTACAACTACCCGCACTTTTCCACGAAAGGTCCGCTCCAAATGGGCGGCCAGTTCTGTTCACTGACTCGGTTTTGTCGGCGAGGGACCGGGGGCACTAAAACGATTCCCCCGCTCCGAGGCGTCAATTATGACACCTCTCGACCTTGGTCTCTTGGCACATAGAAAGCAGATGGTGAATCGTCGTGCCGACAAAAACGTGAAAGGTGCTACGAACGGACCGGACCGTGAGTGATGTAAGGGAGGTCGCCTTTGTTTCGTGGAGCGGTGCGTGCGGGAGGGCCGGCTGCCCCGCGTAATGACCTGCACCTGTCGCCCCAGTGACGCATCACTCGGCTTAATCTGTATGCATCACAACAAATTATGGAATTACGACGGCATCCGCTCTAAAGATAATCCAATAGATAAAGGCATCATGAAAAAAGAGCGGCTACGGCACCGATCGATTAATAAAATCCATTTATCAAAATACATCTTTGGATAAATGTACAAATTTTGGTGGTACGTATTTTTTCACGTCTTTCATAATTAACACAAATTAAATTTTATCAAAAAAAAAATTTGGTTGCCTGTAAAGTCGGTATACGGGCGAAAGTTTTACGTGACAACGACTTTGAATGGTAAAATCATTTTAATGTGAATATTCATTCGTATAGTAGGAAGAAGGATGAAATAATAGTAACAATTTAAAACATTTATTTATACAAAGAATTATATTTAAAACATTAATTTATACAAAGAATCTCGCACTGAATTTCATATTAACAAAATTTTATTTTACCTTTACACATACATACGTATTTATATACAAATATACATACAATAACTTGCAATACATTTGCAAGCTATGCACTAATTCTCTAGTGCTGCGCGCGCGGCAGACCGATCATAGTTGAGTGGGAGAGACGCAAGGCATTCGGCGGGCCTCTTCGGTGACTCATCGTTACGTTACCGAGCGTTACACTTTTCATAAGTGACTCCCAGCCGCAACCTAATTTAAGACGTTGTCACGTCAAAACCGTCACTGATTTTTTCATTGACTCCCCTAGAAACACAACGATACCGAAACATTTAAACATCGACGGAATCAAAAAAAAAATCCCGACCGCAATACGGTAGAAGACATTAAATTCTCATTCGAATAGATTAACAAACATTAAAGGGCCTTCGTTACAAAGGTCGGTCGCGCGGGTCCCTGTGTGTTAAAATTTACGATCTCGCGGCCACCTGCCCGTCAAAACACTATAAAAGTCAACGTAGGCATTCACGTCGGGCGGCCGATGCGGGCTACGGTGACGGCGACGGTGAGCGGTGCGCGCGAGACCGAAAAAGATTTTTACGACTACCCGCTGTACAAACTACTATTGTGTTGTGAAACTTTAAATAGAATTAACACATTATAAAACCCGTGTTACCGTCTATCAGTACGGCGATAAAAGCTAGTAGATCGGGAACACGAGAAATGTATAAACGGCATACGTTTGGGATATAAATTAGTGTCTATTGTGAACATCTTTTAAATGGAGATGGAGTCGATAACACTCATGCGGTTGTTCGGTTATTCTGTAGGCTAATACAAAAGAATGGTTCTCTAATTCATTTATACTATTTTGGATGAATATTGACCTATAAGATATACTTATCAGGATCTAATCACCCTACAGCTAGAGAGACACATCTTGAAGTTTTTTTAATTATAGATTAAAGCTTAGAATTTAAAACTATTTCAAATTGAAATTTCAAACAAATTGAAAACTTTTTCTTGTCTTAAATTGATACTTATTTAAAAATGGATAAAAATATTATTTAATAAAAACAAATATGATAATCAATTAATGGTAGGTAACTTTAATAAACGATGACAAACGTCATCATTCAAGCAATAAAATGACAAAAACGTAAATTCAGTGAGTGGGATTTGACATTATTCTTTTTAGATAGGGACGATTTACAACAACGAACTGCCAATAAAATAAAACAATCCATAATAAAAACGACACTACGAGGCGCTTCAGTTTGATCTAAAATTGAATTGTAGATGTTTATGCACTGCCATAAAATTTAAATATAAAATGTGATGCGTTCATAATATGACTCGTTTATTGTATTCTTTTTGTAGTCAATTGTAAATTCGTTTAGTAACATAAAAAGAGATATATCCAATCAGTAACCTGTTTTAAAACTAGTGTGTCTTTGTAATCGCATAAAATCATTATATACCTTTTTCAAGAAAGTTTGTCAGGGAACATAATAATACTACTATATCTTAAAAAGCAAAACGACATTAACTTTAATTTTTATTCCGTTAAAATCTTTCTAATTACTTTATATTTAAATTATCCTAAAAAAATATACGTAAAATATATCGAAAAATGAAATTAAAGCCTCGGTACGATTTGAATCCACTGTTCCGGCACAGCAAGCAGATCTTTTACCAAGGAGTTACTGTGGCCAATACATACCATTGCTAATTATTACAATTTGTCGCAGGGATAGTGATGCTATACTAATAATAAACGAGTTTTTCCAGAGACGAGATGTAGCTAAAAAGATTTCTCACGCCCAAACCGTCATCGAAATCGTTGGAGTCGTTTTGAGAATACTTTTAAAGCAAACAATCAAATGTAAATATTGCTCGATTAATAGTAATATTAAGTATATAAATTATCTACAATATAAATTCAATGGTAATACACAGATATACCGATAATTAAAATCTCATCACGTACAAGAATAATATGTCGAGGAAGTAAAAATTTTTTTGTTATTAATTTTGTTCCATTCAGATTTACTTAGAGAAGAAATAAAATATTTAATAGTTCACATGGAATTATCACTCTTAATACTTCTCTCCATGTATAAAGTCAAAGATAGGATAAATGGATTTTTTGAGAAAAAAAAATCATTCAAATAGGCATATAGCATCTCTTATATGTGTTTAAAAAAACGTACACAGTATGTTCAATGTACCAAAAAAAAAAGCAAGTCCAAGTGCGTACAACAATTTACATTTTTAATTATACAGCAGTAGTTTTAATTAGTTTTACACGTACACGAAAAGGCCGATCACTTAAAAAAAATGCAGAGTACGATAGGTAAAGTTAACAAACACTCGAGGGCTTCCGGTACGTGGGTGCGCAGTGATAATAGGGCCACGCCGAACCTACTCATTTCGTGTAATTCGGGTCTCGCATTTCGCTTATAAAACCGACATACGCGCCGTAATTACACGGCGCGTACGGACCCACGGCCGTGCGCCGCCGACGTGGCCGGTATCATTAGGCAATTAATAAGACCACCCGATTTCTAAGATGTGTATCTCACGATCAGAGCTCAGCTTACTTTTAGCAATTGATCGAAGTAGCTTTTTATTGAGTGAAATCCTATCAAAACAATATATGCTTATTTCCAATCTGTCATATTGAAGTAGATATATAATAAACGTAATAATTATTTATCACCAATTTGTAGTTTAATAAAAAATGTTCAAATTAAATATTTTTCCAGTCACACGGTTCGGAACGTACTAAGCGATAAAAATGTTTACATACGGTTTCGCATCGGTAAATTAGAGATATTTTATGATCTTTAAATTTTCAGACTTTTTGAATAATTTATCTTTTCGAATTTTAAAATGGATATATTTACTTTTAATGACCTATTAATTTCACACTAAATTCATGGCCAAAAATATTTCTACAACCGTTGACGTACAGACATTTACGCCCAAACAAATAAAACCCAGGGAATAACAACACGAAATGACACAAAAAAAGACTTGCTTTTTTAAGTCGTCGCGGAACTCCGTCAAGAATTTAGGGACATAAAAAGATATTATTTAAATTTTAATATTACATTCCTCCTTCCCATTCATTACATTAATGTCTGTCGGAAACAAAAAAAAAAAGAATTCAATTATGTAGTTGTCCTCAAATCTCGCCTCTGCGCTCTTTCTCGTTTTTGACGAAACAAACAATTCATTATTATTCAAATATTATCCCATTCATTCCGTTCATTAGCATATTATAATTTTATTATTACACGAGGGCGGCGTCGGAGTCGAGGAGTCGGAATATTGAAGGGAAATCGTGAAAATATTATGAAAATAAGGTGAAACCGGGCGGGCCTCTCCTTCCGGGCCACTTGGTCGCGAGCGCCGATACTGAATTGTTAATTTAAGGTCTAATATTACGTACGTTTACCTGCCAGGTAAACAAACGGTATAAAATTTTAGGACCTTTCAGACGAACCCAATTTCCGGTGTTTTCCAGCGGGCTGGGCATTATTTTCATTGGGAGCACATCTATTTTATGTTAAACAACGGAAACTGTCTACCTACCTAGTTTGCTTGGTAAATTTCAGTTACGGCCGTATCCTCACCAACAAGAGCATAGGTGTAAACGGCATAGGCACGCTTTTATATACATTTTGACTACTTATTTTGTGAATTAGAAACATTGCAGGTTTAAAACCTGTAAATACATGAACATCAACAACCAGAAACGACGACAAAGGCCACCGACGACAACTAGACAATGATGATACTAATTCAGCATATCAATACTGCTGGATTATTATTATCAATGGAGCACTGCGATCCTAGTATACGAGTATTCTAGGGACCCGTATATTTATATATCGTACTACATCTATATAACATATTTCTTTCAAAAAATAATACTAATAAGTACCTGTATATTCACCCGCATGGAGTTAAATATACTGGAATTATTTAAATTAGAACTAAAAATTCCTCCTTACAGTATTGCATTCAGCACATGAGAAGCAATGAAATAAGTCGGCTATGACGTACCCGTTAATCAGAATTAAATAACAAATCAACTAATCCTCGTATTTTTCTCTATTATTACGTAAATATTGATTATTAATGTCTAGCTTATTTTTACAAATATTTCTAATAAACTCATAGGACTTGCATTTTTTTTTATAACCTCACGGGATTGTTCACACAGTGGTATATTAGAAAAACGACCCTTTGCAAGACATTCAAGGTCTTTCCTTCATCTAGGAAGGTCATAGCTAACATCTTTTAAGATTCGGGAAATATTGATTGATAGACCATAAAAATTAAAGTGTCAATATTCTATGGAAATTAAGATTAGACATTGAAAAAGGGAGGGGGGTAGCCTAAAGGTGTGCTGCTTTTGCATGATAAATGTTAAGTAAACACCGGTCAGATTCCAACGTCGCCGTCTATGACTTGTATGACTGTAGGTACGATATCACGCTCTAGAATCTACACTTGATTCCCAATGACTACTTCCTATTATCAAGCCTGACAATAGATCCTCAAGAGAATCGATATACTGACGATGAAACGTTGAAGGAGGCTGAAACCGAATATTTTAACAAACAAAATTGAAAACGAATTTTATACGACTTTAGCGTTTTTTTTTGCTTTCGTATCTCTATCTAGAAGTTACTGAATGCTCTTCATAAAATCCAATTTTCGTTACAAATTACAAGGTAGCGATTGAGTCCAAATGTTAACTTTACAGGAATATCGACTTCTGTCTGTAACTTGGAATTTGTTAGTAGACGTGGAATCTAGACATCACATTTTTATTGCTATGTCGGTTCAAGGTGATTTTTGAAGGAATTTATGTGAACGCTGGGATCTGCCAGTGCATGTGTCGTCAACGAGATTAGTCTGGTCAGCTATGTCAGTCCTGGTTAGGCTGGGTTGTCGACTTTAGCTACACGAAAATGAAAAATTTCTATTTGCCAACCCCAGACTATAGATACGATATAAAAATGCACTAAAATCTGTAAAGCAATATTTAAGCTTAATTACAACGAAAATACAGAGCAATGCCCCCTGTAACAAATAGATTACAAAAAGACAAAAATAACAAATTTGATATAGAATTTATTCGTTTCATATAACTGGGAACATCAAAGATGATTCGAAAAAGAGATAGTTTTCACGATTTTTACGTTTTTATAGTCGATAATATATTTCTCGGCCATCGGCCAAACAATATATTCATCTATTATAATTATGCAGCAAAAAAGTCTAGAGGGACCGCTGACGTTCGTTGCCTTGCAACGTTCAATATGCAGTTCAAATATGCACCCTAACCATAGAGCTCCATTTTATGCAAAGAAAAATGTTAATGACAAAAGAAAAATAAACGTAACATATGGAAAGGAAATGAATGCATTGTGTTTTAAACAAATGAACTCATATAATTAGACAGTCACGTCTAATTATATCCATTTTTAAAATGCATATAGAATTTAAAATATCTTAAGTAATATCGATTTTTTAGATCAAATATTTTGTTTTTCAATGCAGAAAATATTCTGTTTACATATTAGACTATTTGTCGCAATCTATTTGCAATCGTCACAACTAACAACATTTACACTAAAGATTCTCAAGAAACTTTTAATACTATTAAGATATTACCTACATTCTGGTTACATGTAAGGCCGCTTTTCAAATGAAAGTTTAAATACTAAAACAATCGTTTATTTCAACGGCTTTGATACATGAACGTGTTTAAAACGTTGGTGAATGTGCCTCTACATAACGAAACCTTACTAATTAACATAAATTCAGGAACCTATATAAACAACTATTTAACGGGCACTGATAACAGACGATACATTAAAACATATTTATATTAATATCGGGGATATTAAAATAGTCAAATGAATGCAATTAAATAAACAGTTTCATTATTCATGAGTATCATACTCAAACTGATCTTTCAACGATGTCGTTATACAAATGTGTAACAATACGTACTCGTGACTAAAATAATATCGCAAACACCGGCATTTATGGCGTTCCTAAAGTATCCGACCGAGGTAACAGCTTACGGAATATCATAACAGAACGCACGCCTCGCCAAATGAACCAACTTTTTTAATAAAAGGCCTTCAATAAACCACATAACATCTATCCGCGCGCGCGCATTCGATGTACGATCGTGTTTATTCTTTATGAGATATAATAAATGTGAGGTACCTCCTACACGTTAAACAAACCTACGGTGTGTCGGACAATGAATTAAAGATAAACAAAAACAAAGTTTATATAGAAAAATGAAAATGTGATAGCATATTTTTATATACGAAATATATGCTAATAAAGGAAAAACTAAAAGAATTTAAAATACGATATATTCTACTGAAGTAATATATATTGTATAATTTAGATTATTTTAATAGAATATCAAATAGAATATATTATACAATAAAAATATGAAATAATGCATTCGATTTATACTTGTTTTAAAAATGTTTTCTTTACTGTCCTAAACCAAATAAAAGGGAAAAAAAATTGACATAAGTTCCTATCTGCGATGATTTACATATGAGGAGTTTTAAAATGCTATGCAGCTTTTTCTATCTTTCTATTATAAAAAGGTAATAAGTGTAAGTTAGATAAGTCAGATACTTCTATTAGGGGTATACCGACCCAAGCAACACAGTTACTGAAAAAAAAAATGGGCGTTACATTCAGACTGACAAACATCAAGACAAGGGTTTTCAATTTTGACATTTGCAATGGGGAAGGTGCCACAAAAAATTTATATTTCTTCCGGTAAAACCTATCAAAATCTTATAAACCTTTAAATGCAAAATTTGTTACCTTTAGTTATCATTGAATGAGAAAGCAACACAACCATTTAGCCAGTCTAAATGGGTGGACCATTTTCATATCAGTTGTTTTGGGTTACGACACGACCGAACGGCTATCGACAAGGTCATGGGATGCCCCGATATCTGAGAATCCGTTGAAATAGAGAAATGGGGTTAAAATTATTCCATCTGTGGCCCCAATAATGTCACAGCGATAGGGCCTTAATTATAAAATATATATATGCCTAATACATGGCCAAAAATTAAAAGTTAAAATATTTAATATCACCAAATTCGAATAAGTGATGGGAAATGCTCGATTTGAACAGCAAAAAT
Source organism: Eumeta japonica (assembly GCA_005406025.1). Classification (NCBI taxonomy): domain Eukaryota; kingdom Metazoa; phylum Arthropoda; class Insecta; order Lepidoptera; family Psychidae; genus Eumeta; species Eumeta japonica. Next base: position 322,459 of record BGZK01000268.1, read on the forward strand.
TAAGCTAAGTCAAAGGATCCTATGTTCACGGAAATCTAAATAACTATCCGAGGGTAGATTTGAATCTCGACACGAAGACGTTTTCCGGAAGCTTTCTCTTTCCGCACGGAGACGTGCTCTCGTCGAGCCGCGGCCACCGCCTCCATCGATCATCGGCGGACAATAGAATTCTGCGAACGGCTAAAATTCGCAGCCGCCCTGATTTATTCGCGTCGAGATAACGGCCCCGCGACAGGGCCGATAGTATCGAGTCCTGAATTATCGCTTCGGATTTTCGACGATGCGTGCGCTGAAATGCACTTTTTCGAGAGCTGCATGGTATTCGCGGACGTCGATTGTAAATGAATTAATTTCACAGATTGCTAAGCCCCGTCCCAGTTCGGCGGCACCTGGATTTATCTGTTTCGATTAGACAGATCATCGACGTTGGATAGATATATGTCGTTAGTAGGTGGAGGCGGAACGCGAGCTCTGTGCGATAGGGTGAGGTGGCACAGGAAGGGGCTAGTTATGCGAACGTGCGGTATAATACGTGCATATGCAATATCACTCATACAGTATTCCTCACAAAATTTCAATTTACTATATTATTTATCGTGATATACAATTTACAAACCGTTTGTTTCTCAAATATTCTGCTTCCGAGATGTCACAATTGCTTCCACCAAAAAGCACAATAAATTGAAATTATGAGTTAATTGAAAAATTTATTTTAATTAATTAATTAATTTTAAAAGGGTAATATTCAGTAGAAACAATAATAAAATAAAAGAAAATTTTAATTATGAAATCATAGCTAATTACTGGTTGGTTTGGCAAACGCAAAGAACACGTATATAGGCCCCTTAAAATTAATGGACTAAGAGGATAAGTAGGAGAAATCACAAATGCCGAATAAAAATATAAACAATTTAGAAAATCACATAGTAAACAATAAAAAGAAACCTTTATGTTGAAATTGCGGTAGCTATAGAGCTTTAAGTCATGATCGATTTTTCTTAGCAACTATATTAGTGTTAACGATTCGACTTAATTACCTGCTCTAAAAGTACGAACATGTTTGAACATAGAAACAAGAAGATAATGACTTTGTTATCAGTTCCACATGCTTTAGAAGTGTGAACATGTTCGCGCATAGAAACATGTCGATATTGACTTTATTGTCAGTATTAACTGTTATATAAGTGCGAGCTCGTATGCACAAAAATGCACGTTGCTTCTAGAACCTGACCATTACACTGCTTTTTTCTAGAATCTAGAAAAGTTATTATTTGTAGATACACTTATATTAAAAGGTATTATTATATGTAGATACACTTTATAGAATTTATAAAGTGTATCTACAATCTAGATATATACGTATATGCATAATTAATAATTTTTTATTCAAAAAAAAATTGTTCCATTAATTATCGTTTATTCATTTATTTGTATTTTGTAATCGCTCGGAACCCCGAGGGCAAATTTTACGCTTATTTGTCTGTACTCTTAGAAAACTAGATAAAAGAGTCAACACCATTACTATAATATAGCCATTTCTGCGACTATTACGCAGAATACGAGCAGACACGGTCCGAGGTCGCATATTTTGTAGTTTACAACGCTCACCGGCCATTATCGGCCGCCGCTATCAGCCGACGAACCCGCCCGAACGTCTGAAACAGGACGCGGGCGCACGTGAGCGGTCGGCGTTGCCATGGCGACGGCGAGACGTGCGCGTCCCACTCGAAATCGGATTGAGGGTCGCCAGATCAATCCGAAAGGCGCGGAAATTCTTTATCGTCCGTCCGAGATAAGATTATGACAAGATTGTATCTAAATACCTCGACCGAGAATATATGTCACTATCTTACAACAATCCTCATACGAACAAACCACGGAACTAGCATACCTAATAATAATTATTATGAGGAGCTTTATAAATTTTCCAGGACAAGAAAGAACAGGGTACTCATTTCAAACAAGAAAATATTTTAGCTTTGTGATAAAGTAAGATCATTTTGTTTGGAGAACATTTTTTTCCAACAGGTTTTTTTTTATTCTATATTTTACGTTTTCATATAACGGTTCTCACAATTCATTACCGAATTTCCAGAAAAATAGCGCGCATAACTACGGCGTTTGAGACAAATTTTGTTGTATTAAGAGTTTCAAGGGCATCTCAAGTTATAACCGAGATTATTAAAATCATGTGATCTTAATAAACTTCACGTTAATCACCCGGTAACACGTGACAAGTTTCATTGTGATTACCTTTAAATTCCTTGAATCATGGTTCAAAGACAAAAAACGTCGTTACAAACATTTTTTCAGCATGTAACATGTTAATTTCAAGTAGTTAGTTATTAAGGTAATTCGTAGATGACGAATGGAAAGATAAGCTACACGAACGGGAACATTAAATTACAAAAGTAACATCAATCATATAGCAAAATAACTTAATCAAACATCCGGTTTATAAACCGGTATGTCCATTACCTCGCAGAAATAAAAATCTGCTAGATAATGGGCATATATATAAAAAATATCCTTTTTTCTTTCCAGTTTGTGTCGAATTCCATAAATGTGCACATTCGCGCAAAAAAATGTGCACGTTATGTCGTCCCACCATCACACACATATTTATATACATTATAGAATTCAACATCTCTTTGCATGTCTGTCCATTTACGTCCTTTTCAAGCAAGAACAACTTATACGATTTATTATTTTTTTAATTCATAGTTATGTGATCTCGCCAGGTTGTAAGATATATATCGTATTATATAAAGTAACGTATAAAATAAATAAGTAGTGACAAAAAAATAAACATTTTTGTGGCATTTGGCTAGCACCGAGTAAATCGTAAGAGATATATCAAATGCATTACGTAATTATAAATCTTAAAAAGACCTATAAAAAAAAGTTCACTATAGTATGTATATTGTAAATCTTCTAAGAATGACAAACAATAAACATTTTTGTCTTTAAAATAACATACAGCGGTTGGTGGCAGGCGACCGTTTTACCCTAATCATTAAAACTGGGAATATTATATATAAGAAGCTCTTCCTTTAAATAAAATATATGTTTTGAAGATGGAAAACAAAAAATCTACCGAACATATGAAATATCTAAAAGTGTGTTTAAATAAAAATATTTTTCTTATTCTTATTTGTCTAATTGACATGCCTAAGTAAAATTCTCTTTTAGTTATAAAATAAAATCGGAATAATAATTATGTAGTTCACGCGAGAGGAGCCGCAGGCAAAACAGATAAAATTGAAATGACACTATTATTATTCTTAGTAATGAGAAAAGATATTAATTGTATAAAAACAAGTCAATATATTATATTGGCGATGAGTAGCATCACAAAATCATGAGATCTCTTGGTATTAAACGGCGGACTGCGAGAAAAAAATTGTTTACACTCAAGTCCACAAAAAAATAAAATAAAGCAATCTCGTAGGCTGGACTACAATCAGCGGCCGACAGTAATTTGTGATTGGTTAAATCCGCGCTTCTGTCTGTTGGTTTTTATATGAGATAAAATGAAGCTTAAAGCATACGTAATGGACAATCAAAATCCGAAATCATCAGGGAAGGCAAAGAATAGATACAAATGATTTTGCATTTCAAATTTGTTCGTGTGTGAAAATTTTACTAAGAAGTGGTCCTTTTATTGTCCATAGTGATTTTACTATCTACAGAATTGCATATGTTTAAAATTACTGGCAGGATTTCATATTTTTTGTACACCAATACAAATGGACTAGGTTTATTTTTTTATTAATAAAAAAAATTATACATGAAATTATTCTACACGTATCAAATCAATCGAGGAATCTCTAAATAGATATTATAGAAGTTATCAATTTTAATGTAACTTTAAACAGCGCAAAAAGATACACAACGTATTTCCGGGATGGAATTTAGGCCAAATGTATCTACTGAAATGTAAATACATATTTGTATTTAGGTACATCAATCAGGACTATATTGTAAATATTTTTATTGATCCATTTTGAATTTACAAAGGACTATGACGAATTTATACCTAAAGGTACGTACAAGCTTTGAGTCCATTGACAAAAACACATTAAAGACGGGTGGCACCTAAAGAAAAAACGCAATTCGTAATCGTTAACCTAAATATTTCACAGATTGTTCATACATTCTCTGCCAAATTCTATGTAAAAATTAACAATTAACGTTTTTGTATTTTGCTGCAACTCGACGTAGTGTATAAGGGACTTATTAGCTTTTATAATGAGATTTAACAGTGGCTGGACCGCGACAATTTCAATATATTATAACACTGTTCTTCATTTACTTATTTTTCGTTAAACAGTTTACGCGCCAATGCCGCTACTGCAGGAGCCTATCAAAAGTTACTTAGATATGTCTCAAAGACATCAACAGTAACTTTTTTTTTAAACGTCAATCAATTCCGTTTCAGATTAGCGATATTAAATGTGCAGTGAATTGTAGAACAAACGATTGAGCATTTTACATAACAGGGGATTCCCGCAATAGCCCGATCCAAATAATAAAAGGGTAAAAAGTGAATTCTCACTATAAACCGTCCATAAAATTCTCGATAAAACATTGTATACGGCGCACGACATTACATTGAAGTTCTACGTATATGTATTGCTTTGCAAAATGTAATATGCTCAATATATATTGTGGAAAAAGGACTCTATACAAAACATTTCTAAGGATCAAGTGACTTATCTGTCGTCTTTTATTAAAAGAGTGACATATCCTGAACATAGAGTCAAGTATATAATCTGCAGTATATTCTAAATGATTAAAATGTAACGCAATACCAAAAAATTAAGCGTAGATACGCCTTAATCGTTGACCGCTTCCAAGAAAGCTAGGATTTTGGCAAGCTCGTGCGGCCCAAATTAGAAGACACAGAACTGTTGCATTTTAAACACGAGGCGTATCGATTACCTAAGCCTAGCTCGTAGTGCCCTAAAGACGTCTCGCTGAATTTCACAAATCGCAAAAAAGTCAAATGTATAAAGCATAAACAAGAAAACAAACGTACAAAGTACATTTTAACATCTATTCTATCACATATCAAATCTTAACTTCTATAGCTTAAAATTATCTTTCAATTTTATCCGTTCTAAATAAAAATAGGACGAATTTTGTTGAAACTCGCGTTTTGTAGAAAAAGTACACATCTATTTTTAGATAAATTATTGAAACGATTGTCAAAATTAAATAGTAAAAAATACAATGATAATGTTCCAATTTATTTCGATTTGACGATTTGATCAAACTATTGACGCTTGATACCCACTATTGGCTCTCATTATGCTTTAATCAAGTTAGAAATGTAAATACAAGAGACCCCATTACCATCGTCATTTTTTCTTGTCCACAAAATAGCACTCTGAAACATTACAGAAAAATTTTGGATAATCCAAAAGTGCACGACCCGTAGCAGTCGTTCAATTTTTATAATTATATATCAATACGAATGTTTTTTCTTGTCATTCGTGCATTTATATAAGTCTATAAGTACATTATGAGCAACATGAAATAATTTTAAGTTCAAAAAATAGCTTGATTTTTATAAGGCGAGAGTAGAGCACTACCTCAGCGCTCCACTCATGAGGCATGCAAAAATAGAACCGAAAGAAATATCAGCTTCATCAGAAATAAATAATAAAATAAACAAAACACTATAATGAAAAATAAGATTGAGACATTTTTAGTTTTAGAATAAAGAATGTTTCGCGCCATTTTTTTTTAACTCGGTAAAAATGTCTTTTAAAAATGTCATAAGTGTTAAAACTAGTGTTTTTCCTTGATATTCATGTATAAATACTATTATGTAAATGCGATAAAAAATAAATAGAGAACTTTTAGTTCAAAAAATCTCTTGATTTTTGTAAGGCGAGTGTAGAGCACTACCTCAACGCTCCGTTTACGAGGCGTGCAATATTAAACAAATCCTAATACATACGTCATTACATTACGTCAAATCTTAAATTCAAAGTGATGTAAAATGATTATGCAAAATTTAGTCCAATAAACAAAGGTACTTAACTCTAATACAACAGGAAAAGTAATATGAAAGTAATAAAAAAAAGTAGTATACGAAAAATACTTTTTTTCACATTTCATGTCCGAAGACTTGGAACTACATATATTACTTAAATATATAAAAACAACTTTTTGTTTCGAGTAGTTTATTTTATAATCAATTTTTGATACATAATTTGTTAAAAATTTAAGTAACGATAAGCCGAATGAAAATCAATAAAAGCTTCCGGCTTAATCTTTAACCGGAAACTCTATGTTGATATGGCTGGGGATCGCGAACAACCTTTCTAGGAATGTTGTGCCTAATCGGAAAAGGATACAAAAACTCAAATGAGCAGCTTCCAGTAGCAATGAAGTAGGGTTCCGGAGTTCTATCAGAATTGAATCACTATGTACGCCAATTACACGTTATACTTCCTTAGAATTATTGTAAAATTAATGTCAAACTAAGAATGCATTTGCAAGAGGCAAATTATTTGATACAAATTTATTGGTGAAGTCGCCTGAAATTAGAAAGCGAAATTGTATTTTGATTTGTAACAAACGATATGGTCAATGGCTTACCACTGCTTTTAATATTTTAATACTACATAAACCGAGAAAAACACATGAAAATGCAAAATTCTATCAAGAGTTAATTTTGACCATTTACAATGATAAAATTAATTTCGAAATTAGCTTTTATAGAGTACTTAGAATATTACGGAATCATTGTTATTAATTGTGATTTGTAAAAAAAATATGTAAGTGTTATAAATGTTTTAATTATTGCTTAGGTTATAATAATATTGCTGCTTCGTAAAAAACAATACGCACTTGCTTATAAAAAAAAATAATCAATCGAATATTTCCTCCTATGATATAAGTCTAGCAATAGGCAACAACATAATTTATTGCTCTTTCACACATGTGGCAATTTATTTCTATTTATACACAGTAAGGGTTATTATCGTGCAGGAACCCTAAAAATATCGTTATAAAAAGTACCCTAAAAGTGGCCTAGTAAGTCGCATAGTAATCGATTTAGCTGTTGCGAAGATACCCCGGACAAACAGACAGACGGATAGATATAATAGGTTATTTTCTTTCATACAAACCTTGTCCTGATAATTCGGAACACGATAAAAAAGAATCAACCAAATCGGTCGAGCCGTTAATTGATTCTTATTTATACAGACAAATAATAGGCAAAGATAAAACAGTTCAGTACCTTGTTCTCTTCTTTTTGCCAACCGATTTCCTTTTTTTCTTATTTGTTTAGTAGCTTATTTATTGATGAGCTTTAGTGTTATCGATAAAAAAAAATTGGTAATAGTTAAGTTTTTCCCCACCTTCGACGTTGAGTTGAAGTCTTTAGAAACCTCTATTCGTCGTACTTCACGCTCCTTACATCTATGTGTATGGTTTCAGATATACAATAAACTAATATGTAAGAGCAGAAAAAAAACACATTCAAAACTTGCAAATTCATATATGTTTTGCTCAAATTTTCAATATTGACTATGGTCGAAATTCGACCATTGGGCGAATAGTAGTTAATCTAAGCAGCCTTAAGATCAAATCCTCTGCATAGTAACTCCATGTCAAAACTTAGTCTATATCGATATTATCACCTCCTGAATCTATTCGGATATTAGTTATAGAGTATAGATAAATATTTACCAAATATAATTAAAATTTACACACGACTAAAAAAACGACGATGAATCCTAAACGATAAGAATCCAAACTGTAAAACATAAAATATTTGGATCTACTTGTATAATTATTAATTATTTGGTTTCGATTTATTGTTAATGGCGGTGTTCATGTTAAAAAAAATTATACTATAGGAAAAAGCTGCGATACGAAATCAGTTAGAAACATAATAAAAAAAAAAAGAAAATGACTTTTTTTTCATTTATAAATCTTACACCTAATGTGCATTATGTATAAACGGAAATAAATCTTGAAGATTATTGATTATGAATTCTAATATCAAACCACACTGAAAGTACATTGGTACACAGGTAAATTGAATTTCATCAGTTGTTAATAATACAGTACTGCAGGTCGCCAATAAGCACATAATATTATATTGTTGGGAATGGCAAACGAATGACGAACATTTTCCCGCGGAGTAATGAAATGCGACATTTAAATATATTATTTTAGAACTTCGAAAAAGTTTCTTAAAAAATAAAATGTTAGAATAACTTAAAAGCGTCGAGATCAAGGAGAGGTCAACGCGACTTACGCTTGACTTTGGGCGGGCGCGGCCACGGCCCCAAGGTAAATAAACCCATAGAGACAGGATGCCTCCAGTTGTTCCCACAAGGACCAAGGGGATATTTTTATTAAGATAACGATTCCATATTAGATTATCTAGTTTAAAAGGAGATAGAATTATTCATTTATTGTTTGTACATATTCCTAATATTTAAGTTATGATTAGGTACAGTAAATTCTCACTCTTGAAAAATATACACAGCATTTACGACACGTTTGAAAATCAACTCCGCCCACGTTGAAGTTAGTTATTTGAGCGTTTGACAAAGAATATTATACGGCATTCGGTACTGGTATGAAAACAGCGAAATGTGACGTATAACCATCTATACCACTAGTTACAGTTATAGATTTCTACAATGACCAACATTATGAATTCTTAAGTAAAGCCATTTTTCCATATTTCCCTTAAAGTGATTCATAGTAACTTTATTGTAGACCACCCATATAAAGTCAACCGTCCAGTGCCTAGTAATTCAGTGTCATAATCTTAACAAGCCACTATTAAAAAAATATACGAACAATAAACTGTTAACAACATTTTAGAACGTCTAACAATGTGAACTAAACAAACCATAACGCATTATATAATTAAACAATAAAAGTCGCCTAACCAATAGAAATATAGCCATTACACTTAATACGTGAATCGAAATGGTCTGCCCATACGACAATATACGAGGGTCAATTCCGAAGGGGCAAAAACAGTTGGGGGAACGCGAGAAGTCGTCGGGGCGCGTGCGCCGCATACGGGCGGAGCATTATCACAATATAATAGTTTAATAATTTGTCCGGTCATTCTACAAATCACATCGATGCATACATCGAGCTTGAACAGGAGGATTTCTATTTGGGTGATTTAAGATGACCAAAGTATCTAAGCAATTATTTTGTGATGAAAAAAAAAATTAACTTCAGGGCTAGACTATACATATGATTTAGAATATTATTAGTTATATCCTAAAGTTTTCATAAAGTTTTTTTTTTCTAACCATGCAGAGCTCGTTATTGTTAATTGATTATAGTTTTATTTCGCACAAACGATCCATTTTCTTTTCTGTTCTTGATTTATAAAATTCTGCTTGTCAAAAATATATTATACACCTCCAAGAATGCTTCATTCTAAGATATTTACTGATAATGTGACCTTTGATCACGACGTAGATTAGACTACCATAATTACAATACCTATTAGATATCTGCTATCTAGAAAGAGATTAGTGTTTGTCCTTACTTTTTATTCTGGCTTGAAGAAGATCATTCCGAGACGGAATAATCTTCTTTCTGTTGCATATTCCGTAGTAATTTTCCACAAGCCTCTTCATACAAGAGATGGATGATTTAATTTTTACTGTAGGAATTATAGATATTAGTTACCATTCCTAATCAATGCTTATCATTCAAGCTTTATGTGAACTACGTGAAGACGGCCATTAAACTTAAATGAAAAACAACACACATAAGCAGAATGTTAATACTACATAGATGTACGCGTAGTTTCTCATTTTTAAGGTATAACCTCCCACGCCAAAAAAAAAAAAAAAGGTTATACATACAAACATAATAATCAGTGTAAAATTAACTTATGAAAAACTATTCGCAGAAAGCTTTTATCGACTAAAAAGCCAAGAATATTTATGTGTTTTAAAAGCCAAATATTAACTATCCTAAACAATCAAAATAATTATTAATGACCAAAACAAACCGGACAAAACAGTCTTCATTCCTCTAAATTCTACGAGCGTTAGCGGTACTGCTACCGCTTGCCGAAACTCTAAACCCAAAACTTTCTCACAGTTCGTTTCGAATGATTTAATAGAACTCTATATAATAGTAAACTGATTTATGCTATTGATTTTTTTTTCCCTTCAGACCGAAGGGTCCGTCAATTGGGTCGGAGAAACCGCCATATAACGGCCAGACGAATGTTCACAAATGTGGGTAATTTATAAAATAATTTGCAGGCTATTGTGCCCGTGGGGCATCCGCCGGCGCACGGGGGAGATTGAACAAACTAATAAGTAAAATGCATTTATTTTAATCAATATTACATCTGGTGCATTTCGGTGTATCGAATTCGCCGCAATGAGAGAAGCCTTTTGTTTTCTTGTGAAAATTTGGATGCGTCTAATTTGTCGGAATATATCTAGTTAAAATTTTCTTATATTAAAACAATTACTACTTACATGACTAATGTCTGCTTTTTTGAATTAACAGAAAAAAATATACAAGCATTCTTCTAATAATTATAAAGGAAGATATGGTATCTATTTTGAAACCAATGCGTATTCCGCATCAAAACGTCATAAACAATATTCATCACTGCAAGAAGTATGCACAAAACGAACATAAAACAGCCCACTAACATAAAACAAAAATGAATAATCACTTTTTGAGCTATGCACACCTGTCACACAAATGCTTCTAAAAGTAATTTATATTCCTGAAACTAAAAAAGTGTTTTGTTACCTTCACAATAAAAGGTTCTACGGTTACCCGAGACGCTTTACATAAGTATGTACGTCGGCGACTTCACAAGAAAAAGTTTCAAAAAAAAGACCGTTAAAATATTAGAACAAACAGAGCAGCGCGTCTTTGTACAGTCGTGCCGTATAACAATGGCGGGGTGCATTTTTTCCGATATTGCAGGCGCATCATTTATCATTGCGACCATTTGCAAAGCGAACCCTAAAGCTTAGGGTTTAGTAGAAAGCGATAAGCGGAACGTGTTTTGAATTTCAAAACTCCTAAGTTTAAATATGTATATTACACAAATTATTCATACAAGTACGTGAACTTGTTCTCTTGTATTCATCTGTTACGTCATATATATTTTGGATTCAAATTCACGCGGTAGTTCAGACTCAGTCAGAGAGTCAGAGATCATCTCGAGGAATGCCATATTAAAATGCTGTAATCTTCGCTATAATAAGCATTTAATTATTTATTATATTGTAAATAATGAACGAAAAACAAATTTGTAATAACACTATTGAAAACTACGTATTAGCGAGATATCGAGATAAAAAAAAACGCGTCAGGTTTTAAGTCAATGAAATCACGATTAAAAGAAACGAGTTGATGATGCTCACTAATTTTATTGATCTTCCTGCACAACTATCATAAAAATGGAGGAATGTCTGTATCTAGGAACAGGACGATATATCATTAGATGACAGATTTGTGTATGCTCACCTTAGGCACGCGACAAATGATAGAACAATCACTCCAAGTTTGGCATGTGGAATCGCCAGATAAGTACGCCATCGACGGCGACGAGATTACGTTAATATATACATACATATATATTTCAATGCTAATTATAACCGTTTCCGTCACCGACGACATATAAGCTAAAATACGAATTTTCACGAGTGCGTCATTCTCTCGTAATCGTAAGCGAGGCCGCGCGATGAACCCGATACTGCACGGCAACCGCCGATATTAATCACCGAAGTCAACATGACATCAACACTGAAAAGTATTGAGTTGCATTACTCTATCATTAAAATTGAAAGATAACGTAAATTTAGTTATGAACTCTTTATCACCTCTACCGGACAGTATGTAATAATTTTCCACGCATCGAAATAATAAAATGCTACGTGCAACTTATTTATGCCGTTCTTTAATTTTTTTCTGGACGACGGGAGCAATGTTCTTTTTGGCAGTCTAATAACGATATAAAAAAGGAAAAACAGAAACTAAACTATTAGTTTTAAAAAATCCACATACGATTTTGCCTTTTTTCATTTAAATATCGATAATATTTTTTTTTATATAAATAAAACTAAAGGGTTTTATGCATGCATCTCATCCAAATCGCTCATAGACTAATTTTGTAGGTATAAATTAGGAATACTAGTCTTAAGGCTTTGATTTTATTCAGAAGTGTTCATTATCTCAAAGCTGAGAAACTGAAGAATAAGTATTTATTGTACTTTTTATATAACATATAGACAAGGACTGCATATAGACTGTGCACATTGATATCTTTTAAACTACTAAATATTTTATCGTGACCATCAGAATAACTAGACGATTTCTATAAAAACTAAAATACGTAACGATATATATATATATACACGTATAGCCATTTCTTCTATTGTCATAAAGATAGATAAATAATATTTGCCAATATGAAGTATTTTCCGTAAAAAATGACTATATATTAATATATGATGTAAATTACAATTTTACGTCAATAGAATGTAAATGTCATTACCTAAAAATGAAAATGATAACTAGTGATTTTGCTTACATGAAACTAAAAGACTTTTTCAATAAAAAAATACGATTTACCCATACTTTTTAAATGCCTGAAATTAAAAATCGATCTAGACTAACTTTCAAAATGAATATTAAAGGCCAATTTTTTAATAAAACTTTTATGAATATGTACATAAAAAAATCTAAATATACAATAAATCAACGAATTTATTTTTAACTTATAATTAATTTGCCTACACTTTAAAGTCCATACTTTCTCTGAAACTATTGCAACAGTTTAAAATTAAAGAGTACCGTGTTTCTTGTAGTTAATCAATTCATGTATTTCGAAGTAGAGCCTTAGTATGAAACACAATTGATTTCGAACGAATAATTTGTCGACATCAATGGAAAAAGAAATATTACAGCGGTCATTTCAGTGTAGGGTGGCGCGCTCCGTTGTACGCAGTGCGATATCAAGTTCTACAAGGTCGAGCCACAGTTTAGGTCGGCCGCCGTGAAAAGGTTCCTCATTTGGCGCAACTTTCATTGTACTAGTTTGGAAGTTATGTTCCGATTCGGGTCGAACTTCAGCTTTGCAGAACGACATAAAAGAAACCGAGACACTTATAGGGCCGATTTTAATATGCACCATTAAAGAGTTAAGTGCATCAGTCGGCCATCAATTCATAGTTAAATTGGAGGCCGATTAATGCCTTTGACGATGAAATAAATATTGTTATAAACAAAAAAAAAAAAAAACAAAACGCACTGTCGTGCATGTTAAAGTACACCCTTATCATGATTTCAAAAGAGCAATGAGACATGGAACACAGTTAACTAGGTACTAGAATGTATTAAAATGTTTTTAGTACTATCTAATATATATTTGTAGTGTTTAATATTATTATTAATTACAAACGATGTGCGTTTAAGCCTGTGATAACATTCACAATTGCTACTTCAATACTTTTTTTATTACAAAATAGATATTTTCCTGATAGGGTTTTCTATTTTTAATAAAACATTATTAGTTCTTCTCAAAGAGAACTTTCCTAGGCGACGTGTACTGGTACATTAATTTCTCGTCAAAATAAATTTTTAAAATCGCCTTAAAATCGTCACTGGCGCATGCGCACAACAATTAAAAAGGATTTTGTTAGTGCGTTCCCCTCGCAATAAAAAAGCTCACAACATGTAACGCCCCTTTGTTTCGCAGCAACAATGTTGCACGCCCGCCGCTATCGGCGCGGTAATAAGTCATTTTAAAAGGAAAAACTTTGCGATTTGTTTTTACGACGTAACGGTTTTTCCGTAATAGAATTCTTTATTATTTTTTTCCTTTTTGCAATTAGCTTGCGTTAGGTTAGATATATTATACATAATAATCACAATGTTTCATTGACATGTGGCGTTTAATGATTAACCCTTTTATACTAAAACCAATTGAATTGGAATAGAATAAACAATATAAAATAAATAGTAAGTTTAAAGTTAAATATTAAATGTTTTTGGAGGCTCAAATGTCAGCGAAGAAAACTTAATAACGTAGGTATTAGGATTGCGATATATTAAAAATTGTTAATTTTCATGACTTGAGTATGTCTAAATTATACAAAACAATGTAATAATAATGTTATTTTATTGTCGAGAAAAAAAATAAGTACATATTTTAACATTTTTTTTTAATAAGTATACATATGCTAGGTTTAAATAATAAAGGTCTTCTCCCCGACTTCCTGTTAAACAGATTTTTAGCACAATTTCAGTTTTAAGAACAGCTTTTCTTTAGAACATAAGCCTGTAAAAGTGACTTTTTCTTAAAAGTAAATTTAAAAGGAAGTCATGGAAAATCAATCTTTTTACTTAAAACTAAATAACACGTTCGAATGTAAGAAGTTGCAGCAATCGCTATTACCCAGATATTAATTATACTCTTGGCATAAAAAATGTAAAACGCGTCATTTTAAGCGGGTTTCATTTTTATGAGGGAACGTAGGCGGATTTTATAAGGTGACAGGCCCCTATTTACGCGTCCAGTGGAAAATTCGGAATCGTGTCGTGACCGCGGCGCGCGCCCGCCGGAATACCAAATGCGGACACTCCCGCACTGTGGCGCACCGCCACCTCTTGGATTTTACTGGAAGTACGAGGGTGAATTTTCACCAATTATTATATTATTCACGGACCAAATTTATTTTGTTTCATGGAGAAAGCTAACAGTGCATACGTTTCGAGGTCATATTTTTCACTGCATGAAGATAAATTGTGAATTGATGAAACATTTATAGATAAAATTTTAATATTGAAATTACAAATTCGTTTCAAGAAAATTATTTACAGTTAAGTAATAATTGAAACCATAAAATATAACACTGACATTATCCAACGAGAAAATTAACCAATATTTTATAACCTCATATTTTTTGATCGTTTTATGCCAACTATATTTCAGTTACGTCAATCATTTAGCTTCAATGTGTCGTATAATTGAACCTAGGTATTCGCCATTTTTATTACGCAATAAAAGCATAAGCCTCCATAACCCCTGACCAGCACTGCGCCGGAGCGAATGGTTTAAGACACGATCCCTCAATCTAAAACAAAACAATTGTGGGGGAGTACGCCCTCAACAGTGGGATTTAATAAAATATTACGTAATATTAATGCATAATAAGACTTAATTCGTAATCTGTAAGATTTGTCATATTATGTACGGATAATTTGTGATTTGAATTACGTTTATAAATTACGTTTTTACTTACAACCCGCCGTAATTTAATATGATCTATTGACCCGCATGCCATGGGATACAAATAAATAAAATAAAACAGAACAATAAACTGAATACTTTACTAATAGACATTTAAATGTTTTTTGTATATGAATACATAAAAAAATAATGAAACAAATAATAAAAACTTAATAGCTTGTAAACAATACAAATTAGTTGACGCAACGTAATAAGCAGCATCGTAACAAGCAAGTGCATATTTTTAATATCTTCTTATTAACGCTATATAGTAATTCAAAAATACCGAGTAGATGGCTGTAGAGATTGATTCTTAATAAAATCGAATGAAACTTCAGCATGAACATGCAAATAAAGCGCTATATAACTGATAACTTTCTAACTTTCAACAACTTCAGTCTTCAATGTAACGATTCAAATTATTCGTCGATTGAACCGGTTCTGTGTTTACTTCGCGCAAATGCTCAACTAAACAGAATATAAACAAAGACGTTTAGACTGGAGAGGACTTGCAGAACAATTAATTGTTTGAGCAAACCACTCGCTAACTTAGGTAGGATGAGGGGTTAGCGCGACTTAAACTTAGTTTATGAGGCTTCACGACGCCCATCCGATCAGATAAGAGGTGAACACGATGACGTGGCTCGACGATGAAATCTTTTCATACGTCGACTTCGGAAGACTCCTTAGCGATTGCTTCCAACGGGCCATCCAGATGAACAGGTTTGATGAAAGCTTACGAAAGCGTTTTCGTGACGTATACGGTCGGTAATCGACGAGTTTTCCTACCTGCTGAATAACTCGAAAAGATGCTAACATGAATTCTATAAAAAAATAGTAATATAAAAACAAATAAAATATACATATTCGAACTTTAAAAACATGAAATTCTAAGCTAAAATTTGTCCAAGACGAAGGAAAATCAATAACGCCATACACTCGTCAAATTGACTATTGCGTTATTCGACTGGTATACACAAAGCAAATTGAATGTTACTGACACTTTCAGGTAGTAAATATGGATTGATTGATTGATTGATTAGAATGTTATCGTTGATTAATGAAGACATACATTAAAGTACTATAATTTATACAAAAGTATTTACATCGTTATGATATTTTGACAAGATAGAAAACCGTAAAAACAAAGTTTAAATAATTATGTGCTTGCAAAAGAAGCAATAAGCGATACGTTCGAAAGATTATTTTGTCGTCCTTTTTTTTTTGCAAATACATTTCCCTTTACCTGTATTTTAAAAATACTTCTCTATTAGTAGCAAGATTAACTGTGCTTTCATTGTTAAATCGAAAATCAAAATACCTATTAAATCACCGAATAAATCAAAACGTATTAAAAATTGAAGTCATTTTTGTAAGATAACAAAAAAAATAAAACATTTAAAAAACCTATAGATACAAGCCCAAAAAAAATCGAATTCTATTCCAAACCAAATGTTATCCCAATAATTAATATCCGGGCGTTTCGATCGTGCACTACATGAAAATAAGTAGACGCGGGATAACAAAGCGAGCGGGTCCCCGGCTCCCGGGGGCTACATACGTCACATGCGAAAATTGCTTGTGGCAAAGTCGAGAACATGCGATGCTTTACTAACTACGCCGCGATTATTACCTGTCACATGTCCCGCACAAAATAAATCCCGGATGATATAGCGCTTGTAGGTTATTAGCGAGAATAATAGGAGCTGAACTGATTTATTAAAATGACATCGAGATTTTGAATAATAAAGGTAAAAAGAACGCCGAGATGCTGGAGACTGTTATAATGAGGAGACACATTCAAAGAGTAACGAATTGTCGTTTTTATCTTCAGCATATTTACTGCTTAATAAATTTTCTACTTAAATTCATAAAAACATGAAATGAGTAAACGAAAAATTTAAATTCGTAGACATTTTCAATTTACCCTAAAAGTTCTTTTTTATAAGATAACTAAACGAGTAACCAATTTTATGTTCAAATAAGCGAAATTTGATTCGCAGTAACGGTTTACATCCACGCTTTACCTTTACATGATACTTTACGACGCGAAAAGAGTCCCATCCCCGACTAGGTTCGGGGTTGTCGACCGTCGGCGCGGTCGCCGGGCGGGCCGCGGCCGGCGCTGATGGTATCGCGCCGGGCCGTAATTGCTTTATCGGGACCAGACGAAGGGCGCCGTGCACTATCTGCTGACGACAAACGCCGATGTCCGCTTTCGGCCCGTCGCCGGATATGCGTCGAGCCGGGATTACGGAATATGTTCCCTTGCGGACGATACCGTATCGGCGACGTGACAGTCGGATAATTTGAAATATATAATCCTGACTAAAATCCATCTCGGTGATTTGATTATACAAAAGAATGCGAAAATATGTCATTTATTAATGTATGAATTCAAGAAAGTATCTGTGGAACGATAAATGATTGTAGTGGCTTATTTAGCATTTGAAAGTAATTGGGAAGTAAATTGTTATGATCGGGCTAGATTTACGTTTAGAGTATTATGTTTTAATATGGAAATTCTAGCCCCAGAGGGGCTGTAGTTAACTTCTTAATTTATGATTACCTCGGGTGTTTAAATATCATGAACGAAAAGTATTTTGCGAGTAAAGCAGAATTAATTAATTACTAATTACAATAATTAACAATACATTTTAAAAAATGTGTTTTTATTTATTTCAAATAATGAATTTAGTTTGAAAATTAGTATTTACGGCGACCATAGTCGAAAAAATTTATGCGTGACTACTAATAGAACGGAATCGTAAAGTTCTCGATAAAATCAATCGAAACAGATACCCGAATCGGTTGAGCTTCGAATTCCGGTCTCTATTTCGTTCTAAGATCAAGATAGGAATTTAATCTACGTCCAAGACGGCGAAACCGCGGACCGCGGACAGTCACAACGCCTGGACGAGCGGAGTATCGGCGAAAACTAGTCATTCATTTATAGATAGCCGCGACAATACGGTAGCGGGAGCCGGGAGCGCCCGCGCCCGGCGGCCCCGTGACCGAGTTGTGAGCTGGCGCGCGGCGCCTACGCAACCTGAGCTATTTGCTACCGCACACCAACCTTATTCTGCAGCGCGCGATACCGCACCGCTCCCACGCCCGCACCACCCGCAAATGTGTTCGACCTCACATTTTTAGTTAGATCTGTCCGTATTAAATTATTTCCTCATATTTTCAAAGTTCTGTAAATCACGAAACCGAAACGCATAGATTATTAGTTTATTTATACGTTAAAAAAGTTCTGCACCTATTTTTATACTTCAGTCAAATCTTGTATATCAAAACGTAAGTACGGTAAAATCCTAAATGGCAACCATACAAGCGACAAAATATACACGCAAATACAGGGTACACTCACACATGGCACACACAAAGCACATCTTCATTTGACGTCCGTTTAAAGCTCATATTATTACAAACGGAACTTGACCACAATGGATTACGAACTGCATGACCAATGCTGTGACTAAGGAAATAATACGACTACGCCGCCCCGTAGGAGGAACTTTGTTCATATGCCTATTAGGTAAGCTGCAAAAAGGCCTGTTATCGATAAAGTAGAAAATATTGATGACATTTAATTCTTGAAAATATTTCGATCTATTACAAATTATAATTAAATATAATAATATGGATTTTATGAACGTAATTACATATGTACATAACTATTTTTACATATTTTTTTACAACTATTACATCAAATATTAATCGTTCTAATTTAATCAGCAGCTCAATAACTACATATTAGTATTTGAAATAATTGGCAGATAAAAAAAGTGCCAACTCGTAATTACAACCAACTAACAGAACCGACGGCGTCGACGAAAGAGATATATGCGCCTAGCAACCGACTGGCCTCGATTCGAGTAAAGTAGGTGTTACACATAAAACTACGCTATTATATAAATCCCAATCTTATCGCCCACGCAATTACAATAATTTAGAGATGACCAAGGCTACGCAGTGCGTAACGTCGCAATAAGCGTGTTATATGTATACCGTTTGGCCTTGAAAACAGTCGCGCGGAAAAATTGGCACGCGCTATCTGTAGATATATTTAATAGGCGACATTGGCCTATCTGTGTTAATCCATTCATCCTTATAAAAATTGGAAATTAAATATCCGTAGTCGCGTAAATTTAATCACACATAACCGTAACCATGTCACCGCGGGTACGGCCGACAGTTTAAAAATAAATATGTAAATTTTACTAATAATAATTAACCGGATTTATCTATCAAAATAATTTTGACTTAAATACCATATACAATTAACATATCTAAATTGAAATATATGTAACCGTTAACATTCATAACACCAATATATAATAAATGTAATTCGAGTTCTTAAATAGTGTAATTTTATACATATTCATTATTCACTTCAATGTTAATATCGAGTGATCACACGAAATTTTGTATAAACTGTCATGTTTGAGCGCGTACATAAAATTCTAAAATACATTTATCATGATTAATATATAATACTGTTTCTTGATAGTAAAACGAAATATAATTTACAAGGAATTAATGCGCATCGGTCACAACAGCAATCATTACACTTGATATTACATACTTAAAATACACGTAATATTATAAAGAGCCAGTTCGATCCCGTGATGCGCGTGGCCCGCTCCTCCCGCACTGGAGGCGCATCCTCCCGCGCGCCCCCGCCGCGGTTACGCAACACGCGTGATATAAAACGAGCGTCATGGTTCAGTAGGCAGGCTGAAATTTTACAGACTCGTCGCGTGGCACTCGAACGATGTTTAACATAACTGTCTGCTTTTTTTTTTGTAATTGACTCCACTACGTTGTTTAAAAGGCAACAATTTTCGCTATCACCTTACCCGTGATGGAGCGGCGGAATGAATTTGAGGCGGTGTTCGCTAACACGCGCCGCCGTGTCCGATAACGGCTTGACGGTACGCGTCACCGTGATACGCATGCAGGTCAGTGGGCAGCGGATGAAAATATTAGTGAAAATAGTTAATGAATGCATGTCTACGCGGACGTGGCTGCGAGCGATCACAAAAAAATATGATATAAAACAACATTTATGTACATCATTTAACATTTTTTGGCAAGTTAATCCAATCAGATGTAGAAATACTATTATACATACGAAGCTGTAAAGCAATAAAAGGTTACCGCCGTTACATAGATAATTAAAAATTACTGTTCGGATGCGAAAGTTTTGGGATTCAATCTCCAATGAAGCCGAATGATTGAAAAATGTAATTAAACCTTGATGCTCGACATAAATTTAAACTTGTTTTTACTATTTTTTGTTTATATATTAAAATTATATCCATCGTCTTTTATCCGGGTCTGTATGTTTTTTTTATACATCTGGTTTATTGTCAAGCTAATATACAATTACTAACTAACATATATTAGTATAATATATACATACTATATTTGTATAGTATATACATATATACAATTATATAGTAATTGTATATATATACAAAGAAAAAAGAAAGCATTGCAATCTGATAAGATTTGGAGTATTTATTAAATACACATTCCAATAAAATAGATTAATTTAATCATCCTACAGCATGTAGAATATTAATACGTTCGACACATTTTAAAACGGAATATAATTGTCATTAAATCAAAAGACATATACAACTCAAAAGCTGCGCAAGCGCTATAAATTTATTATCCGTCGAAAGCGATTGAGACTGCGAAATTAAATCGCAAGCGAACGGGAATGCGGCACAATGGAGTTTTATTTCAGACGGTCGAGATATTGAGATAGCATAAATCAAACAGTCGGGAAGCGAGCGAAAGAATGTGTTAAACCTTGGGCTACATAGTGCTTGAAGCGTTCGCGAGTTCGGAATAAAAATATAGGCGAACGGTACCCGCGTGTAAATTAAAATCGACAAGAACGGCCGGTTGTTCGGGATAAGTACTCGCCTACTGAAGAAGATGGAAATGAAGGAGATAAGTTGAATCGAGATAATTTATGTCGAACGGTAGGCATACAATGCCGGTGGTACAGCGATAAATGTGTTGAACTCCAGAAAGACGAAATGAAAAAGAATTAATTTTAATATTCAATTGTTTTCATATTTAAATAGATAATATTACAAATTATTCATGAAGGCATAGAAGTAAGAAAGCTCGCTACCGCGGCGTTTTAAGGAATATCATAAAATAAATTTGTCATGTACGACGATAACTAGTTTTCGCCCACGGCTCCACCTGTGTGGATATAGAATGAATTATTCATCTTTTATACAGACCGATCACGCTGTCAATCAACATCCCGATCAAAGTCCAACTCTCAATTCTGACCTAGGTCTTAGTTTCGATCTAAATATTGCATCTGATTCGAACCAATTACGATCAAATTATCTCAAAGCTATAAATATTCTTACACCATAAAACACACGTACTCCCGTATATTATTTTATTATGTAGCGATATGACTTCCGCTTTTGAATCCTATCCCCACCTTGTTACTTGTATATACAGCTTATTAATATATTTATTTCTTACCAAGTTAATTTTCAATGACATATAACCTAAACACATATTGGAAAAGTATCTAAGCAAACATCTCCTATCTTCATCACATAATCGTTTCCTTCTCTCCACTTATCTCATATTGTGTCCTCCGATTGCGTTTATTAGTAGAAACTGACGAGTTTGAGTACCCACTACATTAAGCACATTTGTAGCCCGGTCGTAAAACTACATAGTCGTAATTTGAAGGGGTCGATGTACCTCTATATAAATACACTTGCATAATATAATTGTTATTGATCCGCGTTTTATTGTCGCTACGGTTATACGACCATGAATGGCAATTTTAGGGGCTACGTATCGTTACCCATATCCAAACAAAATAAATATTATGGCAACGTTATCGTCTCTGATTACCATTTCTTCGTCACTTTGTAAGTAGCGTGAGTATTGATAATGTTTTCAATACGAATTTTTTGAGGTTTGGATTCCAACGAACGCCTTTGCAGAACTCAAAGCTGAAGAGATACAATTACACAAAAAAGATATACAAGTTAAGCATCAATGAATAGCGAAATACAGCTCCCGCTCAACCCTAAAGAAAGTGTAGGACATATCCACAACGGAAGAAACGGTTTCACGTGCCGAACAAATCGTATCCGAACGGCTCAGAGCAATTTTTATGTCTCATTTCGATCATATTTTATTTTACACAGGTCGCAGCCGAGCAGAGCGTCGCCTCCGGGAGCTAATCATAAATATCTCCTGCCGGCGTCCCTCTTGCGGCAACAATGTGTGTGTATCGGCAAAAACCGGCAATAACTCTTCGAACAATGAACTGGATCGGTCGCATATCGCCCGCCGGTACACTCACCCGTGAAATATGACTCTCGTGGCTGTAAAATTTATTGTGCGTGACTATCTTGATGGGTGATCAGATGGTAATTTTTGTAAGCTTAAGTCCACGATTACCCACTGAAATTAAGTGTTTATAGTGTTGGGTAATTATATTTCTATTTAATTGCAATCGTTGATCTTAATCCGAACGACTTAAATTACGGTATACATTAATATAATAGCAACCATTTGCGTACATATTAATTTCTTTTTGCATCGTCCAGTTCCAGTATCCTTTATTTCTTTTTCATCTCTCATTATTGATTGAAAATTTATATCATGCATTAAATAAACCGAAAGTTAAGTCTGAAAAACACTTCACACGAATCGATTCTGATTTCCTAGCTTCAGCGATGGACTCTATTAAATTTGCTCGGCGGAGTGTACGCGCGGACGTAAGGCGCGCTCGCAAACGGCGCGCGAACAATACGAAATCGCTTCCCTCTCACAACAACTTAACTCGGAGATGCTTACTTTGAATTACGGCTCTCCTAGTTACTCTATTATAATAAAAGAACGCAATTTATTCCTAAGTTACTCGCTCTCATCCGACGTAATAAATTTCGCGTCAAACATTTATAGGGGGCGCTCTCGTTACCGTTCAACGACGGGCGTTCACGCTTCTCGAATCTACTGAACAATTCACAACAGTCTACAAAATTTGCCATTGTCGGCGAGACAATGTGGCAGCTGAAAATCTGCAAAGGGGCGAATGTTCGAGGCACGTCTTCAGTAGCAATAAAAATGAATTTACGATAAACCCCACACACAACCAACTTTTGATTGGAGATTTTTAGCGTATCTTAGCGTTGAGGAAAGTTCGTGCTCATAGAATAACCGTTTTTAAGCGCATGTGTAGATAAAAAGAAATATAACTATATAACCAAAACGTTAAATGAAAAAGTAACGAATGTATAGTAAGTACAACTCGATTTCAGGAAATACGGATCTATAATTATTAGCAAAGTCAGTCAATTAATATTTTTTATATTTATATTGATTAAAAGGGAATCACCATTCAATATTAATAATACACTGAACAATTTTTTAATTAACCAATAACAATTTAACATGACAATCATGGCTGCTCAGCTTTTTTACGCCATAGATCGATTTCATATATTGATATATTGTTTTGATTGGTTTTTCAGAATACGTCTACTAGGGAAATCTAGTCTAATGAACACACTATTCACAAGTTTTTTGAAGGCATACGTATAGACGCCGGTCGCTTGAGTCCAACTCTTGCGCATGTTTGGTTTTATTTATATTTTTTGTTTGGATCTTTTTTTTTTATACCATTTGAGGTAATGTCCATTAATTTCCTATACTGAAAATGGAGAGTCCATAAAAATTTTACCAGGTTTCTTTTAGAGGCAAAGGGGGATCAATGGGAAATCTCATGCCAAATTATAATATTTTATATTATTGTCTATATAAAAAATGTTCGGTAACATTACTATGTAGAACAAATTTAATTAGTTTTAAATTATAAGGTACATCTCACGTGTAGGGGGTCGTCCATCCACATTTTACTAAATCTAACCAAGGGGCTAATTTAAAAAAAAAATCGCACCTAATTAATGAACCCTCTTTGATATTTTTCCATTGTTCTTCTCGTGTCTTCCCCATAAGAGGATGTAATATGATGCACCCAAAGAAATAACTTAGAATTATTTTAAACGCCTTCCAAATTCCCTAAATATTGCTTCGTTATTTCAAATATATATATACATATAATTTTTAACTTGAATTATCAAACATGACTATACAAACATAAAATCTTAATCCCATCGAAATATTTTACGACTGTTTCCAACTCCGGCAATAAATTAGACGTGATTTTAGAGACATCGACAGATTTTCGAAGTCCACAAGAATTACGATCACACTGATCCAACTCGTTCGATAACAAATTCGCCATGACCGATAAGATGATACGAGTCGCTTTCATACGGCGCACAACCACGTAGAGGAGACATAGAGGGGAAGGGAGCATAGGAAAAGCTCGGGCGAATAGGCGAAGGGAGCGTTTACGATATTGCGTCCCGTAGTCGTAGTGCGCCCGCCTCGTTACTTCCAGTTTTATGGCGCATCATAATTCAGCACTTATCGAATTAGACGATGAATTGCAATAAGGGCGTCCGTTTTACGACGTGGCGTTCCGATCGAATATTCATTATGTAGTTTTTAAGATGTGTGATTTTGGTGAAAATTTACCGATCGTTTTAACGAATGTAGACCGAGAGAAAATCATTACTCACGAAAACGGTTAAGTTTGAATGGGCAACTCTTAAAAGCTAGAGTTTGCATGTAAGCTAAGCTCATTTGTAATCAAACAGGAAGGCTTACTATGGAAAGCCATAACTAAACTACCTACGTAGGAAATTAAAGGCCAACATAGACCCCTGTTTTCATTTTTCATTGTAGTCTTCCGAGATGAAAATAAATTTATTAGATTTCTCACAAATGGACTTTAAGCCATTAAAAACATACGTTCGATTTATTGTCAAAAAATTCTCGTTTGCTGCTCCCATGATGGCATCGTCTGTTAAAAATCGTAGACCTCTTAAATCATTATCGAAAATATATACAGGAAATTATCGCAGAGTACCAAGTCTGGAGTTACAAGCCTGCTTTTGCTCATAGTTTACTCTGAAATTGAGCAATAAACACAGATGACACTGTCACATCACATCATATCACACAAAATCAATATATCTCTACTGAGTTTGCCTCTCCTATTATTTCTTAATTGATTCTCGTAGTTGATACAAGAAATTAGCATTGTATACGGTATTCATTGCAGAATTTTATTTTCAAATAATCTATTAATATTATCCATTCAATGTTAAGCCGCTGGCTCTGGACGTACTCACTACAGCGGTGACAACGATAGTTTGCAGCCTCGGTCTGCACTGCATGATTGTGGAAGGTTGAAGGTGCAAGTCCCTGAATATGATATAAACACATCAATGGAGGGTATGCCTCAGAAATGAGCTGGTAAAACGTGGCTCAAGCCTACACTTTCATCGGTCATATTAAATTAAAGATGTCATGTACAAAAAATACGAAAGGGAGTACTGACAATGAAAACTCTCCAAACCACATAGCGGAAATATATATCGCCAACGACAGCTATGTGTAGGATATCGGAAATTAGAACACGACTTAATTACAACGTATACATCAATGATTGATCTTAAAGTATACATTAAAAATCCTATACTGTAGCTCCAATATTTGTGACATTCTCATGGAACAAACGAAACCTTAAGGGAAGGGTATTACGCCCATAACAGTATATCGGACTTACATAATAATATTTCTTTTGATTTACGTCTTTCAACGTCTTCAGACTCCGGTCTTTATATAGTAATTCGTTGTGAGCTATGTGTTTACCCTTGCCGGCGCTGTTACATAAGCCCCAAGGCCTATTTCCAGGCTTCTGTTACTCTGTCTCCTATGTAAGGCCAGAGCGGGATCGGTTTTGTTTTTTACGATTTCACGAAGACGAAAATCTCATTACGGGCGACAGACGGTTCTTGTTCGCGCGTAAAATATATGTTAGATGAAGGTGATATCGTGTTGTGCTCGCTGTATACACGCATTAACAGCAAAAGGCAAACGGAACGCACGGAATAACGTGTAAATTTAAGCGATGACGAATAAATTTATATGTATCTGATTATGACAAAGATATTGAGGATTTTAGAAGCATTAGTTATTATTGCAACGAGAGGAGTTCAAGTTATTACGTATAAATTAGGACGTATGTTTTTTATTTATCATTAGTTTAGATTTATCATTAAATTAAATGTGCATACAACAATTTATAATACGAAAATAAAATATTAAATATTTTTCTTTTGTAGGTTATACATAGCATAACATTTCAAAGAAGTCGTAATATTTTAACAAATTACCACTCGTTTATAAGGCGCCTAAGAAATTTGAAAGTAACTCCATTCAATTCACTCAATTCAAATTTAACTAAAAATAATATATCATTATTACTCAAAGAAACATTCTAACAGACTTTAAACCGATTAAGTCAATGAATATTTGTTGTCTAAACATTTGCACATTGTATAATAAATACACTTTTATACTAACTATTTATTTATTATCAATATTAAATATACATTAGGGTAAGTTTTGTATATCTGGAGGACCTTGTTAACATGCGCATACAGAGCCCGCTAAATTATTTCTACACTATGTAATCAACTAATATGCAAACAGTCAATTATTACTTCTGGTAATGAATTCATAACAATCACTACTTTTCTTAAGCAATTAAATTTTTTACTTACATTAATTTTCTTATATTTTCATATACAAACGAGATAGCAGAATTAAGATTTCAATTTCCTTAGAGTTTGAAGACAAACTCCAGGTCCTTGTAAATCGTCTGAACGACCCGTTTTTGCTGCACGAAATTTCTATAAATATCTGAGTGATTTCGCCAGAGCACAATGCTATGTCACGAGGCTATGTTGCCAAAAAAAATTATCAGGCGTTTCGATATATTACGATCCTTTTAACTCCACATGCAACAGAGCTAGTTTTTCATAATTTTACTGATATAGACTCCCGTTATTGAAACTTATTTTAAATCTAGAGTAATGCCCAAAATACACAAGTATCAATAAAATTTCATTCCTTGTTTTGTACTGCAATAGCTCCGGATTTTCATTTTACATTTGAAAATGAGAATTTTATTAGAATTTTTATTTTCTTTTCATTACGAAATAAGTTGTGTAGTAAATCATTTGTCTACTTTTGAGATAATTATTTTTATTAAACGTGTCTATTAACTTTAAATACGTCTTTCATGTATAAATTATACAGTACAACGCATGAAACTCTGCCACTGTTAAGTTCATCAAAAGCGTCGCAATAACAGAAATGCAAAGGAGAAGAAGGAAAAGTCAAAGGGGGGGGGACTATACCTGGGCAGTACAGTACGCCCGAATTATCTTGATCGGATTGAATTTAGCCGCGAGTTGTGTGGCAATAACCACAATTGACTCTCAGCGGGAAATTTGCGATATGAGCGGACAGGCTAAGCGCTTGCCATCGCCCACACCGCCCGGGTTTGCCTTTTCTTTATGAATTATAATTAATATAAAACTAAAAATAGTTTTTGGTAAGTGTACCGGCGCGAACTCGCACTCGCTTCAACTTTAGCCCGGTTAAGACCTTCTGAGCTACGTCATTCGCAAACAATTCAGAGCTGCAGTTTCGTGTGTTGTACTGAACTCATGAATATCCCTAACAACGTCGTCTATAAAGGCTAAAAACAGAGACGGACCGAGGACTGCTCCTGTGGTAGTAGTTTCATGTCAATTACGAATCTAGACTATTTCGTGCGATTGTCATCGACCCCTGAACTCTCTTACTCAAATACAATTTCAGAAGGCCGAATGCTCGATCCATGACGCCATAATAAGTAGTTTCAAGAACAGTTTCATGATGAATAGCATTATCCAACTATTTGGCTCTCGCAGAATGTCCATTCTAAAAGCAAACCTCAAAAATATGTAAATTAATGCGAGAAGGTGCGTGAAATTTGATACTGCGATACTCTATAGTCGGCCGATTGCGTGACGAGTATGGCTTCATGGGAGACTCGATGCCTCGAGTTACGGAAAAAGACAACTAAACATGAAGAAGAGAGATTTTTTAGTCAGTCACTCTTATTCATTGAAGAGAACTATTTATCTGATGAGAAACAGAAATAAGAACGTATAGTACATCCTTATCTAATTAATTAAGAAAATGAGAATATTTTGTTTCCAAGATATCTATATTATAATATGAGCTTTTATTATTACATTTGGTATAACAGGAAAAGTCTTGAGTTAAATTTGTGTATTTTCATGATGTCATATATTTTACGACGATAGCCAGTATTTATTACGCTAAGTTTTTGAAGTAGTTCTATTTAGCGCCAAATGTCATTTATTTATTTATTTTATGTGTTTGAGAGTCAAATACCTAACAAATTTCATTTGTCTTTGCATTTTTTAAATTGATTTAATAATAACAGTATTAAATTAATTTTAAAAAATGCAAAGACAAATGAAATCATTAAAAATAGTGAAAATATGGTAAATCACAGAGATGAAACTAAGGAGTTTCCCTAATTTTCATTTTAATTGCCGATGGTCACATAGTGCCTGCTAGTATTTTCTTAAATAAAATTAGCTTAGAAATAAATTGTTATCATATGACATGGAGTAAAAAATACGTCTCTTAATCTAATCTTGAACGCGTGTCTGACTGAATGAAATCTACTCAATTGTGCTTATTTCCTGTCTTACAGAAAATAAACTTAAGGATCGCGACTTCAAATACCGCAGCCGAAGTTATCAAGTTTTCAGATCAATATTTGCACCGGCGGCTATATGTACAGTGGGCGCGTTCTAATCCTTTACGAACCGGCTTTGCTATATGAAATCTGATAATATGCATAATTTTATTTGGTGAGAAATATGTTCGTATTTTTTAAAATAAGAAATAAGTTTAGGTTTAATTTAAAATCTTGTTTTAGTTTAAGATCGCCATGTCTATTCGGCCTTTTCATGGATATTTGCAAGTATATATATGAATATGTACTGCGAATGGATCGGTTGCCCGTGCCTCATGTACGTATGTCAAATTGCAAGAATGGTAACCAAAAACAAAGATTCTGTTAAGAAAATAAAATACGTAAATCATGGTCTTAAAATAAACAAAAATATTATTGACTGCAGAGAAAGTTTAACATGTGCGCGTTTGTTTATTTGGGTTGTTCGTTAACGAATGATCGTAAGCAAATTATTGAAAGCAGAGTAAATGACGAAAACAAAGTAAAGGGCACGATATTATTATTTACTATTATATTTTTTTTTCACAATATGGCATCTGATTGTCGCCATATTGAATTTTGAATACTGTTACGTCTTTAGCCACAGCCATGAGAGTCGGACAAATCAATCAACGTGAGAATCATCAAAAGCGCCCCACGCTTTTGTCTCTAGAGCGCCAAAAAAAAACAAACATACACACACACACACACACACACACACACACACACACACACACACACACACACACATACATATATAGGCAGATAGAAGACTAAAAAATTCTATCTTTCTTTCTTTTTTTAATTTTTAAAGACACGAATAAATTTCTAGGCAAGTGATTAGAAATGCCATCAATTTGCAGTGACAAAATGTGATACTTCAAAGAGCGTTTGAAGGAATGATCTGAAGGAACAACGTTACACAATGGATGTGAGATATTATTTCATATTTTGTTGGCGGCATACTTAAGGCTGCCCTTAAAAGCGGCGGGCGTGTGAGAGGGAATGAAAAGACAAATCAGATGACTGGAAGTGGACCACGTAAGTTTTTCACTTAGGTATGAGGGAGCTTTTGCCTGAATAATGTCAAAAAGAAGAGCAGCAAGATTGATAAAGCGTCGTGAAGACATTTGCCATCATTCAAAAACGGTTTTGAGTAGCTTAAGGTGGTACATTGAAATAAAGCCTAGCACAAGCATTTTGGACTCGCTTTACTAAACTGTTTTAAGAAGCCGTGGTTCACATACAGTATCACAGTAGTTGAGCTTTGATTAAAAAGTGATTCTGTAAGAGTTAGGGGAAACTTAACATAAAATAATTACGCATTCTATAGAGCCCCAAGCTGCTAGCTGATAGAGTAAATTGTATAGGCTCAAGGCCAAACATTATATAAGGCCTGGGAGTATATTTTAAGGATTTGTGGACTTTGTGTGAAGCAAAGATGATAAAGTATATTTTCTAAAATTCCTCCGGTGAATAAGCGTGAGCTTCTAAATAAAATATTAAAAAGAAATAATAACATTAGCATCACCGTGGCATAAACTGGCAATGCCATGCAGGTTTCTTGTGAACATTTTTTGTAAAAAGAATGTTTCCTCGAAGAATTTAACTTTTTATTTATAGTATATGGTCTTTTCTAGATTGAAAAGTTTACACATCTACACATATAAACTTCAACATGTCTCTGTCTGTCTGTCTGACCGTTTAATCCTATTCATACGAGAACCATTTATTCGATTCACATGTTTTTTTGTTTTATAACCATATCATCTGGTCTGGTTATAAGATTAACTTTGCTACAGTAAGTATCGTACGAAATAGGCAGTGCCAATAATGGTGAATCAAATTGGAAAAAAAAGGTACATTTGGGGCATTTAATTGGATTAAGTTGAGTAAACTGAACTGCAAAATTTTAAATCTTAAAATGACCTACAAGAAAGTCTGTGATATCTCATAAGGATGGTACACAACAAACATTTTCCTTAATAGCACTCAGCGTTCGACGGCGGACGACTACCGAGGGTGACTGATCGTAACTGGTGCAGCAAGATATGCACGCTATTTTATTTATAGAAAAGCTTAAACAATAATTCTGTACTCCACGCGAGCGGAGCCGCGGGCACACCTAGTTTGAATATAAAGTATGAACTTATAATAAATCTGTTTTTATGCAAAAATTCAAATTCTAGTTCAGTGTACTCAGTTGGAGCCTTATAATCGGCGGTCAGTGAGCATTCCCCACGCCAATATTTGCACGAAGCATTAGTTAGTGACCTAGCGGGGTGGTCGTCCCAGACGCGTAACGTGATCGGTCCTAAACAAACCGACGAGAACGGCCCTAGCCGGGCGACTCGTGCGCATGCAATTGACGGGCCCTTGTGTAATTCGGCGGATGTACGGCAAAAGACCCAGGATGCTTCGGTTTACTACGTTATATAATGGTCTAATATAATAAATATTTGATACGGATAAACAAATAACAATTTTTTACGTGTTCACAAGGGTTGTCACACTTTTTTATTTCCACAAATTAAAATGTATCTTTGTTCGGATTATATATTTTAGAACGATTTTAACCGATTTGTTTTGATAATGACGATAAATAACGATAGATTTTCCCACAATCATAAAGTGTTTGGAATACAAAACAACAAATGTAGACAAGTAAAACACATGACAATAAAAATAATATGTTACGGCGCACGCCATGTTATTGTCGATCTCTCGAAACTCGATCGGATTTTCAACTATTTTCATACTATACGTTCACTCGCATGTAATATTTTTATTATTCACACTGCGTTGCATTGAATCAAGTTTTTTATCACATCCCAGGAAGGCGATTCTCGAGCCATGTGGAAATTGGCACATGAGACAATTAAATATATATATAATAGGATATAAATTTAATAGAATAAAATTAATATTAATATTGAATTTGACATTAAATGTCAAAGAAAAATACTAATTCAGTATATTTAATTTCCAAGCTGTGACAATTGTCAAACCGTTTTCATGTGACGTGCAACAAGTACACCTTAGCACACGACAGTAATTGTAACACTATAAATTTAGAAGATCAACATAATCAGTAACACCTTATTTTAATGAATGTCTAATAGTCGCCCTATGAAACTCCACTTTTTCATTTTAAATATTATAAGTATATTTTCATACCTATTAAAAATTCACAATCTCTAAATAGGAACTATTTTAAATTTCAATATGTGAGTGAGAATACATATTTTATCCATCACTTGACATGTTTCGTCATTTTGTACACGTAATATCACGGAAATTTTACATTTAAAAATTGTCTCATGTGACAATTTCTACGTGGCCCGAGAATCGCCCCCCTGGTGAGACATAATAAGGACATACCTTCGTGAAATCTTTTAATTTTAGTTCGAGTCCCTTGGACCGTGGAGGGGCGACGATGACCCAATGCGGCTTGGAAGTAGCCAACAACCGTTGTCGCCAATACCGACCGCACAAACAACGTCCTAGGGCTTAATGTATCCTCAGAGGCTTAAAGCCAACAACTTTTATAATTTAACTTCAGTCGAACATCGGTCGATTGAACATTGGTCAATCCGCCCGTAGTGTGATCTTGACCCGTCATTTATCGTCTGCTCTATTTAAATGCATTGTTCTCATTGGTCGTGTATTTATTTTTATTATTCCATGGAGTTATCTTTGTAGTTTATATAGAATTTAGGTTCTACTAGCGGGAATCGAATACATTTTCCAGACAGTTTCCTTTGCACATGAACAACAGATATAACAATAAAAATATACGGACCAAAAATAGGACAATTTCGTAAACACACAACGATGAGAAGATACTTCGGGGCATTTGGGCCTATACCCTATATTAACTCTGTCGTCGCGATGCGTTAGCGCGGGGCAGAGTTATTACGTGTACATTTTGGGCGCGGGCGAGACATCCCTTTATGGTGTTTGGAGTTATTTAAGGGCCGAGCGATTGCCCGTCTCGCCGACCACGTAGCGTGCGATTATGGGGACGGCCGCCGCCCGTCCGACGCGGCTCGGGGTCTCGTCCCGCAATAAAAAAAGACTGCTTAGGGTTGATGCTACATCATTTCCGGCAGAAGCATACCTATCGTATATGCAGCCATCAGACGAGACAGATTTTTAATTATTTAATAATCGATAAATTAAAATGACTAAGTACTTCGACATAGAATTTAATTTTACTGAACCGTTCCTAAAATTAATTTGATTTGATGGATATTATCAACAAACAGTATTACAATAGAATAGA
The DNA here is from genome assembly GCA_005406025.1 of Eumeta japonica. Taxonomy (NCBI): domain Eukaryota; kingdom Metazoa; phylum Arthropoda; class Insecta; order Lepidoptera; family Psychidae; genus Eumeta; species Eumeta japonica. The sequence goes on from BGZK01000268.1 coordinate 355,768, forward strand.
TAGCGTCAAAATTGTGGTTGTATGTATGGTAATGGTTTATATTAACTATTCGATAATTTATTACAACTTTAAAACAAAAGATTCGATACAACATAGCCATGATATAAAATCCTATAAAAAATGTTATAAATAAACCTTATGGAGAATCCACTTAGTTTAAAAACAAATTGAATCTCCGAAATAGACTTTCCATCGCAATTTTCCAGGGTCATAGACATCCCTAGTAGAAGGGCGTCGAGACGCCGAGTATTCAAATTGTGGAGCTGTTTATTGGTCCATAACTCAGAACTGGCGTCGTTAGACCTTTCCGGACACGCCCTACGGAGGCGCGCGCTAACATTCCGACCAGATTAAAACACCCTGAGCAGTGACGGAACGGGTCCATTAACTGCTGATACGTGACCAGAATACAAATTGAGCTGCAACGCATTAGCTAATTTTTGCTGCTATGGAACGCATCCAAATTCGATAGGATGCTCATCTGCCTGTATGAATCCGCCGCGACTTTCACTTTTGTATTGATTTTACTAGATCGAATAAGATAAGGGTAACCGTGTCATCAGAGCGAATTCTAAATTTATTTTGAGAAGTTGTATTTTTGTATTATCACTTTTTTTGGTCGTTATTAAATACAAATTATCGTAGTTATATCCTAGATTAGGTCTACTATCTATTCTAAATTATTTTATGTACTAATTATAACCTTACTAATTAATTTTTAGTAAGCAATAAGATAAACTAGATATCAAAAATATTACGTCAAAACCCTAATTTTGAATATATATTTTTTGTTGATCGCGGCTTTACTAATCACTAATCTCGAACCCGTGTAATTTTGACTACTTTTTTTTTTTTAATTTTATAAATAATCATTGAATAGGCGCCTAAATTATTCAAGCCCAAAATACAACATCGGAGAGTTTCTTTTAAACATCGATGCGTTTAAATTAATACAGACAATAAAGTTCATTTTAACAAAAACAGTAAAAATATTAAAAGCAGCATTGGTTAAAACGGTTGTATTAATATTAATTCCTACGGAATACTGTTTGAAACTAATATCAATATTTATATTTTTTTACAATTGTTTCAATTTTTTTTTGATTGAAATTCAATTAAAAAAGGGCCAAATTTTCAGCATCCGAAACGGATGAGCTTGCATGAAAAGATTGATGGACGTCAGTGAGGCAACAGATACGCAAAAATCGTACCATGTGGAAATCTATAGTCTCTGCATACCCTCCTGGGAAATAGGCGTGAGTTTATATTATTATTATTGTTTCGAAACCATAGAAAACAACCATGTTTTACTGAAAAAAAAAAAAAAACTTAATTCTACCAAGGGTCGCGACGTCACAGATGTTTGGACGTCGGTTTTACAGCTCGGACGTGCCGCAACTCCCTCGGTGCCGACATCAGTTAAACTTTTACGAGTTGCGGCATCCCTTAGCTAGAGAATGTCAAAAGTTTATCATTATTATTGTTTTCACGTGATTTAGCGCACCTTTAACAAGTTTCGTAACTTTCGGAGGTTGCGTTAAGTTCACCAATCCGATCGTGTTGTCAATGGTAAGGACAAAATACAAAATAATATAATAAGAGATATGTACAGTCCTTCTACATCACGACTTCAGACAAATATTTGAAGTCTTTGATCTTCACACGTTCTAATTTGTCCATTTTTAAGTTCAGGCGTGAGTAATTCTTTCGAGCCCAATCTACGTGCAAAATATGGCACAAGCTTTATTTATATATACCTAACTACATAATATTATAATTCATTATGAAATCGGTGTAAAGAAATCGGCTCTCTGTGTAATGAAACACGTTTATTTGTAAATCGACAATGACAAAACAGTTACTGTGTATGACTTAAATGACCAATGAGACCGATTGGGATAATTTGAAACATGTCTGAATAATTTTTCGAAAAAATTAAGTAAGCAGTTCACACGCGGTAGGAGTGAAACCTTCAGAAAACTAAACTGCGAGAGAATCAAACGAATGTAGTGTCAGGAGTGCGACAATTAATAGTGTTTATATTTTATCTTTTTTTTGACGTGACAACGTCTTAAATTAGGTTGCGGCTGGGAGTCACTTTGAAAAAGTGTAACGCTCGGTAACGTAACGATGAGTCACCGAACGAGAGAGAGGCCCGCCGAATGCCTTGCGTCTCTCTCCCACTCAACTATGATCGGTCTGCCGCGCGCGCAGCACTAGAGAATTAGTGCATAGCTTGCAAATGTATTGCAAGTTATTGTATGTATATTTGTATATAAATACGTATGTATGTGTAAAGGTAAAAATAAAATTTTGTTAATATGAAATTCAGTGCGAGATTCTTTGTATAAATTAATGTTTTAAATATAATTCTTTGTATAAATAAATGTTTTAAATTGTTACTATTATTTCATCCTTCTTCCTACTATACGAATGAATATTCACATTAAAATGATTTTACCATTCAAAGTCGTTGTCACGTAAAACTTTCGCCCGTATACCGACTTTACAGGCAACCAAATTTTTTTTTTGTCGGTACTTTTCACTTTTCGGCATACTTGGATTTTTTTTATTCAAATGACAAAAATATTCACAAGAAAGATGCACGTGAATAAAACACCATGCTGGCTATGACGCCGTTTCCCTCGGCTTCGTGATATCGAGACGCACACTAATACGTACAGTACAGCGCACGAAACTTTGCCGCTGTCAAGTTAATAACGAAAGCGTCGCAATGGCGAAAAACAGGAACGCGGGGGAGAAGAAACAAGAGTCGTAAAGCGTTATACAGGCGCATTACATCATTCGCAAGCAATTCAGAGCGACAAAGTATCGTACATTGGTATTGTACAACACTTGACAAACAAGCGTGGGGAGGCTACGGAGCATGTGAGAGCACCGCATAAAGAGACGAATATAATTGAAAACACCGTATATCTGTTTTCTTTCTCATTCGCTCGCAGATTAAATTCTATAGACGTATAAGTTTATCTCTTTTTATTGTCACTTTTTCGTTTCATCGAATTTCAAATCACAATGGTGCTAAATAAGTTTCATTTTGTGACGGACCGGGCGCACGCGTATGGAACGCTTGACGGCCGGTTTTTGTTTACCGGTCGACTATTCGCAGGAGCGGCGCCTCGTCAACTTAAATCATCGAAATAATACCTCTGAACACTAGGTGTCTATAGAGGTGCAGAGATTCACGTCAGATATGCCGACACGTATACTATGTACTATAGTCGATTGTAAACTAGGTGCAATATTGGGGTAGTGCAGTGGGGAGAACGCTAAATGCAGCATGCAGCTGCATTCTTATACTATTTTCTGCTATTTCCGGATTCGTTCTTCAGAGACCGACCCATTAGACAGGTCGAATTTAAGCGGCCCTGATCTCAGTATTTGTCTTCGATTGGAAACTGTACCGCCGAGACAGTTATGCTATATTCTGACATCGATTCCGGGTCGTACCGTAACGGGTGCCGCTACCTGGCACCCGTGAACGACTACCGTCAATGGTCGGCGGCCCTATCGTCATGAGGGCTGCTGATATTTATGCCACGTGATCGGCCTTCTGAAGGATTACCGTAGTACTAAACTACATATCTACGTGTTCGATGCATTTCCGAAGTAAAATTCATACAAATTCATATTGTTATTTACATACAAATATATATAGATAACTATTCTATTATGTACATTTTACTATGAATCGTACCTAAAAAGCGATGTTTTCTATATGTGACTTACCGAGTTCGAAACTCGTCTATACAAACTATATGACAAAAAAATAAAATAGTAAATGTGTTCAAGCTGTGTGTACTCAAGCAATATAAAACGTGTAATCACTTTCAATGTCAGACATTAAAAATATATTTTTGAAATTAATCAATAGACGTGATAAGGAGTTTTTACAATAACATAATAAAGATGAAAAAATATTACACTGCTTTGAGTAATTATTTACTAGAATAATTTTTACTCGTTTTTTACAATAAAATAAATAATCATGTTGAACTTAGGATTTACAAAAATGTTACTTAGGCAGTTAGTTTTATTACGACACACACCTCATCAACGTGTTACATAGTTATGGCAATTCTTTATTTTTATTTTGGGAAAAATTTTGCCAAGAATTTTGCTATAGAAGTATGATCCTAAAACGAAACACTAATCGAACGGGGGAAAAAAGCAAACTATAGCCGTATTTTCCAGTAAAACTGGTAATATTGTAAAGTTTTTGACCTCAAAAATAAGAGTATATTTTTTTGAAGATCCGAGAACAATTAATTCTTAGTGGTATTTATGTGATTGAATTTGTACCTCACGGATTAGCAGTTGTGTCGCGCGAGGAGTCACCCAACCAGATGTCTATTTCTAGAACAACCTCTGGTACCTCAACAACGATTGTCATTGCACTGCTGTTTTTAAATTCTAGAGGTATATCCAAAAATGAATGGAAATTATTATGGGGAATATAATAATACGAATACATAACGTGTTCAAGATGAATATTTGGTAAGATTCATGTAATACCTAAACAATAATAACGTATTGCACATTTTCAAGTACTTATTTTAAATCCTTTTAACATAGGTAACTTCAAATTAGGTATAAAAAGTATTTATCTTCCATAATACAATAAATAAGTATAAAACGTTTGACAGAATTCTTGCATTTTGTGTTTCTAACCTGTATTTAGACAGTTTTACCATACAGTTTGTTATGCCCATTTTCAATTTTTATTAAAATGTTAATAGATTTTTAATACGAAATACGGCTTAATTAGTTCTGAAAATAGTTCTAAATTTTATTCATTAATTGGCAGTGTAATTAATGCCTTCTTGGAATTTTCTTAAACAATTCAGATATACAGTTATCATTACAGTCCCTAAAGAATTTTAAGCTCTATATTTAAAATACATAAAGCTATCTCACAATCATAGAGTACATAGGTGCATGAGATCATCATGCATAGATATTTTTAATATTACACGAAAACAAAGTCAATATAACATCGACGGTTACAAGTTGCATACATTACACAAACAAAAGAAAAATCAAAGCGATTGTGGACAAAAAGTAAAACAAAATATTCTACACTCAACATAATGTACGGAAATACAACAGTAAAAGATCGTCATCGCATGTAAACATTTGCCTAGTCTATAAACATAATAAAACAGTAGAAAGAGAAAATTGTATATTAAAATATATTTGAGAAAAACTACTTGAACTAAAAACGGTGATAAAATACATTTGAATACTTTATTGAATTTTTGTGTCTGTCTGTACATTTGTTGGCGAACTCCGTAAAAAACTACTGAACAAAATTTGATGAAATCCAGTATGGTAATGTTTTATACCCCAGAGTAACATATAAGATAGTTTTCATTTTGTTCTGCTGCTTTTTTTATATTACATATACATATTTGGAATAGAACCGGAATTTAAATCAAGACCAAAATCGGAATCGAAAGCAGGAACAAAATCAGAATCATAGTTGACAACGTGACAAGTCGATATAAAAGATGAAAGAATTCATTCGACGCTACGCGGGCGGAACTGCGGGCGAAAGCTAGTACCGAAAATATTTTAACAATCGCCAACCCATAACCGAAAGTAAATAAACCCAATTCCCACAAGCTGTTCCAAGCGATCCTTTCCGAGAAAGGTGCTCCATGTTATCGCAATTTTAAATGCAATTTCCTAAACAGAAGAAAAAAAATGCTGTACCCCCGAACAATGGCTCAAGACCCACGAAGCTGCAACAATGGGCGACGCTAACAAAGCGCCGGGCCGATCGCGATCTGCCGGTCCAAAACATTTTTAAGCGAAACGGCCAATCGAAAGGGGAGCATCTCACCATCTGTCGCAGGCGGCTCGCCCACCGACATCATAATACCTCGGCACATACATCATAGGCGGAGCGCGCCCAACAAAACGGCCGGGAGGGACGTAATTTCTTGAAGGCAGCACGTGTTGCGTTTGAATGGCGCAATTTGGAAGCAAAAAACAACGCCAGGACAGGACGCTAACAAAGGAGAACGGGATCCTTCCGAGGATGCGGCTTGTTATTGCATTCGAATCGATATCTTCAAACGGCAGAAAATCTATCCGAAAGCGAACACTACTAAAAAATTAACAATTCACTATTTGTTGCAAAAATGATTTTAGGACATCTGTCATCGAGAACTTGAAAAAAGCAAATAAATTTATAGACGTAAAACGATTATCTAAAACTTGGATAAAAGATATATCCGTATAAGAAAAATTGAATTAATACAGTAACTAACGATAGGAATGTAGTCACTTACGATGATTTTGTAGTATTTAAATGTATATGATTACCGACATATAAATTGCCATGACCAGAAACGTGATAGGAACTGAATTGAGATATTTGGAGCGGTGCAAAAACAACTGTATCAGGTTATGAAATTCTATACCCATGAAATTTAAAACCATTAGCTAATGGCACATGAAACATGAGTTATGCATATGTTGCTGTTATTTCGTATCGATAATAATGATTTTTGGAAGTAACTACGTAAGTGCATTATTAGACTAAGCAAGCAATTAAACAAATGATCATTACATATATACGTTAATTTACTTCATTATTTAATGCAGTCGATTTATTGCACTAGGCAATGGATGAGCTAGTAAAAATGAATTGTACAAACCTTTGTTACAAATTCGTCTGCTATAATAATGACGTTTGATCTTCGATCAGCAGACTTTCTTCGTGAATTTGTTCTATAAAGCTGGGCGTTTGAGTTCTGGTGACTATGAGGTTTGTCGCGTTAATAATGTTCGAAAAGAATACGCATCATATAATTTAGGACAAGGTAAAATGTGTTTGTGACCTCTTCATGTACACATTTAGAAAAAATATTACTTGAAAAAAAAAGGAAACTCAATTTTTATGCATAGTAAATAATTTAATCTGTATTTTAATCTCCTTCACGCTAGCCGAATGCGTGTCGAGTACTTCACATGCCTTTCAAATTTCTAGTGTACTTGATCCGGCACTAATATTTTCTCACAATTCTTTATTTTCATCGCGTAAAACGAAGGATAATTTATCTTTCAATCTGTACGTATATAAATGCATGGGTAAAAGAAACACTCAGAAACAGGATTCGATCTCATCGCTAACTAGACTTGGAACAATTGAACTCAATCGGACTATACAGGCTAACTTTTAATTGTATAAGTAAATGGAAGCACAGATGGACATTACATAAGCGACTTTAACTACGCGCAAGTAAATGGGTATCATCACGCGATTATTTTTCCAGGACGAGCCTTACACGAGCGCACTGTAGTCATTATAGCTGTCGTAGGTAACCATAAGTCAAAAAAATAACGTAATACAAAGCAAAATTGATAATACATTATTTTAACTATAAAAGCCTATCACACCAAAATAGCTGCCAATTACCTTTGTATTGTAAGCGATCGGTGCGCTCGTGTAACTGGAAAGTTCCAAAACGGATTAGTACTCGTCAATACCGGGCAACAAGTCACCGCAAAGTTACTTGTATGTTCCAGTATTTTGTTTTAATTTTTATTCTCGTTAAAGTTGTCTACATCTGCTTTGGATTCTGCCATACAATGTAAGTATGCCAGTTACCATGTTTGTATAAATAATATTATTCCAAATGTAACGAAATTCCTCAATTGACGCGATTTATAGAAAAAGTTTCCAGTTGTATCACGTGACTTTTATTTTAGAAACAGGTTAATATGCTATCTAACGTTTCGTATAGGTTTCATTGTCACCTACGGTCACCTGTCTAACATTTTGTTTTAATTTATAGATTAGCCTACACGACAGGACTTGTATGAGGAATTACATTAAAAAAAATTATTGCGTCTTGGTGCCTCAACAAAAGCCATAAACTAATTGAATTGAAAGACTATACAAAAGATGCGATCCCAAAATTAGAAATATATTTAAAGATGACGTGCTTCATGGCGATCTAAAAATGTTTTTGTGCAATCTTTTGATACAATGGAAAAGATATGCGTCGTAAAACAAGAAAAATGGTTAGCAAAATGCATACACGATCAAGCAGGGTCTGGTACAAGACGTATACTATACACTTCTAAATTAGGCCGTCCGCGTAAATCATTTTTAGAGTACACATCAAGGGCAACAGAGCATATAAGAATTCGTCCTCTACTACAGAAAAAATTGCCGGACGAGCTTGCTTATGAAACAGGGATTGCGTATATATTAAGGCAGCCAAATGTTGCAAGTGTAATAAAACAGAAACGCTAAGTCACCTAGATCTATGAACTTAATTAAAAAAGGCTTGCATACATAAAAGTAATCAGTCAGCAACAGATCAATCGCCAAACCAGCAACATACACTTGCTGAGGCTCTAGCTGTTTTGATTGATTGCAAATGAATAATAAATACACTTCATCACAGTGCACAACCAAAGGTATAAATTTGTATCCTCCCTATTCGCATATGGAAAAAAGAGAAAATGTTACTCAACAAAGAATAAAATACACAATTTTTTTTTTACTTTTCTATAAATACACATTTTCTTTATTCCTTGGTAAGACATTATGTACAGTATGTAGAAATAATAAAAAAGACAAAAACCGGTCAAGTACGATTGCGATTTGCACCATGACAGTTACAGTGGAATTATATTTTGAGGTACGGGATTCTGATTACAGACTGTAAGTGTAACGCTATTATAATTTTCAGATTTCCGTACCTCAAAAGACACTGTCCACCGGAACCCTCAAGACGCGAGTTGTAATCGCACTTGACCGATTTATAATTCTAGTTTACATTCGCGCGTCGAGTTACAAATTGATACTACAATCATAATATAGCAAAAACAAAACTTAACTTTGGACCAGATATTAAACGTGCGGAACCCTCAGAGTCTACTCGCACTTCTTTTTATTATTTGTTGCTTGACTATAGAATTTGCACTTTATTTTGTACTATGTTTGATGCTTGTATGTATCACAGTTTTTACGATACAGCAAAAACAAAAAAAAATTGAAAAAAAAATGACATTACATGGTTCTTTTATGGGAACACCCATTAATTTTTAACTTTTTATTTTTTTATAATTTGTTAGTTAATCAGCAATAGTAACAAATATTCTGAATAATAATCAACTAAATATAAATAACCAATTATTACTCTTCAAAAGATACAGCCTTATAGGTGTAGAACAGACGGACGTACGGACAACATAGGTTTAGTAATAGGGCACCGTTTTAACCTTTTGGGTACAGAAACCTAAAAAAAACAGAAGTAGCATTACAATTTCACTGCAAAGAATTATGGTCACCTATGAAAGCTATACTGACCACAGTGCGGCGGCCGGTGAGCTACACGCCTGCAAAAATGTGATAATTAACAGCCGCCATTTCCTGGTGCTTTAATTGCGGACACGCGTTTATGCAGCGCGGCGCCGCAGGTGGAAACGCTAAATGGGAATGACCAACGGGGATATTTAAAGGTCGGTAAACTGCATCACAAACGGCACTACAGCTATAGTCGGAGGCAAGTTCATCATTTTGTATTGGATCTATTGGAATCTTTGTTTTTTTTTTTAAATTCAACGCATTGGTCAATTTTCATGGTGTCAATGCTGAAATGTGTCACGTGAAATTCAGCGACAAATTCTTTCAAATTTCTATCTCGTAATGCGTCAGAAATCCCGTTATTTGCATGAATGATTATTTCTATGTCTACTACATTGAAAACTGTATTTTTTACAATTTTGTCATTGATAATATAACAAATTCAAAATTTTATTTCCCAGTTAAACACCCACATATACTCGTATAAATTTTCTTATCACTGATTATCCTCCGTTCCTTATCTTATTATCATACATTAGATTCTACGCCTTCGTTATATAGGCGTTTTTCGAAGATTTCTAAATTCTTCAAAAATTTTTTAACAAAAAAATGTATAGTTCTAATGTAAATACATAAATTCATAAGAAAACAACATTGCAGACGTGGCAAAAACAAAATAATAAAGTGGTTAATTGCTCAACATCAATTAAATCTTTTTCATAGTAGACTAGACAGAGGAAAAAGCCATTCGAAAGGAATTTAAGACACGAACTATTCCGTTCCTTAGCATATATATTCTTGATTGTAAACGAATTGGAACGCGGCTTGGGCATATCGCGTGATTCAAACAATGTGTAATCATAATATCTCACTGAGCTTTGATAAGTCGCGCGTGCACATAGCTTTTTCCGCTGCCACACTTGAATAAGCTTGCATAAGTATATAGACTTTATTTAAACTCGAGAATAAATGACTAACGCGAGTCGACTGCCCCGTTATACGTTTCTGTCATTTTTTTTTTCAATTTCATAACTCGCCTCTATTTTTTCGTTTCTGACTCTAAACTGTATGTGATTTGTCAAAATTATCTGAATTCACTTTGATGTTCAACCGAAATTTATGCCAATGTAGCAAATTAAGCGATATGAATATTTAATTCAATTACAGTTAGCGAGTACAGATTATTTCGGCCAAAACTCCATGAGTTATATAACCAAATACGCCCCGTATAATTTGGTTGCCTAACCCGTGAAGCCATTTGCATTAAATAGTAGGATATTATATGAGATATTGATCGAACGAATTAAAAACGCAAGCTTTTGTGAGACTACGCATTTGAATAAAAATCCAAAGGTTTTCGTAAGAAAAAAATTGAAATTTTTAACTTCACTACATAGAAAAATATCCAAAAATACTACTAAATTTCACTGTGATTTAAATAATAACAATATAAACTCACGCCTATTTCTCAGAGGAGTAGTCAAAGACAATAGATTTCCACATGGTACGGTCTTTGCATATATCTTTTGACTCACAGATATTTAGAGGATTTAATTAATTATCATTATTGAACATTTTGTATGAATTGAATTTTAACTTTTCTAGGGTTGTATAAGGCAATATTATTTAATGTTCAATATGAAAGTTTAAAACTTCTAACAACAAAAAAAAAAAATATAAACCTTTAGCGTAAAATTGACGAAATTTAAAATTGTAATAGTCAAATAAACATTCTAGCCAAGACAAATTTAATGGTACTCGAGTTGTGTATTGTACCTGGACATATCAGTAAATCATGCTTTTGCGGCAGGAATGTTTTTCTTGACGTTTTTTTAATTGAGCGTTACGTACGCATTGCATAATTTTTGCAAGTGATAAAGTGAATTCGGTTTCGTGCTGCAATATTTCAGTATCTGATAGTATTTTTGTGCAATATTCTTCTGAAATGTAATCTTCCACAACGCAGTACCTAATAATTAATTAGCGCATCGCGCCGCATCCAACAGCCCAGCACGGAGGCGCGCGTCGGGTGCACGCGGGGAGCCGGCGACGCGGCCCGTTCTGTGTAAATCTAAATATTTATGTACAAAAGCTGTATAAATATTAATAGGTGATCGTTAGCGCGCACGCGAGCGCGTCTAGACGGGAAGTTGTAACACTTTTTTTATGGATCGAATAAAAATCTTTGTGGAGACCCCGGCCGCCGACCGGGCCGCCCCCCTGCCATTCCTTAATCCTTCGAATGGCGCACTTAGTACAGAAAAAAAAAAGTGGCGCCATCACATCCATACACTTTTTTTTAGTAATTACTAATAAAAAAAACGGTTTTCCAATAACACAGACTACAAACTGTTGCTTTTTAACGCTATCAAGACAAGAAATACTATGGATTGTTGACACAAATTAAACTAGCAGAGAATTACGTTACTCGGTAAGGCACGGAACAAAAACAAGTGACGACACATTAACATCAAACAAGTCATATAGAAAATCATATAAGCTCATACACTCATTTCACGGGATAACGAGACGCTACAAAAGTTCTCGCATGTTGCGTACGAGAACAATATTGGCCAATGATATGACAAATGATATAAGTACTTAACATTTATATATATAAATGGCTACTGGGTCTATCTTTGGATGGAGATCTATGGAGAAATACATCTACCTTGTATCTCTATTATCCAACCAGTAACTCTTTTATATATTCTCTGTTCTTTGTTTACTCGATCTACAACTTGACTATTTTTCTTCTTATTATGTGGTTTTCTTTGCAAGTACGTCTGTGATACCAAAATTTTAATCTTTTTTATTCCGTTAAATTACACGATTCGATGTCTATCTGGTTTGCGTATTGGAGTATTTGCGAAAAAGTCGATAGTTACATTTTCTGCCAATGCAAGTGATTCGGAACCGAGATCCATTTTTATTTTATTTTTTTGCCTGTGGACCTTTGCATGCAGACGACAAAATATTTTCTAAAGTATTTACCATTTTAAAAGAAATGGTCCAACTTTATATCTAGTACAAAGCGACACCGCCTTCGCTTAGCCAACAAGTTGTATCGTATCAACTACCTGCAAATTCGAAGATATAGAACCAACTTAATTGAGAATTTTCCATTAGATAGCTCATTGTTCTCAACAAAAAAGTTAGGGATCGTCGTGTTAGCCTATTATAGCCTTCAGAGGCGGTCAAGTGTCTACACTTTTGAAATTGCATTGCAATCATTGTGATTACAATGCATATCAAGAAAAAAATCGTCATTGCATCTAAAACGCACGATTTGAGGTGTAGGTAACTGAATTAAATATGCAAACACCTTATCAACCCTTACACATTATAAAACACAACCTGTCTGTCGATCGGTCCGCTTGTATCTCGAGAACCACGAATGATTTGATTGACATTATTATGATTTTTATAGTACGGAATACGTTAAGTATATATTCAAGGTTTAGTGTCTTCATTCACGTGAACATGAAATGAATTCCTTACTTTTTTTACACTGATCGGTTATTGGTAACAGAAAGATAAAAGAGAGAAGATCAACATCCGTCCGGGATCCAAATCAAGAGCGGGAGAAGATCGTTTCGTAATAAAATAAATTATCGGCAGTACTTGCATTTTCAGGTGTCAGTATTCGCTTTCCTTTGAGACGATTTGATCAGAAATGAATCGGAAACAGGATTGGGATATATCACGAGCGCTGCCGGAATTGAGGTCCAAAAGACCGAGGTGGTTTGGAACGTGCAAGCGAATGGAATTGAAAAAGAGATGACATCGGGATCATGGTTGACAGCCAGATCGGTCAATACAAAAGATGGGGGAATTTATTCTATGACCATGCGGACGGAGCTGTGAACGAAAGCTAGTTTATTCTAATGCATAGATTATAATTACATAACAGTGTTTTTAAGCAAAAACAAAAAAAGACGTTATTATGGTTATCTACATGCACAGAAACAGTACGATTTCATGTCAAAGAAATAGAAACGAAATTTTATTTAGCTGAAATCTTGTTGCTTAAAAATACAATACACGGTATATATTATACAACAAATAAATTAGGACGTAACCTAGTTAAGTATACATGACAATTTGTATGTCAACGTTACATTTACGTGTATTTGATTGCGTTATCTTTATTTATAACCAGGATGTGTCAAGTCATTTACAAAATACCCGATAAATTTTAAACGAACTTTTATCAGAAGTGTGATTATTTATTACATATAGAGCAATTTTTAAAACAATAATATAGATTTATTACTTTAGAATAATAAGACAGATAAACATTAACATAATTTCAATAGTTAACTATGAAAAAGAATGCATTTAAATAGACCACTCACTTTGTCGAAGTAATCATAACTAGTTAAGTATCTTCATTTTTTTATACATCAAAACAATTGGTGGATATTTCGTATATTATTAACGTTAAGTATATACTAATATGAATAAAAAGTAGCAATAAAATTAAATTTTATTATTTAAATCGACAGTTATTCCAGGAACTTGTTTGAAAAGTTACTTGAAATGTTAGGGGACCGTTTTTGGCCAATTTTCCAGTTCAAATGGTCCACCGGACGGTCGCTTTAATGAAGAACGTCTCGTGGGAAACCGCTGAGAAGGCCTATCTGGCTCGTGTTACTGCGCTGGCGAGACTTTTTTTCATCAAATGACACTCAATAGTTCTGATATTATCACGACCGTAATTACCCAGCGAGACGGGTTGGGTTACGAATCAAAGAAGCGTTAAAACTAACTGTGGGAAGCCAAAAACGGGAAGCCGAGCGGGACTCAACTCATATTTAATTAATTCATGAGAGGATTTTAGATCTTTTTTAATGGAGAAACGTGACAAAATAGATTTTGGTTTAATGGGTATTGAGATAGATTTATATTTTATAGGATATCCATTTGGTTTTACACCATTTTATAAAATATGACATTACAATAGTCAGTCACAAATTGCAATAAAAACCTTAATAGATATTCGATTCGAGTCTCATGCAACATCAATTGGGATTTTTCGTACGTGAAATAAGCCACGAGAATCACACATTTAGAAAACGATCGTCTGTCGCGGAAGATTGAATTTGCAAGGACGTTACATCGTCGTGAAAGCCGCCACTGAAACGGCAGGTGCGTTCTATATTAGTACTGGCGAATGTAAGTATGTTACGACCTCGAATGTACTCTGTACTTAGACAACCGCGTCGTTGGCGCTCCGCAGTAAGTCTATGGAACGGAACGATATCAGGCTCGGCGCCATCGAGATACGGACATTCTATACAAGTAAAATTAATGGCTTCGTACGTCCGTAAACACCAACTTTTGTATTCGTGCTAAATTGTTTTGCAATCAACGATGATGCTAATAGATTTTTTAAATAACTACTTTTTAGCTAATCACGGATAATAAAATGACGGAGAGTGTGAATATAAGGCATACTTAGTGTGTATGGAAATTCATTTTTGACGATTTTGGAGGATTTATTCGTATATGTAAGTACATAAGGCATTGCAACACATACTTACATCTCATCATTACGTGACTTTTCATTAGCGCGAGTTGAACTAATCAGAGTTTACAAAGATTAAAAATGCCTTTTGAAATATGTTCAATTTAATATGTAGATATTTAAAAAAAGATTGGGGCTTTTGATACAACTTAAGCATCAGTTTATGGCAAAACGGAGTTAAGCATTGGCAAGTTTGTTTTCTTCGTAGTCTGCATTACAGCTATTCGGCTTTTATGTATCAAATGAAAAACAATTGAGCGCCCATTTAGAATTAATTTATCGCTACACTTAGTACTTAAAAATAATTTGAGATATTTTTTTTATAAAATGCCACATTACCATTTTAAGGTTTATCTTTTTCATCATCATCATCATCATCGCTCAACCTTCATCCAGTCACAATGACTGAAAGGGACAAGTCCCGATACACCGAAGGGAGCGTAAATATCGGGGGGAGTGTAGGTTCTAGCTTGGATTAGGAGTGACGGGAGTGTAGAGCCAGCCGGTATTCGTGCAACCTTTAACCATTTTAGGGTTTATCTTTTTAACACAATATAAATCTTTTTTTAAATATATTGTTACTAGTAAGGCGTCTCGGATTGCAAATACATAATGGTGTGGCCCTACAGTGGAGCAACGAAAAATGAACTACATACTTAAACGCCGGTTATTCCAAAAGAAAAAGAGACATCATTATAATGGTGTCCATCTAGTAGTCTTTTTCCTTAGAAACAAAATAAAGCAGGCGAATAATTAATGCAGGACAACAAGGAAATGTCATCTTTGTACTCCGTGATTCAGACCTGACTTGGACACGTTATTATTTTTGAATTCGGCGAGAACGCTTATTTATTAATTAAATTGTCAGGATAGAACCTAAATCCAAATCATATACGTAACGATTGTGCATAAATAATATGATAAAAATTTTGGAAATGATAATTTTTAGAATACGAAAATATAATTACTTTGAATTTTAAATTGTCGTAACAATTGTAATCGTATCGTAATAAACAGAAAATTGTGATTTTAAAATCCATAATATACCTAGCTATCATTATTTGTGGGACCTTTGAACATATTATAAGAAATCTTTGTTTATTATGCAATTACATATAACGAATCATTGACTAAATACAAATTAAGATGTGTTATTACAAAGACATCTTACACGTTTGAAATTAACAAATTAGAAAACATTAATAAAGCATCTTTGCATTGAGGACAATCCAACCGTTTAATACATTGGTTTTCTTTTTTTGAAGGCATACCATTCTAATTCCTAAGTACATATTATGAATTATACAATATACATTGAAAAAAAAAATTATCATAACATCATCTTCAATGTTGATGTTAAATTGAATAACATTGACAATTTCGTTACTTTTGATTGACAAATGACTAAGCAGACAAATAGGTATTTGACTAATATACAAACACAACTGTCGCTAAATACATACAAAGAAAACAAACACCTATTATGCATAGAGAACGGACTGTAGTCATTACATGACCTCAGCGGTTAGGTATTATGCAAATTGCCAAAACACACACTTCTGAGAATCGTGCCGTAAGCATCGACTATAAAGATTGACTAAAACGTTAATAGAATCATAGTACCATTGAAGCCAGGAGCTTTTCATTAAATGTATAATGTTACAATATCGCTTATCCCCCATTTTCACCACGATGGCCATTATATCCATATAATTTGTGTGAACGAATCTTCCGTCAACAAACTCATTCAACCCGCATTCGAATTTAACGTTTATTAACGTGTTTTTCAAAAGATAATCAAACGGTCTTGATACGTCTTAAGAAATTTGTGACGACACTAACAAACCGTGTGTCAATAGCAAAATACACGCGTGCGATTTTATCTCAAGGAGCGGCGTTAGCTCAGCGGTAGGAGAGTTGCATTTGAAACAGAACACGGGATTCGAACTTGACCACAGGAGAATTAACCGATGACTTTCTTGACAGTCCCACATTTTAGATTGGGCCACCTTAAATCCAGTAAATCTGGAGTATAAAGATGGTGGGGTGGAAGCAATGGGGAGATTGGAATTTGACAAAACAAAATTTTTTAACTAATAATAAATTTATGTTATAGTTTTATTTATTAGAAAAAAAGAACCACACTTATTAATTACTTCCTGGCAAAATTTAATTCGAAGACTATCCGTCTCTACATACATTTTAAGGTGAATTGTCACGAATTTCCATTATCGACTAACAGCCAGTTAAAATAAATAAATAAATCTACACTATTTGGTTATTTTATTCGGTGATTAATCGATAATGATAAATTAAAAAAGTGTTCCTAAATTTATAAAATGTAATTCGATGTGTTTTATGAATCACAAGCATTATACAGACAATTACGCCGAGGCGTAGCCGATTTTACTAAAGGTCAAAACATGCCAAAGCTTTATAAATAATTATAGAGCTTTGACCTAGCTACTAACATATATGTGTTAGTAGTCAAGTTATATATTTCGCATATTCCCACCGGCCACTGGTCCGTGGCCAGTGTTCCGGCGACCGGTTTGTCAAAAGGAACCGGTATGGGGTTCAACCGCCTGCGGTACTAAATTATGTGGAAAAGAAACAAGCGACTAATAGACATTCCCACCGGACCGCGGTAAACGCAAAGCTAATCGTAAAGAATTCATTATAACAATAAAATTAAATGACCTTCAAGTATTTCGTAGTCAAACGACTTACAAGAGTATTAACTCCCTACAGACAGATAGCCATTACGTCTACCTATATTGGTTCGTTGTGACGTAAGCGTCTTCCAATTTAATTATTTTACTTTTTTATATGTATTTCAGTTTGCACAAAGATACAATTAAAAACAAAAATTCAGTAATAGGGTTGCGAAAGAAAAAAAAAAATCAGTCGCTTTGATCAACTCTGTGAAGATGCAAATCGGGTTTCGGAAAAAACGTCCAGATATATAAGTAGAAAATGCATCATCCACGCGTAGTAATTAAACACAACACGGAGGCGATTCTCGGGCCATGTGGTAATATTGTCACATAAGACATTTTTTAAATGTGAAATTTTTGTAATATTCCGTATACAAAATGACGAAACATGTGAAATGATGGTTAGAATATGTATTCTCACCCACCTATAGAAATTTAGAATAGTTTATATTTAGATATTGTGAATTTTTAATAGGTATAATATTTAGTGCGCAAAAACTGGAGCTTTAAAGCCTTTCTTCGATCTGGAATAAAAAAGACCATCGGCGGATAGTGGCAGGGCGACTGTTAGTCATGATTTCATTAAAATAACATGTGACGTTTAGTGATAATAAGTGACGTGTGCTAGGGTGTGCCTTCTGTATGTTACATGAGAGCCGTTTGACATTTATCATTCTGTATTAAATGAAAAATGTCAAATTACCACACCAATCAAGTATTAAGTTTGTTCTATTAAAGTTATATTCCATTATATATTACTTTAAAAATTGTGTCAAGTGACAATTTCCCACAAGAGCCGAGAATCGCCTGCCAGGAGTCCGATTTATATCGAGCGACTATCGGGTCGAGTGCGCTCTGTCGATGTTTCGAAAACGCTTCGGCGCGCCGGCGGATCGGCGAACTTTTGTCGAACAATTTTTAAAACGCATCGCCTCTCTCCCCTCCCCTCGCGCCGCTATCTGTGTCGCAGGCGGACCGATCTATGCATACCCGCGAATTCTTGTGTGCGCTTACACTTCAGAACTAAATATTCCTCGTGTACAACCCGGCGACCTAGTTAATAACCGTGTTTTATTTTTTTATTCTTTTTGGAGTTCGAGATGGGAACGTATATACGAAATATTTAAAAATAAAAGTGTCCGAATTCGTCTCGAAGCTGCGATCGGTTGTGACATAATATTGTTGTCAATCTTGACTTTCAACTGTCTCGGCAGAATTTACACCATTATTATGACAGGAAAATTAATTTACGTTTCGGAAGGTATATATGAAAAGCAATACATGAAAAATATACTTAGAAACGATAAATGATATATGTCTTATTATGCATTTTTAAGAGTTTACGTCTATTTCTGAGGATAGACATTAACCGCATATTGCACATTTTGCGATCTTTGCGTGCCATTCTTGCGTCACCGACGTCCATCAATATTTTCACGCGAACTCGACGTTTTCAGGTTTTTAGGACATCGCTTACATCTCTTTCAGTCACGGATCGAGAAATTATATAAATGCGACCTTTTGTCAGAGCTAACGAAACCTTTTCAACCATTCGACATCCTACTTCAATGGGTTGTCGTGAGATCACTATTTGCAAGACTAGCAGTCGCAACAGATAAGTGCCGAAGACCTAAGAAAAAGTTTTGCGTCTATTTCATTAAAGCAACTGTTACATACAAAAATCGCCGTATTTTTTTATTGCTCGATATGGAAGCTCGATTTCTTTTTTTTTACATATTCAAGGGTCGTAGACTATTAATTTCGATTCGATACCTTGACAAATTCCTGAGAAAAAGGATCTTGAAATAAACACAGACAGATGGACAATAAAGTGACCCTATTAGGGTTCCTTTTGAGGTACGGAATCCTAAAAATTAAAGTAAGCGTAAAAACGTGGAAGGGGTATCTTCTCAACCTAGTCCACTAGTAAATCTGTTTTGATTCAAAACATATTTATTATGTATTATTTTATCTTAATATTTACCAGAATATTATTATTCCATAGATAGCTAAAATAAGAGAAGACAAAACCATCGTGTAGATTTTTTATGCCAACAATAACATTTTCACAATGTCAGTGAACTGAACAATGAATATCGTATTTTGACAGCTCTTTAGATTCTGTCACAGCCTTCCAAGCAGACAGAAGGCATCTCGAATTGACTCATCCTAACTAAATATTTATCTTTGCGGCAGGATGCGCGTGAGTGCAACAAAATATGTTTTCTCCGCATTTATTTTTCGCTACAAACGTTTCCAGATGCCGCCGTAAGATCAAGGTTCAAATTCTAGACATCAAAACAAATCGGCATTTGTGTAATGGCGAAAAACTAAATACTTGCTAAGATTTCATTTCATTAGCTTTCAATGAAAAGTGCCATTTTATAAATCTATCAATCGAGGTTCTAGGTTCTCGGAGTAATTAGTGTACCTTTTTATATTTCTCTTATCGGCTACGTGTAGATTCTAATAAGATGAAGAATGACTTTGTCAGATGTTCAAGTGATAACGCTGTTAATCCTGACACGATTCTACATACTTATAGAAGTCGAGAACGGATTTTTTTTTTATTGGGGTTTAAGGACCCATAATCATACTAATATTATAAATGTGAAAGTTTGTATATTTAGATGTTTCTTATTAAATCACATTTTAACATCTGAACAAAAATAACTGATACTTTACAGTAATATACCTATAATATATAAGCTGTCATTTGCTTGCTCGCGGCATCGTTTGCGTGACCGTAAAACCAATTCTTTACTTATGATGATTGGTTATTGGTAACAACAAGGTTCAAAAGAGGTTTAAGTTCAACATCAGGAATTGCGAGGAGGACCAGCATCAGGATCGAGAGCGTAAGTGAAATCCTTTCACAATAAGATAACTTCAAGAATTAGCGACATCACGTGTGTTTTCTGTGGTAGAATATGAGATCTTCTGGTATAAAATCGAGAATGGGGCCAAAAGCGGGTTTATGCCTGACATCGTTATATATCGATATAAAAGATGAAGGGATTCGTTGTATGTTCACAAGGGCGCGTGGATTATGTAAAAATATTTTAAATGAAACGGAATCTAGATCGGGACCAGCCAGCCAAATCAAAAGTGGAGTCAGAACTGAATGAAAGAAGGAACAGCATCAAGATCGTGGTGGACAGCGTGATCGTTCGATGTAAAAGATGAAAGAATTCATTCAATATTCACGCGGGCGGAGCCGCGGGCATAAGCTAGTCTTTAATAATCTTAACTATTAAGGTTCATCGAATGACACCACATTTGATAAGATATTCTAAGATAAAATAACTCTTGAATATTGTTTGACGTCATACTTTGTTTTCACATACTTTATGGCATATTTACTTCTCCCCACACTTTCTTTTAAAGCTTTTGAGACTGACATGCATCGCGATGGAATATGATTTTCATTTTTTGATCCATATAACTTCATGGCATGCGACAGAGGACGAAAAATATTGTAATATATGAAGAGCAGACAATCGATATAATATTGTTCAACATGCCGCATATGTTCAAATCCGTTAATCAGATGCAACAGATGAAAATACATAAGACACATTTTATGGACTAAGATGACAATTTACCGTTTGACTTCATTTTAAAAAGGAACAAGTCATACATTAATTTTATGTCAATTCATTGTATTGCTCAATTTAAAAATAGGATTTAAAGAGAAACACGAAATTATTTCGGTTGCTGCTTAAATAATTATCGAGTAAATGCTGCTTTAATTAAAGTAGTCGATGTAATACCTAGTCGATAGAAGTCAGCACTATTTTTACCGTATAACTTTCAATTTAACAATTACTTTTGAATCCCGTTTTACTCTGTTTTGTTTTTAAGGTTACCAGTAAATTTGTAATGAATACAGACGAAATTATGGATTCTGGCTTGAGAAAACCGCTACGCCTAGATATGTTAAATTATGCAAAATAATGTTGTGACTCTTTCTTTTTCTCGGAAACACATCGGTTAGCGAGTCCGACGCCCGATTCAAATATACCAAGGACACAAATCTCATCTCATCTCAAGCATGCACATATCACATTTTAATAGATCAGCTATTTACTCTGTATAAAACACTGTATTATTGGCACTTCTTACTTAAGTAAGTTGTTTTGCTAATATTCTGCACATTTCAATTTTAAGAATGTTTGGGATTCCTGTCAAGTTACTTTGACTCGAGCAATTTAAAGAATGTTGCGGGTAGACACGCGTAAAAATTCATTTACTGCCGTAACATTTACAAATTGTAATTTCATTTTATAATTTCAAAAGAAACAAAATTATGATTAGATTGTTACATCATCTTTTCGCCGAAATTAATAGATGCAGACAATTAATCATAAAAGAAAATTTGGCTCAGCGTTTATTAATTTGTTTAATAAAATTTATAAATATATTATTTAGTAGGTATGCTGCTGCAAAAAAAAAAATGTTTTGTCTAGAGTCTAAACTATGGACGTGCTATTGACTAAGCGTGGTTGAGAATTAAATGTATGAAATTATAGATGTTACCCACTTAAGTAGATAACAAATCGAAATTTTATTGCATTCATATAGACTGAACAATAATAATCAAGCAATACGTATATAAATACATTCAAGTCAAACAGAAAATCATTTTTAGTGTACTTCAGCAAAATATCTTAAACATAATGATTAGGAGATGATTTACAAAAGTCTGTGTACAAACATTTTCACTTAGTTATCTCTTTAAAATGATCATACTTGATTATTTGACGAGGTAGGAAAAATATTGGGAATCAAAATACAAAATAACAGATTCTTACAGGGAGTTCAAAATGTGACGAAAAAAGTATACTAAACGCATCACAAGGCTGTTGTCTAACAAGCAAAAAACGAGTTTACGGAATTCTATTCACGCGACTTTAATTATTCGTAGTTAGACTTTTTTTTCAACAACTTCCTGTTATTTGTACATCGAATTTAAAATAGAGAAACATGTGACTGTCTCGACGTTTGTTTTCTTTTTTTTTTTTGAAACCAAACGAACGATTAGACACGGTTCAACTTTCGTATCCTCTCGTAAACAAAAACTACCTCCTAAAACTGGTTTCCTTATACGTAGAACGCGCGCGGGTGCAACGGTCGCGACGCGCCGCCGACCACGACAAAGCGCTGCCAACAAAACCGATCGCCCCGGCCGGCACGCGACTGCAGCTCCTGTGCCCACCCGTCGGCAACGACGCGGATTCTCGTTTATAATAGAAAAAAGAAAGATATAATATAGATTCGTTTATAATAGAAATTTGATATATATATATATATAGATGCCTAAGATAGACTAGTTTAAACTGTACGACGTGGTCCTTGTCGATATAGTAAATATTGTTTAAGACATTATATTATAACGATTTTAAATATATTACGTGCCACTGAAGTTCTTTTTTATAAACCTGTTTCAAATGACTAAACGTCGGTTGTAAGGAAATATAACGTGTCTTTTAATCACAACTATGATTTTAATAGTGACACTAACGCAAACCACACAAATGCACCACAACTAACAGCGAGTCAACAGAGGATTTTAATGCGTCATGCAATTCAGTAGCCTCGTAATATCGGGTAAATTAAAAGTTAAAACTTCTAAAAAAATGATGCAGCTGTTGTTGCAGGTGAAGAAAAGTGTAGTACTAAAAGTGCCCTAAATTCATGAATTAAATACTAAAACTTGCATTATCATATATTTGTGAATAACACAAATTATCAACGTATCCCGTAAAAACACGCTAACACGGATATTCTACAAGCGCTCAGTGTCTCACGACCTCAATGCAATTGGGTGCATTTTTTTTCTGTGCTCCTACCCGTTTCATTCGGCCGTTTTTGTGCAAATCTCACACACATGTCCCCGGCTTCGTTCCCTTCCACCCGTCTCCCTGCGCCTTTGTATTGTGAGAGAATCAAATTCAAAACTCCGCACAAAGATCCCGAGATCTAGAAAACGAAACGGGACCGCCGAGCTCGCACCTGGCCTGGAAGACGTCATTCACCCCGCGACTATAACGATATTACCGCCGGTCGTCGGGCACGGCAAACGCGTGCTTAAGATCGCACACAGCAGAGACTAATTCGTGTTTCGCGATATCGTCGACGATAACCGTAGGTACCGAGACACATAGTTGCCAAGGTATTGACTTTTTTTTTAAACAAACGCAGGTGACGACACGGTTTATAGAAATCGGTGAAATTCAATTATACGTGAGATACAATAGGATTCTGTGCCGTGTCTAATTCTCCTGCCGGAGGACCGCCTCGCCAGCTTTCAGACATGGGGTGTGTTTACGAAGTATATATAAGTCGTTCTCGGGTCCGTCATTACATAAAAAAAAACTTCGTAGGTACAAAAACATTAAATAGTTTTTTGTGCTGATAAGCTGTTCGTAGTTTCTATAGGTGTAGGTATAGAGACGCGAATTAAATATAATAAAATCATGTTGAACAAGCATTTATAAGGTATACATTAGGTTTATATATACAAATATCTTCGTATTTAAAAACTATATTGCGTAGACGAATCAAGATTTTAAATCTATCTAATTTAAAGGATTAATTGTTTCGTGGGATTGCCTAAAATATTTTTATTGCGGCCCCCATATATAAAACGAAAAGGCTACAAGATGAAGCCTACAATTATCATCCATACTTAGTTAAGGTTCACTTCTAGTAAAGTATACTTCATTAAAGTTCATTGAAAGTGTTAATAAAGAGGCGCTTTAATTTTTTTTTCTCTTTGCTTCTATGCATCGATATTTTAAAATTTAGAAAGAAGACATATTTTTGAAAACGATTATTTCATTATTGAACAGTTGAAATTTTAAGATCTTGAAACATTATGTGGCATTTCAGTAGAGGTAGTTTTTCCTTCTAATGTGTAAGTCATGGTGTCTTAAACTCATTTTTTTATTATGTTTTTGCTTTTAGGTTGTCAATTTATGTCTTTGTACAAAATTCCATTTCAATACGCATACCAATAAGAAAATCGTAATAATTGTCGAGAGTTTACTCACCGTTTAAACTTCTGTGAATTTTTATCACAAAATACATGACAATTAGTCGATACTGATTATAATAATGAACACATCCTTAGTACTACTCAGTATTATTCTACCCAGAATCTCATATTATTCTCCTCATCCTAATAAATAAGAACAGACTACAAACCAAACATGACCTAGACACCTATATCTGGCAACATATTATATGATGGGAACCCACCCATGTTTTGTTTAATCGAAGTTCCAATTTGATCGAAATTGAATTAAGGGAATCAAATTTGATTACAAAGTGCTGTATTTTTGTTGACTAATTTTAGAATAATCATAAATTGCAAAAAAAGTTACTTACTTGAGATATCCTGTTAGTGAAATTTGTGGATAGAGATATATGCGAGAGATGTATAAGAGATAAATGTTTCTAACATCATAGAATGTGCTGGTCTATATGTCCAATAAGAAGAAAATAAAAGAAAATTTATATTCCAAAAAATAAACGTAAATTTTTGAGAATTGGTAGTTAGGTGACACTGAAAATATATTTGTAGACGTAATTGCAAGCCGATATGATAACAGAAAAAAGAAATCAAATCTAAGATTAATATAGAAAAAAAACGAATCGTAAGCCATCAAATATTTTTTTCCATTTCTTTCTTCAAATTGGAACTTAACATGTACTTCATACAATGGCAATAAACTTTCCTAGCGTTCTTCCTAATTGGTAATTTAAAATATTCACATTTCAATAATTTTTATAGTTATCTAAAAAACAATAATGTTACAGCATTCTATTATTAACAAAAAAAAGGCTTAACGCGTACATTCATGTGGTACAATTTATGAAAATCTATCATGCCTAAAATTTGGAATTTAACATTTGGAGGTCGATTTAATTGAATATGTACACTTGTTGTCTATCATTAATATATAATTTTACATACAATATTTTAAAAAATACAAAACAACAATGTGTAGTACTTTATCAACTAAAATATTATTACTAATGCCATCTTTGTAGATGGCAGATGGCATTAGTAATATTTTTAGTTGAATTTAGTTGAGTCTCTTATGAAATTAAAGAACCAATAAGACATACACCAATATTTTGTTTGGTCATCTACATTGCTACTAACGTCATCTGTTAAAAAAATACAGAATTGATATTGATGTGTTTGTTTACTGATAAAATCTCTAGACGATTTTTAATAGATAGATAAATAGTAATCATGTGTAGTTTAATGAATGATATTTTTTTTATTTTATCTAGAATGTTATTATACAATTAGGTACCGCCATCTGTTGGCAATCTCAAAATTACTCTATATAAATAAAAATAAATCGCCAAAATGTGTTTACACGCATGGCTTCCGAACCATTGGACCCTTTGGACCTGGACCCAGATCGAAACGATCCTTTCTATTTGTCTGTCTGTTTGTTTGGGGTATCTATTGAAACGGCTGAACATATGATGCGACTTTCACTGAGAGGTGGAAGAGCTTATTGGGCTATGTTTACAATACATTTTATCGCGACATTTTTAGGGTTCCTGCATGAAAAAAAAACCTTTAAAATGAGATAATATATTCGAATTGAATTAAAAGCGGAACAGCAATCGAAATCGCGAGCAAAATCAGAATCGCAATTAGATAGAGACGAAATCAATGACGAGGAGCAGAATTGGAATCATGATGGACACAAAATCATCATTTCCTACAAAAGAGGGGATTGAAAATAAAGACAGGATCAATCAAAATTTGAATTGTGAGTGGGATGTTTCATGTTTTGTATTATGCCTACTAGGGTCTGTCCCCAGCTTCAACCATACATTTGATTATTCAACCAAACTGCAGGCATTGGCTATGTAGGAAAGTCTCTTACGAGAAAGTCTGCGGGTCAGCTAGTAGGAACTATATTTAAATTACAAAATATAGAAATAAATATATCTATTTTTTTCTGTTTAATAATGACATTATCCATAGTTAATATATTTTTTTATTTATGTAGTTTTTATGAGCAAATATTAACATTTTTTTTTTAACTTTACAAACTATCTGAAAATTAGTTTACAAATGCATTACTTATCGAATATAATTATCTCATATTAACAGCTCATTCTATTTAAAATATTGTATTAAATTATTGTATGAAAATATTATTATATTACGAAATTATTTAATATCAATGTAATAAATTACTATGACTTGAATTAAAATAAATTGGTTATATGTACATGCACTCAAGTACATCATCAACCAGTGATTATGTTTAGGTTAGTGTTGGAGCTATCAGAGCCCGAGGCTGCATTGGAAAAGAAGCCGGCCACATGAGCATTTGCGAACATGTTTCAAGCACTAAAGAAGCTATGCACACTCATACGCACTCTGAAAACATTTTCGTATCTACTGGACGCAAAAAAAATAATTGCGAGCCCTCACAAACCTGTGCTTTTCTCTAGTAAATAAAAAAAAGAGAGGTATTGTCCAATACTCGACACTTAGAATGAAGTTCCTTTAGCTATATATTATGTATTAAATTACATAAATACATTAACAATTTTGGAGAGTAGATTTTAGTAATCAAAAAGATTTGTTTTTATAATTTTGTTCTAATTGAATGACATTAAAAAAAATAAAGAAAGGGTAACAAAATCTTTGATAAATAATTAGTATAAAAACAATATACTTTTGTTGTATATATAAAATAAATTGATGATATGTTATATCTAAATTTATTATAAAAATGTAATACACATAACCATATGTTTTTAAACACGTAAACACAAATTGTGTGTGCATGCATACAAACAAATGTCGTAACAGTCAAAATGTTATTTTTTTTCAGGCTAGCTCTCATTCGCCAAGTGTACACAATATAACGTGCGATAAGAAATTTTGTTCCGATTGTCAATTATTCTATTTTAAACCTTTTGAGGGCGTCTTCTCTTCGTCTGGTTTTAAATATTCAGTATTCCAGTAATCATAACCTAAGTATAATCGTAGACATCAATTCACTATATAGATCTATATCAATAACCAAATTACATGCACGTAGGTACATTATTCTTTTGTTGCAATTTTCGTTCGCGACTTTGTTACAATGTTGCTCTCAATGGCCGAACCTGCTTGCTATGCTAATGAGATTCGAATATTTAAGTATTAAAAGACTTGTTTAATGCATAAAACTTTAAAAGTGCACATACCAGGTCAACATTATTTGGCCCTAATATGAGGGAAGAATGCCCAAACGAAAAATGCTCAAGAAACACTCTTACATATACATATTGAAAAGATTTCTTTACTCAAATTGTAACTGAGCCAATATCAGTAATACACAAATAAAAAAAGTACAAACAATATTTTGACGATGACTCTAGTAAATAAATAATCATTTAATTAAATACAATTGAAAAAACATTTAACAAAAATAAAGTAAACTACACAAATATCAAAGTTAAATAAAAATTAAAGTACAATGCACCAAACTCTGCCGCTTTGAATTGCCTGCCAATAATACAATTTGCAGCTTCAACGCTCTCCAACCCTTCATTCTTCTCCTCCGTTTTCCTAATTTAGGCCATTGTGACGCTTCACAGAGGCATAGTTTCGACATTATACTACATTATCATTTCAAGACAGAAGATTGATTGAATTGTACGTAAACACGATCATGGATTAATTGTGTTTTGCTTAGTTTTTCTTAAAAAGAGATAGTTGAGGGGGTAAAAAATATATTCATTAACATATCGAATTTTTGGATTCCATAATTAAACATAACCATAAATGTGTTATTTATTTAATGGTATCAAAACTAGCCAAATATAAAAAGCACGACCAAAGAGACTACAGCAACTTCTTACTTATGAAATACAAAACAACTTTTTCCCCGACTCTATATAATGAAGTAATAAAAAGAATATGTAAATAAATAATATTAATTTTGGAAACCTAAAAAGATTAAACTGTTTTCATATTATTTCATGAAGAGACAATTTTGATCTCCTAAAATTCTAAAATGAAGTTGTATCAGTTTTATTTATTTGTTTCCAGATGTCTGATGTAGCTACTTGATGAAACTTCATATATCAATTAATTAATATCTACGTCAAATGATACCGTAACTTAAGAATTGACTATCTACAATTTTTTCGGGGATGATAAAATAAATTTTCCTCTTTTTATCTAGATCACAACAAGGTAAACTTACGTTCCAAAATAATCCAATGTGATTTTAATATTCATATTGATGTATTGTGGATGATGTATTCAAGATGATGTTTCAACATCATCCTGAAGAAATTATATCTTTTTTGACACTATTTTAATGAATACAGTATTATAAATATTACATAATATTACTGTTTTTTCTTTCGGTTCCATTAGGTCACCTATACATTGTATTTCAAAATATGTATGTTACAAATCTATTTACATAGCACCATCTTATTTGATTATTTGAATCGATTATATAAGAGTTAAATAGAAAGAAACTGTAAATGTTATGCTATCACATATCAAGTAAATTTCGTAATGGAATTTTTTAAATTATACCAAGATTGCAAAACGATATCGGGAGAAGAGCTACCATACCATATACATGACAAAAAATAGTAACATTTTTTTTCATAGAAAATAAAAATATATATTTGGTAATTTTTATCTCGTACTTGGCCAGGACTAATTGAGCATTAAATAATTATCCCCTATCCCTAAGTGACTATCTAAGGAAATAATAATTTTCCACTCCACAATCTGCTATGTGTCTTAGTAGAGTGGCTGTATTTAGTAAATAAAAAAAGTGTGTGTCAGTTTCGACAAACAACTAAAGTTTACTCTTTATGAACAATTATAAAATAAATAGATTAGTGAATGAGGATGAATGAATGCATTTTTTATATTACCTAAAGCATGCATGATAGATTGATTTATTTTATTAGGAGTACAAATAAGTTTCCACCATGTTTTTATCAATAAAATAATATTTATTGTGAAAGAACAGTAATTTAATTTTAATCGAAGTATTGTCCATCACTAGCAACTACTTTTTTCTCCGTTTTTCTGATAGTGTTCGGAGTCCAAGTCTAAACAACTCCTTATCTTTTAAGGCTATCCACAAATCAACCTAATTTTAGGTATCTTCATACGATGTGAACCGCTGCTCTGACAGAACATGTGCCATTGACTGGAACAGATAATAGTCAGACGGCGCAATGTCTGGTGAATACGGCAGGTGGGGCAATAGTTTTTCACCCGGACTGGTACATGCGGACGAGCATTATCACATAGAAGAATAATTTTGTCATATCTGGAGTAGTATTGATGGCGTTTTTCCTTTAGAGCTTGGCTCAATCTCATCAATTGTGTTCGGCATAGAGTTCCAGTGATTGTTTTGCTTGGATTTAGCAACTCCTAATACACCACACTCAACTGATCCCACCAAATACACAAGATGAGTTTTTTCTATAAATATTTGGTTTTGCTGTGGATGTTGTCACGTGGCCAGGTAGTCCCCAAGATTTTCTTCTATTTGGATTATCATAATGTATCCACTTTTCATCACCAGTGATGATTAGATGTAAAAAACCTTTTATTTGTGCCTAGCTAGCAACATTTGACTCATGCATAATCGGCCTTCAACATCTCTCGGATTTAATTTGTATGGAACCCTTGTTTATGAATCATTCCTAACGATTTTAAACGATGCAAGACTGCTTACTGAGTGACTTCTAAAATAAGTGCAAGTTTGTTTTGTGTTTGTAATGAATCTTCCTCTAATAATTCCTCCGATTCGGTGTCCTCATCAATTTTTGGCCTTCCACTGTGATCTTTGTCTTCTACATAAAAATCACCACTTTTAAACTTTTGAAATCACTCACGACATGTTATCTCACTCAAGGCAGCCTCATTATATGTTTCTACGAGCAATCAATGTACCTCAGCTGCATTTTTTTTAATTAAAAGTTCCCGCAAAATACGCTTATTTCACTCAAATTTAGATATTTTTGGATAGAAAAAAATATATGATGCTAATATGAAGTTAATAATATGATAGGGTTATGTTGTTCTTGAATGAGCAACCTAATTTTCAAGTCTGTTATCATCTGTGAATTGTAACGTAAGCCTCGTGCAATGCCATCTCTCTCAAAATGGCGGAAACTTATTTGTACTCCTAATAGTTATGACGGCGCTATACTTTACATATACTGCTAGGGGATGCGCAAGATAACTTGTGTACGAATATGGACACTATACACGCATATAGTCTCCATACACACAAAACTGACCGTAACATAACTTAACGACAAGTTTTATTTACTCCCCATGATTTTTAATACCCTGAGCTTACATATGAAAAATCAATTCTTAAGGAGTAAACTCAAAAAATATTTTGCAAATTTTTATTGCATATATAACCAGCCCTACTTGAGCACTAAATTATTAGTACTTATATTTTGTGTTATATTGTGCTCATCATGGAGTTTGAGATAGGATACTGCTAGATTGATGTAAAGCTAGCAGTGTTTTAATTTTTTTTTTATCTGCTAGAACATTAAATTTCATTTTTTGGCACTAAATTTTAGGCAAAAGTTTTAATGTTTCTGCTTATTTGACATTTCTAGCTTCACAGTCAAAAGTTTTATATTATCAACTTTTTCAAATACATAGCTTATGGAAATTATACCAATAAAAGCTCAACAACTTTAGGCCACAACACAGAATTAGTATTGGGTATACAAATAGCAATTTTACCCCTATACTAGTTAGATGTGATGACGGACGCTTTACTTATTAAGTGAGTTACATATAAAAACAGAGAAAGTATCATGCAAGAATTCTCAACTATCGAACAGACAACTCCCATACATACTGAAATCCATATGTCAGCACATATTAGAATGCGGCGAATGGAAAACCAGTATAGTAGATATAAAATTTGTAGCTTACACGTAATGGAAAATTGCACATTTTATTAAAACACAATACAATAATAATTTAAATTGACATTATTTATTGATTGAAATTATTTAAAATAGTATCTTTTAAATATGGCTAATTTCATATTAAAATAAATATACTAGTTCATATTTTTTATAATTTATTTACAGAGATCATGTTTTGTATTTTTCATCACATGTAGCGCACTCTGTATTTAGGAGTACAAACTAAAGTTAAGACGACGATTATAGATGGCAGTAACACAAAAAGAATAGTTTCCTTACCAGCTCCCTCTGGTGGTGAGTAGCAAAGTAAGAATCCAATATGCAAGCAATGATTCAACAGCGCCATCTGACGATCCCAAGAAACATGTAGCACTGCATCCGTATGGATATTGTGGCACATTTTTATTTTGTAATCACAACACTGCATTCTTAACACAATCACATTGTTGCAATAGTACACTTTATCTGTAATTTGTATTTTTTTTATCTAGCACATAATTCACCATTCCACGTTGACATATTTACCTGCAACAAAAAAATACTGTAAAGCAAATTAAATAATGCCTTCCTAAATGAATGTCACTATCATAGATATGCTAGGCAAAATTATACCTTAAAAAACATACTTTTATTTAACTTTTCTCTTCATTTTACATCTTAGTATACTAAGAAAAAATAAGCCCCGTGTTTATTATGTTAGGAATGAATATAATTATAATAATATTCACATATATTTTATTACGTATGAAATTTAGAAGAAATATCTATAAGCTTTTCATCTAAAAAATTTCTGTTTGATTATTGTTCACTCAATCTGTATATTTTTAGAATGGCACACAATGAAATTAATAAATATGATAGAAATTTCTCATTTATTAATTTTACAAATTTATTAAGTATAATATCATATAAGAAAACAATTCTCATTTGCAATGAAAGTTCTGTTGACAAAAATGAAACTAGTCAAATAAGAAGCAATGATAAGATTATAATATTTTGCTTCGTAGATTGAAAAAAAAACAAAGAACATACAGACTGACTTTGACTTAATTCTTCCAGGAGCTATGGTTAATTGATCAACAAAATGCATAAACCTAAGTGAAAATACATTTTGATTAAAATCATCACCATTCTTTTTCGCAGTTTTGCTGAATCTATATTTTTCATACTTTAAAAAACACTTGTAGTATATGTGAGGAGATCAAAAAATTTGGATTATACTAAAAGTAAGCAAACTCACTGACATTCAAAGGACCCATTACAAAAGATCCTTATTTTATACTTTTAACGAATAAACACGAATTAATAAAAATAAAATAACAATGTACAGAAATAGTGATTACTTTGTTAAAAGATGCTATATTGTGTGCTTGAAAAAATGTAAATGGAGATTTCTGTGTTTCACAACTTTTAAACACTGGATGTTTAATAATCGAACAATAACAAATAGAATAAAATACTCAACATACAAATAAATCATCACTTAACTTTTATATTATTGAATTTACCACCACACATAGTATAAGAGATTCAAATAATATTTTGTATTAGTAAAAACAATGATGGATTTAAATATATTTTGAATTAATTCTGTATTTAAATTGTTTCTGATCACATAGATAATTCAAACCATAAATTGCTCAAAACAAAAACCAAATCGAATCCGAATTGATGATAAATGTTAGAGAAATAACGGGTTAAAAAAATAATAAAATCATTAGCCCATGTGGCACTTTCAAAAGCATTATAGGTTATAACATAAAACATTGCTGTTGAAACAAACAGACTGATAACTTGAAGAACTATGTGCCCATAAATACAAAAAAAGTACTCTTCATTATATTTTTATTACCATTCCTATTTCTAAATAAAATATCATAAATAGTAAACAGTAATGCTGATATAAGAATACATATACCTACATGACT
Organism: Eumeta japonica; assembly: GCA_005406025.1. Lineage (NCBI taxonomy): Eukaryota > Metazoa > Arthropoda > Insecta > Lepidoptera > Psychidae > Eumeta > Eumeta japonica. Next base: position 389,269 of record BGZK01000268.1, read on the forward strand.
TATACAAAAATTAAAGCCACATGTATGATGCAATATCTGAACTACCCAGTAATTTGATTATACTCAAAAGTTAATTTTTTACCAATATGAAAAAATAAATATGTTTCATTAGCTTACTTCACTTTTTTATTTTTCTATTGTTTTGGAATCAGTACAAAAATTTATCATGTCACAATGTTTGATTATAATGAGATAATATTGAAAAATACTAGTTTACTTGTATAATTTAACACAAAAAGCAAAGACACCCACTAGCTAGCAATTTTAAAAGAAACAGGCAATCAAATAAAATTTTAATCTCATTGTAAAATTGTTGCATTTTTGTTGCTTTAGAATTCCTCACATACAAAATTCTATAACATACGTACCACTAACACTTCATCCGGAAGAGTTTCCATGCAGAACCAAAATCCCAGTTGTGGAAATCCTTGTAGCATTTTTATTTTTAAAACTGAATGCACGATTAATGCTTTTGGATATTTCTAGCATGTAGAATCAACTAATTTTAATGTTAAGCTTCGAATTCAGTTCCTTTTATAACAATAAATTGGAACAAATCACTTGAAAATATACAAACACGTGCGTCTTTGTGAACTTTTACTAACCAAATTTGAAGTGGAAAAAATTCAAACTTATAATAAAATTAGTTAATTAAATTGTTTTGGAGTACACGGAACTCAACTTTCCTTGAAGTAACACGTGCATAGCATAACCAATTCGAATTACAGCGGCATAAAGCCACACAAAGAAAACATATGATCGATCGAATTTAATTTGAAGTGCACATGGATTTGTCAATGAAGTGATTGTGTCAAAATCAAAATTGTCTATGACCTTTTACTGTCAGCTGTCAAAATTTACTATTGTTCTGTGGTCTAACTTCGTTCTTTTCTCTAAATAAAATGTGTGTAAATAAAGAGTTGAGGGAGGGTAAAAATAAATTCAATTTTATTTAATTAAAAGTAAAAACAGCACATTTTCACAAGACATTCTAAGTTGAAGGCAATCGTCATAAGCGTGAACTTTCTCGTAAACCTATTTAAATTGATATTTTCAAATATTTATTTTTTATTGCAAGATGAGACAATACTGTAAAATAAAAGGTTGTTCAAATAGTCATATAAGAATACAACGTGCTTATTTTTGATCATTATACAACAAGACTTTTTCAAAAAATTTTTTATAGGATTTTTTAAGGAGCAAATGAGGATGTGGACAATTGGAAAGTAGTTGGTCGTCACCGCCCACGGACAGAAACAACCCCAGAATATTCAGTTTTTCCTTAGTTGTCTTTCAAAAACAATTTAAAATACCACAAAAGAGCATTGATTCCTACAATTGTTTTTATTTTCAAATATTATTTTCTTTCTTTTTTTTTTAATCACTTTTATTTGTAATGAGGAAAAGAAAAGTGAGAAGAACTATCCTAATTATAGTGTATATAAAGATATAAGTACCGCATTAAATTATAATGCCCTAACTCTTTCGGAAGACCTTATATTTTAAGAGAAATTGAAATAAATATAGTTTGATTATAAAAAAAATAGTTAGTGCTTCAAAACAATCAAAAATAACTTTTGCTGAGTTTGTCACAGTTATCTCATTTAAACTATTTCATTTTTGTTTATTTTTCAGTTGTTTTTTTTTTGTTTACTATTTTTTAACTAATATATTCCATACAAACACTTTTTTTATTTACAATACTTAATATTAATTATAGCCACTAAGGAATAAAATAATGGTAATTTATCAGCTCAATTCTGATACTTCGATAAATTACTTCTGCTTTGCACAATTTTAATTCAAGATTCATACGGAATGAAACATTCTTATCTCTGCCCTTCTTAATTTTTAGGATAAGTATACCTAGCACATTTTTCTGAAAGTCCAGATTAAAAAGTTCGTTTTTGTGCCAAACAGCAAGACACTTATTTCAAAATTATTACTATAGCTTTTTTGCCACTTCTCTATTCCTGTGCACAACAAAGTTGGGCACAATGTCTTAAGATGAAATTTCTAACCTAAAACTTCTATTCACTGCTATTTCATTATATCTGAGTTTCTCATTGCATAACATTGATTTGAATGTGATAACGATCAGTTCTTCAATTTCATATCAACATCATTACATCATCAAAATACTTATGGATTTCAATGATTTCAGCATTTCTCTATTTAGTCACGTTATATTTGATTAATACCCTTAATAATGGTTTAATAAAATAAATAAAACTAGTTCAAATTTGACAGTTTGCAAATTATACATTAAAAATTAATGCATACAAGAACAGTAAGTATCAAAATTTAATACAATTAATATCATATAACACATTAGTCTGTTTCAAAACATTTTTAAATTAATAAAAATTTGGATTTTCTATTAAAACAATCTACATACCGTTAAAAAAATTACGACACTCTTGAAACTGTAGATTAATATTACGCTTATTTATCTAACATATTTATCTAAAATTTAAATTAAAAATTATAGAAATCACCTTTAGTGACTTATAGTGTTTTCAATTATATGCATAATTATATACATAATTGAAAACTTGTACATAACAAATGTACATAATTGGAAACATTACACCAAATTATAAAAAGCTCCAATTTAAATCTAAAAATTGAGTACTTACTTTTGCAGTTAATATATGCAATATTTGTCTCATATTTTTACGAATATGTCGGCAAAAATTATTCCATTATTCATCGCATTGATCTTTGAAACAAAGTCCCTAAAACAAATACTTTATTAGTATAAAAATTTTTTTGTTACTGTATTAAAACGATTGTCAACCAATTACACATAATATTTACCGGTTCATCTTCTATCCATAAACTCGCAAATTCTTTTTCAAATTTATGAACGACAGTTGATTGTGATGTTACTACTACATTGTCACAATTTCCAGTTAAAGCTTGTGTTGACCAATTTAGTGATCCAGACATAACAAATCCATGAATGTTTTTAATTTTACTTTCTGTCTTATGTATTTGTTGCAGGTTGTTTGGAATAGGATTCTGTTTCTCTGCATTAAGCTTAAGTTTATTTTTCCTCCTCATAGCCACCGGACCATCAATTATGCAAAATTTATGGTGCATTAAAACAGATTTCTTAGTCGTTTGTACTTTTATAAAACCTATAAAACAATAAAATAAAAAAAATTAACAAACTAGAAAAAGACGTTTTTGAAATTTTTCAGGTGTCTTAAATAGTACGAAGAAACATTTTTTTTTATGGTCACTTTATTTATTGAGCGGATATATGAAAACTAAAGAAGAAATTAAAACAAAAATACGTTATAGTATTATAAATGTGAATATTGAAAGTGTTTGATAGTAATAGAATTCAGGATTTAAATTTTACAGAAAACTATATACCTTAAATAGTGCATAATTCCAAATTTGAAATCAGTACCTACACTTAACTTGCATGCAATAACAAAAATTCTTTTATTTAAATGAATACGGAAATGTGAAAATTCTTTGTCATTTATTCTAGTTGACATAAATTTTGAAACAAATCTGCAAAAAAATACAAGCCATTTCCTACCGTATTCTTTTAAGCGCTTCACTTGAGAGCCTCCGGAGTATGCCATGTCACCATCTACTATAATCCTTACCAAAACATGTTTTTGCCCTAACCTTATTATTTGTTCTGCTATTTCATTACTTGTTAATAAATACATACATACATCTAAAGTTTCATGTGCAGATTTTATATATTTTAATAACTTAAAACAATTACGTTCTCTGCTTTCACATAATTTTAACTCTTTATTTGGAGGAACTTTTATATAATGGTACGTCATTTGATCAGAAAATATTATTACATCATTAATTTCACGAACACTATTTTCTTTACTTTGTTTGATATTTCTGTCTTCAATATTTTGAACATCTCTTTTACATAAAGATTTATATATTTTTTTTACCACTTGCGATACCACTGCTATTGTTAAAGTTGAAGCTAAAAGTATTTTAACACTTTTCCAATCCATTGTTGTTAACCTTAACTCTTATATGTACACAAAATATTGAATCAAAAACATAAAAATATAATTCAATAGTCTGTAATATAGTCCACACAAAAATTTTATAAAATGTATATCAAGGAATTGTTTCAAAACTACCCATCATTTATTAAGTTTTTTTTTTGGCTAATTGACGTATTACGTTGGTTTTTCATTTTTATACAGATCGATGTGTTAGGCAAAATAAATGTATATAAGGTTTACATTATACTGTTTACCAGATAAACTATTTTCAACTTATAACTTTTCAGGTCTTTTAAAATTGCGTAATCTTTTCCATAATCTTTCCGCTAATATCTTCTCTCATTTAAGGTTCTTAAATAAAGGTTTTGCAGTATAAATATGTATTTAAAAGAGTCACTAAAGATTTTGAATTCAATGAAACATTTATTTTCAACTTTTTCAAAGATTGCGAATTATAATGTTATAGCTAAGTAATACGGACACGGAGAAAGACATGGAAGCAAAAATTGTCATAAGATCTATTCTGTGCCATAAAGTCCATAGAGTAATCTTTGAGACAAAACGGCGTCGTTCGTTATTTCGTTTATTTTTATCGAGAGCAATTAGTGTTTCTAATAATAAGCTCAGTGTTCCAAAGTTGTAACAAAAGAAATGTGTATATGTAATTATTACTCTTTTCCAAAATGAACCTTGTATAAAATCACAATTTGTAACTCAATTGCAATAGTCATAACAAGTGTCGAAGTAGACACCTTGAAAAGTAAACGTATGGAAGTTATATTGTTTACATTAAAATGCCTAAAATACCTTATAAACCAGAAAAATCAAGAAATGACGATGAAGATTATGAAATAGTGTCCTTTGAAGATTTCTGCGATAAATCACCAAATAATGCGAAGAAGGATTTATTGACTTTGAACGATAATATAAATTATCGTCTTTATTATGAAGGGGATGGACTGTCGCAATTTATTGATAAAGAAGTTGATTTAGGTAATCGAGAAGCAGAAGAACTTAAGGAGACATCATTGAGTGGATCCAAAGCTCCATCCTGGAAAAAGAGTGTATCTGGTCGAGAACCTAAGTGAGTATTCATCAGTAATAAATCAATAATAAGATATGTGAGCCAATACTGAAACTATTTGAATGTAAGGCCAATTGTAATTATTTTGAAAAAAATGAACGTATACAAGACATTTATTTGGGGTGGTATTTAAAAAGCCTGGTCCCATTGCTGAAATAAGCTTGGCCCAATATTGAAACAGTAAATTAAATGATCAGTTTTTATTATTTTTAATGTAAATGTATTATTTTCCATAAACTTAACTTTAGATAGTACAAAAGCATTATTAAAAATAAATAAGTAATGAATGATGGTAGCTGAATGCTCAGCATATTTTCTTTGAACCAGAACATACTAGGTTGGAATTTTCGTTATAAGCAGTCTTAAAATTTTGCCTTAAAGATAAATTAAACCATTCAGTCCATTTCTTAGTATACACATTAATCCATAGATTTTAAACATTGGCGACAACTATTGGTAACATCTTCCAACATATATCGGGCTCTTTAAACCCCAAATTTAAAGTCCAAGCAGCTCATTCTGAAATAAAACATTTTTGGAATAATATATCCATGTAATAAGGTCATTCAAACCTGACAACAATTTATGGTAGGTTTCATTTTTGTATGCAATGATAAAAATTGAAAATAATTTGATAGAACTTATCTATATGAGTTCTATTAAATTATTTTAAATTTTTGAATTTTTCAAAATTGAAATAAAAAAAAATTGGAAATTTCCAGAAAAAAAAATTTATTCCATAAGAATATATTTTTTTCTTTTTTTTATTCAATTTAAAGTACAACACTATTTGATCAGTTTTGTATAACAATCATGTTAGGCGCCTCTTCTTGATTTTCTCTGAAATTCATTTAACAAAAAATCTAGCTGGATAGTCCTAAAGTCAAAATTAATTCTAAAAGTGACTTTTTGTTAAATGTATGTTTAAATAGAAGTTATAAAAGGGCTTTAATTCAATAAATACAAATAGCAATTGTTTTTTCATTTGATTTAGGCCAGTGGTTGGCAACCTTTCTGCATACTAGGGCCATATAGTTTAAAATATAAAGGTGTCTCATAATGTTGTTTCGTAATATTGATTTTATTTATTAAATAATTGTACAAAAAGAAAACCTTTATAATAAAGTATAGCCCATCGTATTCTATGGTTTTAATACAATGTTCAGCAAGCTTTCTCAGATTTAAGTTGGTCTAAGATGCACAGAATTACCGCACTGCATTTTTAATATTTCCTTTGGACTCAATTTTTTTTCTATAAAAGAATTTTGACAAGGATCTGAATAAATAGTAGCCTGGCGGTGCAAAGTTTTGACTAAATGCTGGATGTAATAGGAATTCAATACTGCCAAGTTCTTTGATCTTACCCCATTTATCACACTTACTCAGAAGTTCAATATCTATCAATCTTCTCGAATCAATATTTAATTCTTTGGATAGAGATTCATGGGCAGATTCAAGGGTCAACTGTGGGTTGCAAACTACACATTATTGTATATTGCAGGCAAGTGTCTTCTCTACTACAACGATTAAAGCAATGCTGTTCTGTTTGCTCATTGAATTTATCTTCTCCTTCAATTTTACATATTTTACTTGCTGCTGTATCTGCTTTCAATTTTATTTACACTAATATCTTGACAATTAACTTTTTATTATCAAAATGTCTTGACCCATTAATTAACACAGACAGTATCATCAAAAGAAAGTAAAACAGTTGTTCTCTTCATAGAACTTGTTATAGCAAGTTATGACTTGTATAGAAAGAAGCATATGTATTTCAGCTATGGAAACCAATATTGCTTATGGGACATCCTCAAAAAAATGAAGACAGGCCACTCATGTTTATGATTTTATGAGTAGCTCTATGAAACATAAAAAATAACATGTAATTATCAAAAGTAAATGTGTATTATAGGGACATTGTATAAATTCGCAGTTAAAAAAGTGGTCTGGTGAATTAAATTCAAACAAGATCTTTGAGGCTGTATTTGACTGGTAGTTTTTAATGATTTTTTTTAAAGTTGATGTAAAAATTCTAAAGTAGCACTTACATATTCAATAATGAGGTGGAAACAATTCTTGTTTTTCTTTTTGTTATAAATGTTTAAAAAGGTTTACTTTCACATATGTTGCCAAAAATTAAATTGTGTGTTGAGCAAACTTTTTCAAATCATCAAAATTGAATGACACATTATCATAAAATTTTATTATATCATTGATTTCATTAAGCAATTTTTTGAGAGTCTCATTAACATTAATTTATAAATTGATCAATATACTTTCAAAATCACAATAGAATAGGTTGAAAAAAATTAAGAACCTTTTCAAAAGCACTAAATCTGCTGTCAAATTCAATTAGTAATTCAAATAAAATGCAATTAAATTTATCTTTAAAATTATTTCAAACATCCCTTTTTTTCCATTTGGAAAATGATCTAGCTGTTTCTCATCCACACATAAATTATTTAAAATGATAGGAAGACTTTGATTTTTACTCGAAATGCCTTGTCCCACTTGTATGCAAGATGGATATAAATTTGTTATTTTCTTGGAACTAAAACTCTTAAAACATGTTTTACACATTGATTAAATCTGTCAGAAATCTAAATGCACCAGAGGAAAGATAAACGACAACTCTCTAACTAGTCTTACCATGAGACATGATGATTCTGAATAAAAAATACTCTGAAAATTTCTAGTTACGGGTCACTAAAAGGAGGCTTGCATACTGCAAGTCCAGCAATTTCATAAGAACAATTTCATGTGAATATAAAGTAGAAACAACGAAACAACAAAGGTCGTTCAATATTGAGTTGTTTGTCTTACATCATTATTCATATGCCACTTATTTTCATTTAAGAATTGTAAGATTATTACATTACTGATTTGGTTTTGTTTTTGTTTTTGGAACTGTGCAAATTGAATTTCATGTTTGGTATAATTGGAACACTTCATCCACTTTCAGCATATAGCTTATTATAGTGTATGACTTGTTAACCAAATCTAAAATAAATGTTTTTCATCATGTAAATTCTGTACATCTTATAAAGAATTGTAATAACTAATTAGGAAGTATCTCCGTTTATGCATGATTCATCCAATTACCTATGGGACAATTAGTGGCATCCAATACTTAATGCAATAGATTAACAAAGAAAAAAATATATCTTATTTAGATTTATTGATTTCAATAATTTTTGTCATCATTGAATTTTGGTATTACATGATTTATTGAAATTCGTATTGTGTGTGATAAATTGTATGTAATAAATTCATTTTCAGATATCAACGTTTTTCTCACCCTAACAATGTGAGATCTCGCATTGTTTCACACATCCCTGGGCCAGGATCTGGTGTTTTGCTTATAGCTATAGTTTGCATTCTTGCTGTTGGTGTATGGTGGGCAGTAGGAGGAGCTTTGGGTGGGGCTTGGGGTGAGGAACATTATAAACGACTACGAGCTAAAGTTCATCCTGAGCAGGTTACTTCATCAGTGCAACCATTATTACAGGAAAAGGTAGTCAAATCTTTACTATCATTAAAATCACAATAATATTGCCATTTTGCTTGTTATAACCATGTATACAATTAGTAGACAGCGTACATCTACAGAATGAAGTTGATAATGCATCTTTTCGCAAATATTCATAATATTCTTCTTTTTAGAATGATTTTGCCGAACGTAAGTATATCATAGAAAATATTATAAATAATATAGACACAACCCAAATGTTCAGTGAATGCTCAGCCACATGGCCCCATCTGGCCGAGCATTCACTGCCACGCCGCACGCTGCATCCGAGAGGTGAATGAAAGGGAGGGAGGCGCATCAGTCAACCATCACTAAGGTTTTCTTAGAAATGGATACTTTAATGACTTTAGTTTCTTTGGCAAAGTTGTTCTAAAAAAAAGTAATTATGTATGAATATTTGCACAAAAATCGTTTCCATAGGGAATACTTACGTTAGTGGCAAGGGCTGAAATTTAACGGAATAGTTGAATATGTGGTAGATTTATATAAAGTTAAATAGTTTAGATATAGTTAAAGACTTATAATATGTTAAAGTCATACCATAGCGAACTTGCCTACAACACAAAAATGGGCCGACTCGACTGCTGTGCCACACTGATACCACCTTCTCACAAAGTACAAACATCTTTGCTCTAAGCATTTCATCTAGTGAGTGAGTTTCAGTGGTCTTCTCCTACTTCCATTGCATATTCCTTCCTAAAAGTTCCTATGGCTCTACCTCCCTTTCACTTTATCCCATTTTGTTCTAAAAGGCCAGCAATGTACTGGTGACTCCTCTGGGATTGCAAATGTCCATGGGGTGCGGTGATTACTTACTCTGGTGACTTGCACGCTCATGTGCCCCTTAAAATGTAATAAAAAAATGAACCTAGCTGACCTATTTCAGGTTGTATATAATTTCATACAATTATAAAATATTATATAAAAATACTTAATTCTTGTTGTTATTAATTTATATCTTTAATACAAAAAGTATTCCTTTTAATTGGAAAATATAACTATAATATAACACCTTGAATATGCTTAAAACCACTAATATTTAACAAAAAAATTAATTTCAAGTATTTCAAAAGTGGTTTTAGATAAGCCTTTGTTTTATGTGACGACAGCATCAAAAAAAAACACAGACAATAATTAAAGCAAACAAAAATTGATAAAAATATTTATAAATCAAAATACAATTCTACAAAAATTAATATAATTTACTTGTACTCTAAAACTGTTGTCCACTATTTTTCAATGTGTGGTAGAGCATCATTATATTTTTAAAAGTAGGTGTTTTTCTATGAAAAAAAGTGCTATAGAAAAGCAGAATTCCTTAAAAATGTATCATTTCTTTTTAAAACACAAAAAACTTGAGATCTATTTACTTACAATTATCTTAATAATGAAGAAATAAATAACCACAGATACTAAAATTATCCACATACACCTCAATACTACTTTTAATGTACATATAGTAAAGTCTATCATATTATTTTTTTTTTTATCTATTTAAATCTTTCATTCTATCCTTGTGTAAATACGTTATCACGGTAAAGGAACCACTTGTTGTTTCACCACTACTATGATCTCCTTTTTTTTAATGTGGGCATCGTCTATCATTGCATTGATAACCATTTTCAAATTAGATAAATTCATAATACTAAATTTGAGAAAAAGCATAAACCCTTTAGAATGCTTAAACATGTAAAATTTTTCAGCATTTTCCTTGATCTCACCAAATTTCACTATCATTGTTACATTGTTATTCTTGGAAATTAGACATTGCAAGTCTTCACAAAAACAAATGCGTTGTACTTTAATAGCAATTTTGAAATTAAACTAAATGTAAACATTTGATTAAGGCGAAATTATTATAATTACAATGTTTTTGAGCCTTCATTGCTGTGCCAATTTATAGACATTAGATAGAAAATAAAACACTTTAATTTTGATGAGACCTCATATGTATATGCTGAATCTGGCTATTTAGTGTATTACTATATTTCAATTAGTTCGAGCATAATTTTAAGATAATGCAATTTCAGTTTCCACCAGAAATTCGATACCATGACCACAATAATTTGAGCACTAAGAATAAGAACCATGCAGGAGGAGACAGCAAGAAAAAGATAGAACCAAACAAGAAAAGCTCAACATATGCAGAAAGACCTTTGCCTGGTTTGAACAACCTTTGCTCCCAAGTCAAAGAGAATATGAAATTCGACTGTTATCCTCAGCCTGGAGCCAACGAAGAAGGTTGTCTACAGAGAGGTTGTTGCTGGAATCCCAGTGGGAAAAACCTTACTGGTGCCATTGGAAAACCCTATTGCTTTTATCCACCACACTATGATACATTTCATTTTTTGAATATGACAGAAAATCGACATGGAATATCTACTTACTATGAAAAAAAGAGAGCTTCTGGATATCCTGATGATTTTGAAATTGCCAAGATAGATTTCAAATACCTTTCTAATGATGTTCTACAAGTCAAAGTAAGCATCGAGTATCCTTTGTGTAGTTTACATTGCTGTAATGAATTTACTCCACTTTAAATGCTTGTTTTTAGCCTGCATTTAGTGTTTCCTTTAGAATCATTTGCATAATGTCAAAAGGTATAAAAAGAAAAAGGTAGTAAGAGGAATTTGCAAGAGTTTATTTTTAAAGGAAAATGTTATACAATTTTAGTTGTGGAACTGCTTATAATTTTTTTTAAGATTTGTATCTCTTATCTCATTTTTGTTAAATATTTACTATTATAAGGTGGCAATAATACAGGAAAAATTAATATATACAGGTATATTCAGTACGCATCTGCACTAAAATATGTTTTTATTTTTAAATTTTTCCAATTCAATTCCAGTCAATTATTTTTCATGTTAATATTTGGTGCAGAAAATCAATTTTTGGATACAGTATAATCACAAAAATACTATTTTGATAGCGATGATGTTATTTTACAATATAGTGAGAGGATTATTAAATTAATAAGATTATTTAAAGTGGGATCTAAAATGGTGAAAAAAATTGCTGTGGAATGTTGATGGACCCTTTAAGAAGACAATCATTTATTCATTTTACCTGTATTAATGTGTGGTTTGTATATATTAATCAATTCGTCAAGTTTTGTTAGTGTTTTGTATGTCCAAATGAAAAAAAAAAACGGTACCCTTACAGCATCTTTATGTTTTTTGTCCCTTTGTCACAGCCAATTTGCTCCAAATCTGCTAAACCAATGAAGCAAAAATTTGGTACACACATAATTTCTATGCAACAAACATGGACATGTAATACAAATAAATGAACTTTGAATATGGGGTTCACTTTGGGAACAAATTGGAAATAAAACCAAAATTGTAAACTGTATTGTATTATATATCAAATAAAAAAGCTTGTTGTGTGGGTTTCAAATACATGTATATATTTTTTATGATTATGGTTTATTAAAGAAAATAGATGAAACTCAATATTTCCTGCTCTTTATTTCTAAAACTACTTAGTCGAGAATTATGAAAAAAGTACAGAAAATATTTATATACCCATAGATTATAAAAAGTCTCCTCTTAAAATAACAATATATTTTGCTATATTTTACCTAAAAACTTACGTTTGCATTTGTTTTAGTTACCACTAATACTTTTGCATTAAACTTGAAAATAATGGTAGGTAACATATTTATTGTACGGAACATTCTCCTTGTAAGGTCAACTTGAACTTCCCTGGTTTTCGTTATAAACTATATATAAAATTGCAGTTGACATTAATTGACCTATTCACAGATTTATGATGGTGTAAACAAGAGATTTGAACCCCCATATCCTGAAATACCTATGGTGCTAGGACCTATAAATAATTTAAAATATCGAGTTATAGTGGAGAGCACAAAAATCGGTTTCAAAATTGTCAGGAATTCTGATAATATCACTATGTGAGTACTTTCCCATCATGGATAGTTGTATTTTGAAAATTTATTTGCTCTTTGATGATAGACATTATAATTAAAAAGTGTTTTTGTCAATGTAGTATGCTTTTCTTGCAGCTTGGATTCCCAAAATGTCGGAGGTCTTGTATTGTCAGATAAATTTTTACAATTCAGTGCATTGTTACCAACCAATAAATTATATGGACTAGGCGAAAGGCGATCAAGATTTCAGCTTAATACAGATTGGCAGCAATACACAATTTTTAATTTCGACACTGCACCTCAAGAAAATGTGAGTATAATTCATTTATTTTATGAGTACAAATGAGTGTAGCATTCTATCCCTAAATATGTAAGAATATTACATGTTTTAAATTTCATCACCATATATTGATCAAACAAAAAGGAATCGGTATCATACAAATTATTTCATATCATTATAGTTGCATATAAAGAACACGTACAGTGCACCGCACAAAACTGCCGCTGTGAATTTAGTCATGAAAGCAAAGGAGTGGTGTAAGATAGGAACGCGGGGTAGAAGAAGTGAATATTAAGGAGCACTGAACCTGTGCATTACATCATTCGCAAGCAACTCAGAGTGGCAGAAATTTGTGCGTTGTTCTGTACTTGCTTATTTATATCATTAACTCAATCACAATATGAATGGTGTTTATGATTGCAGAATTCCATAGTGTATTTTTTAAATCCTAGTTTAGACATTGCTGGAACTGAAATGAGAAATAATAATCATCAAAAATAGTTTGTAAATGACTCATCTTTGCATGGGCATCTAAAAAAATGTGAATTGAGAATAAGTTGTTTAAATTGCTCAATTGTAATAAGCATTTGATAATATGATAGGAAAAAAGCGGAATATGGCAATATGAATAATGTGAAATTGTAATAATATTTTACAATTTTAAATGGGAAAATAGAGAGAGAGAAAGAGAAATCACAAGAAAAAGACAGTCAATTGATTTGTTGTAATAACTTGACTGTCTAAGTTTCTATGAGGCTACATTCTTTTTGTATTACAATTTATATTCTAACATTATTACAATACGTATTTTTCTTCTAAACAATTATTTTTGATTAAAATACTTACAGACAAATCTCTATGGTAGCCACCCATTTTATTTGGCACTGGAAGATTCTGGATTATCACATGGAATGCTGTTATTGAATTCACATGCTATGGGTAAGAATATTAGTTTGTGAAAGAGTATATCTAAAATATCTTTTCATTTCTTCAATTATATACACTTGATGATTAAATTATAAGAAACTTGTAATATAAATTAAACTTACTTGGTAACTTGCATTTTGTGCTGTAAATACCCTTTCCTGTGCCCTGTGCAAGTTTCTATAACTGCGCCCTTGTTTTTTTTTGAGATATTACAGTACCCTATCTAGAGTCTATATATATAATACCTTAGCTAGCTAAGCCTACTTTATTTCATTCAGAGTAATAAAATAAAGCACAATGACCTTGGTGTTGGTGGACCAATTATCTAATATTTTGAAAGAAAAATATATATTTTTAAAGAACTAGAACTGATGTGAGCAAACAAGCAGACGAGCTATTTAAGTGGACCCTTCACCTAATATACCACCCACTGTGTCTCACTCACCAAAACTCAAATGCAAGTTCACTAGTTCTCATGTGTTCCCACCCTGATGCTTAAGATTTAATTTTTTGGCCACTTTGGTTTTCATACTTCTATAATAAAATAACACTGCAAAGTTTCAGTAAACTGTAAATTAATTTAATTTTACTTGGTATGGTAGAGTTTTGAATGAGGAAGGTAGCATAATATAAATTGCGTTTAAGTATGAATTTGTGAAAAAGCGTTTATTCAAAAATATTTGCAAAGATTATTCAGAACTACAGAACAATAACAAACGTTTTTGATGATACTGGTATGTCGATACGTATGTGTTGGAATTGAGCATTAGGGGCGTAGCGGGAACTTATCAGGAGCAGGACCGAAAAAATAATAGTCCTGCTTTGTCTGGCCATTCTTGCGTCCCCCATAGTCTATGCTCTGTGCCTGGGCACCGATGGCACCGCCCTATTTACGGCACTGTTCGCATTAACATTTATTTTTATTGCTTATTTCTCCTATTAAAATCAATAAAGTTGTTTTTGATGTAGTTTCTAGAGTGCTTGTTTTCTATGTACAACATTGTAAAATTCCTAAGAATGAAAAAACTTTCAAAATAGTTATCAACATATCTAATACATTTTGGTTAGTAACTACATCTCAGATAAATACTTGTTGATTGGAAATATTAAAATATTTTCTATTCAAGGATTTATAATCAAATGAAGAACAAAATAAAAGAAGAATATAATTAATTCTTTACATATTCTTTTAGTATCTATATATAATTTTAATTTGCTTACTCTCATGCAAACAGATTATTATTAATTAATTATAACTAATAATATTCCCATAAGAAGCTTACATTATTTAACTAATCATATGTAAGTTCTCTCAGGGTTGTCATTCTGTTAGTCTCACACTTGAGAAATTAATGACTAACTAAACTCGTTGAGTTTAATTAATAATGAATTAATATTTCAAGTTGCTGGCATATTTATGTTTTTTCTATAACATAAAAATTATAGACAACAAAGTAATTAACCATGTTGATAAGATCATTCTACAAGCTTATAAAATATTCAATTTCATCACTGTGATGAAGATGCTTACTCACTTATTAGTTCTAGTCATGTATATTATATGGAACTGTTTTTTTTGGTCATCGTTCATTAATACACTTACTAATAAAGCGGAAAAGTGCAGCCAACACTATACATTTTTACTTTTCTTTTCTGTGATGGGATATTTGGTATCTACTACTGAATGCATGCATATTCAATTCAGAATCAATGGACTAGTATATCACCGACAGATTTAATAGCTGATCTGATGCAATTTTATAAAGTTATGATCAGGGATTTGTAGATTTACTAAATACATGTGAGTTTTGAGATCATCTGTTTTTAAATAAAAGCAGTAGATTTGTGTCTTATCATTTTTTACTTATTTATCTGCTTTCACATGCAAACTGTATGTAGCCAATAGCATGTATTGAACAAGTAAATATATGAAAACACCATGTTTTTTAAGGATATGACATTTCTTAATAAAGGATTTATTATTAATTTTTTTTATGTATTGTGATAAAAGGATGACGTGTATTGATGACATATATTGTCTGTGTTGATTTTTTTTCATAAACTATAAACAATTGATATGTTATCCCTAAAGAAAAGTGTGCATTGATAATAATTTTGATTTTTTGTTAATTTTCAATAAGGTATGACATTTTAATATTGAGAAAACAAAAATACTTCCCATCTATTCATATTTATAATTTTGATATTATTTCAAAATTACAGATATTATCCTCCAACCGACTCCGGCTATAACATATAGAACTATTGGAGGAATCTTAAATTTATTTATATTCCTCGGACCATTTCCAGCAGAAGTTGTATCACAGTATACTAGTCTCATAGGGTTGCCATTCATGCCACCATACTGGAGTCTTGGCTTCCATCTTTGCAAGTATGTCTTTAAAATTAGAAGATTGTAAGTTTGTTTATGAAGAAATAAAATTCATTTTTAAATATTCTGAATAAGTATCTAATTCAGGCATATTTGTATTTACTTATGTAAATAAATATCATTATCTAAGGCGTTAACAATAGTTAGTAAAATGTATATTTATTTATTAGAAACAATTATTTTCTCATCATCTAAGTAGAATGTTATCAAAATATAGATTCTAATTAAAATTGTACTTTTCCATAAACCATTTTCTTTTCATTTTCAGATTTAACTATGGGAGTTTAAATGTAACCCATGATGTTTGGCAAAGGAACAGAGATGCTGGGATACCATTTGTATGTATTGATATGTCTAGATAATATAATTTTTAAATTGTACTTTTAGGGCCTTTTCCATAATCTTCTTTTAAATTGACTTTTAACAAGAAGTCACTTTAAAAATTAATTTTGCGTTCCATGACCTTCTTTTAACAAGTTTTAGCCTGAACAACCGCTAAAAGGAGGACATGGAACAAAAATTTTATTTTAAGAGCCTCTTCTAACTTTTAAACTCCAATCTTTTTAACTGATATTCAAGAAAAAGCAAAATTTACAATAAAATCTGTGTTTCACATCCTCCTTTTAACAAGGGGATTGTATGGACTAAAACCTGTTGAAGGGAAGATATAGAATTTTGTTTGTTTGTTGGTTTTTATTAAATGTTTGTTTAAAAGGAGATGATGAAAGAAGCTCTTAATAAGTTTACATTAAGCTATTCTATATATAAGTTGGCATATGTTATACAAACTTATTATCTTTAAATGTGTTTAAATGTTTATTCATTTTAACATAGCAAAAATGTTAAATAAATGCTTTTGTTTAACAGGATGTGCAATGGAACGATTTGGACTATATGAATAATTCAAATGATTTTACTTATGATCATGTAAAATATGCAGATTTACCACATTTTGTTGATAAATTGCATGAGGCTGGTATGCACTACATACCACTGATTGGTAAGAAAAAGTTTGTTTGTCTAAAAATATAAAGAGAAAACGCTTATGATTAATTTTTTGCTCTAATTTATATAATGTTATTTTATACACACAAACTAGCAGTAATCTACCCACTTTGCCAAGTGTTATGTATTATGTAAGTAAATTTAAAACAGAAAATAAAAAAGGATGACCGGATAAAAAAAAGTGCCTGAAACCAAATTATGTCATGTCGATTGGTCGAAGTCCCACACATTGGCATCAGTTAAAAATTACTGAACATATAGCCATTTGGACAAAAAAAAAACCTGTTTTCAATATAAATGTATAAAATGAATTACATATTTTTGTGTATATGACACATATATAGGTTTATAATGAAAACAAATATAAACCGTACCTTTTTTTATGTAAAGCAAATTTTCATGACTTGATTTACTGTTTAAATAGGAGTTTTTTTATGAATAATAAAATTATGATTAAGTGGATTTAAATCAACTGTAAGAATAATTTAGTCAAATTTTATTATGTCTTATTTTGTTTAATGAATATTTAGGTGTCAAATTGGTATGGTTATAAATTGGAAGTAAATATTATTTTTGGGTGATTACCAAATTATAACAACTGATAAAAAAAGATAAATTATTTTTTTTCTTCATAATTTTGTAGTGTCATTTTTGAAGCAACATAAAAACGCTATCAGAATTTATTTGGTTATTATCTCTTAGATCCTGGCGTGAGTGCGTCAGAGCCCCGCGGTCAATATCCCCCATACGATCGCGGCCTCGAATTGGAGATATTCATAAAAAATTCAACAGGCTTACCTTTTGTGGGCAAGGTATATCAAATATTTTTTTTTTAGATTAGTCCTATGTAAGAATGAAATGTTTATGTAATCTGTATGTGAATTTCTCAGGGAATGTGCTAAAAATTGTATTTATTTTGATTTAGGTGTGGAATAAAGGTTCAACAGTATGGCCAGATTTCACTCATCCGAGTTCGATGTCTTATTGGGTCGAGATGTTGTCAGAAATGCACCACCTTTTACCATATGATGGAGCTTGGATTGTGAGTTTTAATTTCAAATTCTGTTTCTCCACAAAAGTTTTTTAACCCGCATTGTTAGCTATCTGCCTCGAAATATGTATTCTAATGTCTGGTATACATGTATTTTTTTATACCAAAAATATTAAAAAATTTTTTAGTACAATATTAGGCATAAATAAATTACCTTATTTTTTTTATTTTGATATATCTTTTCTTGAAATCACATTATTTCAGTACCTTGTAAACACTGTCCGAAATTGAATTTCATATTATTAATAATAACTATTAATTAATAAAATGTAAAGTTTTGAAGTTAGCATTAAAGTGTATTTGATAAGATCCTTAGAGATGCAAAAAAAAATCTTTTCAGGATATGAACGAGCCTTCAAATTTCTTGTCTGGTCCTATGTATGGGTCATGCGAACCCGAAAATTTCCCATACATGCCTCATGTATCTGGTGGTGAAGGACTTAAATCAAAAACACTCTGCATGGATGCCATACACTATGTGGGAAAGCATTTTGACTGCCACAGCCTGTATTCTTTGACTGAAGCCATTGCAACCAATTTGTGAGCACTTAAGTAATTTAGAGTAATCATTGTTACAAAAGCAGTGTACAGTTTTTTTTCTGAATTTAAATTGACCCTGGTCCAGTAAACATTAAATCTAATAAATTGTAGTCATTGTGATTACATTTTACTATATTGAATATTTGTGGATTGTCCCAAGGTGTAAACAATTACCATCTATTGCATCATAATCCATCTTGTAGTTTAAATGAGAACAAATTAAAATACAGACTGGTAGATAAACATGATTTAATATACAAAATATTGTTTCTATGGATCAATTCTATTCTTATTTCTTAAGTTTTCCCTGCATAGAATTGTTAGAAGTAAATTTGTAAACCTATCAAAAATTTTTTTTTGATATCTTATTGAATAACATAAAAGCTGTTCAATATTATAATAATTGAGTCAATGAATTTTCAACAAGTTTTTAACTCATTTAAAAATAATTTTTGATTACTATATTTATTAGTATTCATAAATACATATGTCCTGTCCATTTCTATCTACATATTTTTCACATAGAAAATGAGATGTTCAGTAAATGTGTGGGGCATATAGTATCATTCATGAATATAGGTGTTATTATTAGGAAAATATTGGTTTAGAGAAATTTTCTACTACACTAACTAAACTAAACAAGTTAGTACTCTAACTTATTTGCTAGGCAAAATCTATTTTACTAAATTGGAAACTACCTATCCTACTTGACATTTAAAATATTTCAGTGCTCTAATGGAGGTAAGAGGCAAACGTCCGTTTATTATATCACGATCCACCTTTGTGGGTTCGGGCCGGTACGCGGGTCACTGGAGTGGCGACATCGCCAGCGATTGGCACGATATGGAAATGTCGATACCAGGTTATATAAGAATTGATAAATAGAAAAAATATTTAAACACATGTCTCTTTGAAATAATTATTACTATTTGATGATTATACTAACCACTAGATCAGCTATTATTTCATCTCAAAACTAATTAGTATGCAAATTTTTATATATAATTCTCATAATTCACAGAGTTATTAGCATTCAGTCTGTTTGGGATACCTATGATGGGTGCCGATATTTGCGGCTTCCGTGGCGACACCACTCCAGAACTCTGCAAGCGTTGGATGCAACTCGGCGCATTCTATCCATTTTCTAGGAATCATAATTCTGATACTTCTAAGGTTACTATAAAATTAATGTGTTGAGAAATGTGGTGTGCATGCACATACTTTTATATTCGTAATAGATTTATGAGTACCGCTAGCAAATGCTTAAATAAAATCTTTCCTAAAGTACATAGTAAAATGTTTTTCAATTAATTACATTTTCACAGTTTAAAAGGCTGGAGATAATTTTCAGAGCTCCCAAACCTACATCATTTTAATGAGGCTAAGAAAAGGGTTCGAAGATGTTTCTATGGAAGCTGACATATCCATATGCCACCATTTTTATATTCTTAAAGTTCCGCGCGCGATCATATTAATATATATAGATAGAGGATACTTTAACGAACAAAAAATGTCAAATGATATGATATCCTAGTGTCACATTCCTGAAATATTTGGGATGTTATGGTCGTCATATGAGAAAATGATAACCATTATAAACCCAGTATTACATATACATTCCATTGTATTCAAATGACAGTTCCCAGTTTGATTTAACTAATTATTAGAAGCATCGAAGAAAAGATTTTACCAAGGCGGGAGCAGGATAGAATTCAATACAAGCATAATCGATTGTGTACAAGACAAACCGGACAGCGTACGCGCGTGATTCATAATTGTGTTGGCATGCGATGCGATTTAAATCCATAGTAATGAAGACACGCAATTTTTTAAATGATGTCACAATGGATAGTTAATAAAAAAAATTGTATTCTTCAGCCAAAGAGTTCCATATTCAAATGTAGTAATTACTTTTTAAATATTGTTGATATAAGTGACCAGTTCCAGAAACTTGTAATGTACCCCACATAATGATTTATGAACACGTTAATTGCTACAAAATAATTTTACTAAAAGGTAATATAAATATTCTTGTAGCCCCAAGATCCAGTAAGTCTTGGAGAAGAAGTGGTAGAAGCTAGTCGTGAAGCGCTACGACTGCGCTATGCGCTGCTGCCGTACCTGTACACCCTTTTCCATCGTGCTCACGTTTATGGCGAAACAGTCGCGAGACCAATGTTCTTTGAGTAAGGACTTAACTAATATAGTGACTAATTGAAATAGTAGGTAAAAATATGTATTGTGTATACACTTTTGAATATTAATTTTCATCTAATATTTTCAGGTTTCCAAGTGATACTGCAACTCATGCAATTGACACACAATTCATGTTAGGCCCATCAGTATTGATTGTGCCAATATTGAAGCCTGGACAGACTGAGGTATCAGCTTATCTTCCCATAAATGAAAGTTGGTACAACTTTAGAGATGGAAGAATCATCAATATCAAGCAAAACTTGACCGAAAACTCCACAGTTCTTATTAGGGTACTATTCCTGATTATATTTCATACAATAAGATATCATATTCCGAATCGAGCTATTGAAAATAAAATCTCAAATAATAAGCTTTTTAAGGTATTTGATTAAAACATCAGTTTATTAACTATGGAAAATAGATCAATATGTCTCAAATTATAATACTTTTAATACCTGCTCGACATTTAAGTGATGTAATTAGAATTAAAAAAGCTTAAAAATTAATATAATTTTTAAGCTTTTTAACTCCAATTACAATAGATTTTCTTGATTAAGTTGATTAAAAGAGGTATGTTTTAAGAGGGGATGACTTTTAATTTTCACACTCAGTAACATAACTGGGCTGTACACCTCGGTATAAATTTTAGTGCCAAGAAAATAGAAATTTTATATTGGCTTTATTATTTTCCATTTTGGTTGATAAGGCTCACAATGGATTCTTTGTTCTCTGCTTATATTCAGTGTTTCATTATGAACTTAAGGAGGTATAAGACGTACAGTCAAGTCAGAAAGTTTCTTCACATTGTACATGTCAGAAGTATGTATGTACCCATAGAGAATGAACTTTTCTCAAGACTATACTTCCAAAAATCAAAAATTTTAGTTGACAATAATCAACTTTTAGCATGTTAGTTAATATTTTATGAATCTTAGGATTAAATTAGATCATAAAATGTTATTAGTTAACAAGAAATTTAAGTAAAATAATAAAATATCCTTGTAAAATTAATAAGAATTCCGGCAACATAGCAAATCCAACCACGTTTGCGCATAAGTCCGTTGCGCATTCTTTCATTAACCTTTTTCATTGAAACTTTAAATTTCCCGCGCGACCCAACATTTGCGATGTTGCCGTCAACATAACTCAGTTTAGCTATGGCTGAATATTTTTTTTTAAATTTACATTTTTCAAACTTAATTATTTTTATATCTAGGTACCTTCAATGTGGTTTTATTTTCTCAATAGTTTTAGCAATTTTTTTTCTATA
Organism: Eumeta japonica; assembly: GCA_005406025.1. Taxonomy (NCBI): domain Eukaryota; kingdom Metazoa; phylum Arthropoda; class Insecta; order Lepidoptera; family Psychidae; genus Eumeta; species Eumeta japonica. Next base: position 411,433 of record BGZK01000268.1, read on the forward strand.
CAGTGAGTTTTTCAAACCTTTGTCATTATTTTTACATTATGAAATTTATAAAAAAATAAGTAGGTGTGAGACTTAGTATGCCATTACAATGTTAAATTGCCAATTTTTAATCTTGTCTTATAAAAAAAACCATCTCTCGGTCTGAAATTTTCACATATGTATTAAATATATTTTTGTTAATCATAAATTTTTTTAATTGATCTCATTATTTCGACTTAACTCCTATACCTCCTTAAATACTGGTCCAATTATTAAGTAGGTATAATATTAAATTCATGTTTATTCACATATTCTCCAAATGTACCATATAATGTAGACAGTCTATAGACTTTGTTAGTCAAGTGTCTAAGCTAAAAGTCTTAGTACAACATTAAACCTGTAATAGATTTTATTAATCGAGCTATGCTGAATAAGAAGTGATTGAAATGCTCTATTACAACTTTCACAATGTACAGCAGCAATTGAATAAATATATTTGTATTAAAGTATAAGGTCATTGAATACGCTTATTATCAATAATTATTAATCATACAGAATTAGGGATTACATTAGTAATTATATAAAACATATTTTTTCTAGGGTGGTGCCATCTTAGCCTTGCAGACGCCACCTGTGACAGGTCCCGTGACGACGACGGTGTCGCGCAGCGCACCGCTACAGTTGCTTGCCACAGGCGGCGACGGCGTTGCGCATGGCCAGCTCTACTGGGACGACGGCGATAGTATCAGTAAGTTATTGAAAGCATTTGATTGGATATATTTTTAGTCTATTGTGTTGAGACATTATTGCTTAGGATTATCAGATCAGTTCCAAGTCATGATCAAAATATATCTTTATAATGAAAAATCTAAAAAAATTATTACAAATTCAGGCACCAAATGTTATTAACATCTTTTGTGTGTGATTTAAAATTAAATTCTTCATGTTATGTTATTGCCGTGAGGAAAATGTAATCAAGTTTATAATTATTTCATGAAAACCACTCCACCGAATACATTTCGATTACATTATATATTTGAATAAGGGATAGAATATGTCTTCATGAATTGAACAACTTTTGTGAGAGAATAATTGTTACATGTTTGTGTCCAGTTACCAGAAAAAGACAGTTTGTATGTTTGTTTTATAATAAAATTTCAAGATAACATTTTAATATATTCCTCAGTTTTGGGTTTTTTATGTTAGTACAATGTGACAGCATAAAAGTATTTTCATAATTATTATTTTATTATAAACTCATGATTATTCTTTAGATGAATAAGCAGAGATCACAGATCTCCAAACAGTGACAATCTTTGCATATTTCCCTTGCTTCTGCATATTTCCCTTGCTTCATTGATATCCGTCAATAATTTCATACAAGCTCATCAGTTACGGGTGCCTAAAGTATGGCCGTTTTTTTAATATGGCATCAATTTGATTGGGATAATATTTTCCGACTTTTACATCACACAGATTCACTCTGTACATTTATTATATCTGTTTAGTTTCATTAAACTTTTCATTACGTCAAACCAACACAGTATAATTTTGCTACTCTGGCCACTATATCTTTCCAACTACACTTCTATCTCATGTCACTTTTCTTACATCTATCTCGAAGACATTCCACACATTATATAGGGCTCACATTTCCAAGTCTTTTAATTCTTTTTCTTTTACTATACTCAGCTTTTACTACTGTACATAAACACAATGACAAGACTCAATTATGGATAGCTAAACGCACTTTTCGCGAGATACTTACTACTTATAACAGCAAGCAATGCCCCATTCTCTTTATTTCCGGCATTCACTTTCCTATCAATTTGTATCATGTTTATTGTCATTAATAAACAGATTATCCGAGTATACAAACTCTTGTTTAACTGTCTCGTCTTCTATACATATGTCACATTCTGTGATGTTTTCACTTCTTTTAAACACCCATTACCTTAACCTTGTTAATGTTTATTTGCATATTACTTTTCTTAATGGAGTCATTCATTTTATTTACTATTGCCTGCAACTCGCACGCCAATGGCGCAAGTATTACTTGACCGTCGGCATACAGAAGGCATTTGAGAGTGATTGTTATTAATATTGCAAATGTGAACGTAACTCTTTCTTCTGTCATGTTTTCATGACAAAGACGGAAACCCTATTTTGATGCAATTCAGTATGAATATAGTTTGAACGCTTGGGAGATAACTTTATGGGTCTGAAATTTTTATTTAATCTTTGTAAAGAATTTCTTAGATCTTCTATTAATATTTCAATATTAGTACGAAAAATATATAAGTTACCAAATTGTTTGCACTAAAAAATCAGAGATGAATGATTCATCTTATAATAAATACGCCATCATTGCTTCTGCTATTACTTTTTATTTTTATCATAAAAAAATTCATCTTAATCATCAGCGAATATGAGGGAGAAGTTAAGAGCTGAAAACCTTTCCAAACCGAAAGAGAAAGAAATGTACTAACAATTTTTTTTTAAATTTTACACTATATACTTTTTATTAACAACAATAAGTATCTTACATCTTATGGCCATAAATATCAACTTATTTAATTTGGTTTAATAACACAAGCTTCTTCTACTACTAGAACTACTATTACTGGTCATCACAATATAGACTAGCTACATGCACTTTAAAGAACACTATACAAAAATTGTTTATTATCCTTCATCATTCACTGTTTATTAAAATAGTGTCAAGTTCTGAAGTATTTCAATCATCTTTGAGATAACATGAACAAACAAATTATAGATTAATAATAGTGATGAAACATAATGATGAAACTAGGGGTCTATCCACAAACATATCAATAAGCAAGTATTTTAGTTTATTTAGGAGAATGGGATGGATAAATGGTTACCTGAATAATATTTGAAAACCTGAATCTACTAACATTTTACTTTTCTGTTATATTAGTCGGAGCAAACGCAGATCTCTAATGAAGTATCTTTTTCTTATATGGCATGTTATTCATTAAATATAACGAAAATATGTGGATTTTCTTGCATTATTGTACTAAAATATATAAATACCAACTACTAACATGGAATATTTATATTAGTGAAAAAATTGAAATAGGAATTCAGCTCTCAAACAATCAAAATACTATGGAGGCTAGATCTTGTCGATGTTGATGATGTAGATGTTGTCTAAACTTTTTTCTTCCATCTGTTGCATTTACATGCTCTTAGATAATTTACATGACTAATAGGTAGCAACAATCTAAAAAACAAGGATGATCTGAATATGTAATTAGAATTGAGTTCTGAATAGGATTAGATGCAATAGAAAAGGAATAGATAACTTCATTGATGAGAATTACATATAGTAGGGGAGCCCAAAAGGGGATTTCAGGATTTACTCGAGCGCGGCCGATTAACATAAGGGGGCATTCTTGTACCCTGTAGAGTATCTCCAGCAAATATGTGCCCCATATATATCACTGCCCGTCAGGGATAAGGAATCAGATTAGTAAACAAAATTGATCATTTGAAATTCTCGAGTTTAATGCGTGCAGCTGCGTGTTGCATGTATTCCCTTCTGCGCGCCTTTATTCCCCTCTGAGGATGAAATAAATAAAAGTATTCTACTTAAAAAAAAACATACACTTTTTTATTTGCATGCTATTTCTTGAGCTTTTTAATAATTACGTTCAATGATTTAAAAAATAAATATATATTTTTTTAATTGTCAAATTAGGCTAATCCCTCCAGGTAATCGTCAGATTATGAGACAGCACGACTAGGTCATACAGATGGACCATATATATCTTAATCTGACGCGCTTGAGTATTTCAAAATTGCGATTTTTTTTGCACATTCTAATAATGGCCGCGCGTTTGCGTCACATCCAAATCGTCAGATTAATATACAAAAGCTTCTTTTTATGTTCACTTAACATCCCCTTAGAAAATCTGACGCGCTCGATAAATTTTTTTTTTCATTTTCAACCCTTACGTACAACCACCCCCACCATGGAAACAGTCAGATTAATATACTTACATTTTTATAAATACGTAGGACATGGATGCTATTAGGGATGGGCCGAGTACTCGTTTGATACTCGGTACTCTGCGTACTTGGCGGGTTTTTTGTTACTCGTACTCGGCCGAATAACTCGGTTATTTGATAACGAGTAACGAGTATACTTTGTTTAAGAAAAGCACTATATTTAGGTAGATATAATTAATACAATTGTTAATCAAAAAGTATTTATTAGTAATTTAGGAAATCTTTCAAAATCTGAATTAATAAAATCAAAATTATGTTAATGATTTAGGAGTAATGAGACAAAACGCGAGCCGACGACGTCTTGACCGGCGCAAACCTGTTTGAACTTGTTTACGCGCGCGAAATGCGAATTTGATTGAACCGAGTTACTCGGCCGAGTACTCGGTTGAAAAAAATTTGAGCCGAGTAAAACTCGGTACTCGTTACTCGGCGCATCTCTAGATGCTATCAATATCTAACGCGCTCGAGTATGTCCATGCAACAGTTTTTTTTTACTTTTTTGAAAATCTATAGCCGCTTTTCCCACCGATGAAAAGATATGTACTAATGACATTTTTTCTTTTTACCATCTAAGCTTCGCAACCCAATAGGTCTCTATGACGCTCGAGTAAATCCCGATTTAGCATCGTGGGCTCCCCTACTAATAGAATTACAGTGAGAATTACATACCTTACTGTGAACTATTTACATGTCATTTTTACTCATGTGTATAAACAAGCATAAAACGTAATAATTATTTTCTTATATTCATGATTAAAATTATATAAATAACATAGTACCCAATAGTCATTAGATATCAGCTGTTCATGCTCATTGTTACATCATCTTATTTATCATAAGTAATAAGTCAAGGGCTCTGAATAATATAAATATTGTCATTCATCATTTTATGGAAAAGTTTCAAGTTCTTTTTTAAATCATATAGAATTTATACTAAACTAAAATATTTTACATTAAATAAATAGTAATTAGACATTACATTTTATAAAAAATAATGTCAGTGAAATAATTTTCAGTGCCAAAAAGTGTACAATTAGAATTTGATTTTTCCATTTATTATAAAATGTACATTGTTGTTAACTTTAGGAACATTGTAGTAAGATTTTGTTTCTTTTTACAGATAGTTACGAAGAGAAAAAATTTAGCCACATTGAATTCAAAATGGTGAATGATACCCTTACCAGTTTGGTGCTGTGGTGGGGTTATGGTGTACCACCTGTCAACATGATAATCATTACATCTGTACGTTACTCTGTCAAATCTGTGGTCATAAATAACAAACCATGCAGCAAATCCTGTTCATTCACACACGACAGTTCCAGGCAGGTATTGATCATTCACAACCTGATTCTAGCTCTGGACAAGCCATTCACAATGTCTTGGAGTTATAAACATCCTCAGAAACTGTATACTCCGAAGAATAATAAACTTGGTGTAGCAAATAATACAGTAGCGTGCAAAAATTCCGACTGTAGTAATTAAGAATGATGAATTTATCATTACAATTACTAATAATATGATGTATGAATGGCATGGTTTGTGCCAAATAATTGTGTGTACCGAGCTGTGCTAGACATGGAACCTGGTGTATAGGTATTGCTCTTTATACTTAAGAATTTACTCCATCTTTATATTACCAACAATGTACTTAAGAAACAAAAGAAAACAAAAGCTTTCTCTTGTGGTATACCTTCCGCGAAGTAGGTTCCTTATCTAGGGACAGCTTGAATGTCAATGTTCCTCTATTAGAATTTAGAATGTTCGTGTCGTGAATTACCATCATTGGATAATAACCTTATGAAAAATTTGCTTGTTATTGCTATTTAGTGAAACTACTACAACATAAAATCATTAAAATCGCGAGGTAAAATATTAATTTGAAACATTTTTTGCTATACTTTGCAAAACATCTGTAAGAGTATAAATTAACATATTAAATGTTATTAAATTCATAAGAATGTAGAAAATCCAAGATAATAAATTACAGCCTAAATGGCTATTATGCATATTTTATTATTGTCAATTGAAAAATTCAAAACATTTATACAGTAAACTGTCGCAGATGCATTGTTGATATTAAAAATGGAGTATTGTACTAATTGTTTAGTAGTCATTTATGATGCCAAATTTGTATGTGAATGTACTTTAATCTTGCCCCTGTCATATTTTAAGTGATAAGTTCTTGTTATAAAACTAGTCATTAGTGATCACGCATGATACCATTAGTATACACGCACAATGTTTTGTTAATGTGAAGTTTAAAATCAACCATGGAAAGTACAAGTTTGAATTTTAGAAATTGCTCACTCTCCAAAGTAAAAATAAATAAAGTTGTTTCCTTAGTCATTAAGATTATATTTTACTTTAAGTCAATTATTTTATCATGGATTTAACACTTGATTATTAAATATCCCTTAATGGAAGTTTTTTGAAAAAAAAAATATAAACAATTTAATTTAATAAGACTGTATATTCATTTAAAATAATGTAACTACGATGTTGATCTCAAACCAATAATGAAATACTGGAATTTACTTAAGGTTGTGTGATATTTTACTGGGATTTTCTAAAATTATGTACCAATTTATGCCAAAGTATTGAATTTTAAGTCCCACTTTATTTAATGCACTTTCAATAAACCAAATTAAGCACAAACATTGTTTTATTTTATATCCATACACATTAAATTCGTTGGGAACCAGTACCACTTAATAAAAATGCTTCGCATATCATTAAACAATGGGATATTCACAATTAGGTGAAAAGTCAAACACAGCTTTAATATTTATTTATACTGTATATACTTTTGTACAAGAACTCAACCTATAAAATAAATATAGCCCACTCTATGATTACTACAATGCTATAATGCAATTAATTTTTTTATGCAGTTAATTTTTATGAAATATTGCTTAACTGCTTGTCATCACAAAATATTTTAAAATGCTTATAAAAATATTTCATATGTAGTATACATAATAAATCATTAGAGTCAACGGAATATTTAGCTATTTTTGTAGAACTATATTTTTGTCTATATAAAAGATTATTACTGATTTATTATACAAAGGTAGATCTTACATTTTCAAATAAAAAAATGAATAATCTCGACACATACTCGATATATACAGCAAGTTAATTTTATGAAAATTTTATAACAATAAATGGGATAGTAACTTTGTATTATCTTGTAATTTTATTTAAATAATAATCCTCTATATAGATACATATAATACCATATATGTCATTCTGTAAATTATGTAATTCTTAAAATTACTCATGTAAATGAACAAAATAATTATGAGAATAATTTAACACAACAAAACTTTATCAACTTAGAACATCTAACATAAATAACTTCATTAAATGAAGTAAATAAAACTCATATACTATGTATGTGTTTCTTCTGTGTCAGTCTTCAAAAATGTTTGGTATTGCTCTTCTGACATAAGATCATTGAGTTCTTCTGGTTTAGATAACTTTATTTTAAATAGCCAGCCTTTATCATAACAAGAAGAATTTATCAAACCAGGTTTGTTTTCCACATCTTTATTTTTCTCTGACACATTTCCAGACAATGGTGAATATATCTCGCTAGCTGCTTTCACACTTTCCAAGGCTCCACATTCGTCACCAGCCTTGAGTTCAGTACCTGGGTCAGGCAACTGAGCAAACACGACATCACCTAAGGATTCCTGTGCATAATTACTTATTCCTACTGTCCCAACATTATTCTCTACAACTATCCATTCATGGCGATCTGTAAATTTTCGAGGGACTTTAGTACTGAATTTATGCCTTAATTCGCAGTATGACTGTTTAAAATTGGAGTGAAAACTAGTTCGTGCTATGTATTGTTTTGTTGCTTGAAAGATACACCTTTGTAGAGCCATCTTAGTTGAATCTGGAAAAAATAAAATTACACACGAGTTATTATTTTTGGTTAGATATTTATATGCATTTTAAACCTTTTTAAATACTATTTATCAAGCCTAGCCTAAACACATTAAAATTTCATCTAATTATAATAGTTGTTTGTATTCATAGATTATTAAGATTAATGAACGAATAGAAATAGCTGAAAAACAAATAAGAATTGTTTTATTGTTTTCTAAATATAAATAATATTATAATGTAACCATTTTGTTTTACCACACAAGGAAAACAAAATGGTTACATTATAAACTCTGAAATTTTCTTGACATACCTAATATATTGAACAAATTATAAAGTTGCAACAAGTTATGTATATTACTGTATGTTGCATATAACTACATCATCATATTTTAAAATTTCCAAATTAAGAATTTTATTTCTCGAAATGGTAATGTTATTGAAAAGATCAAACTATTACCATCATTTTCATAAATATGGAATTCACTTCTTTTTTGTACAATATTTATGTAACAAAATATAAATAATTAATATTTTACCTTTAGTTCTTACACAAAATATATAATGATCACACAGTTTAAACCGATTAAATCACAACTCAAAGTCGAAGACACATCGTACACTATCGTTTTGAAGTGTTTTAATTACTGCACACACAAAGAAATGACTGATATTTATAATAAGAGAGATAAATGGTCATTGCTGCTCCAACAGATAACGTGAACTATTGAACTCTCTAATTAACTCATGTCAAACATCTCTGATTAAGAATGGAAATATGTAACTATTAACTATAATGAAATTGTGTATTCTACTACAGGTTTTTATATATGTAAATTTTTATTTATATTATAATGTTTTATATATATAGAACTTTTATAACTCTTTCCTAATCGAAATTAATATATTTTAATAAAAACCATAAAAAAAATAGTTCATAGAACACAATAAAATATATTTAAATTTTAAGTATATTTAAACAGTGGAGCTTAATCTGGTAATCTGACTTCTGTCTAATCCAGCGCCTCCAAATCCTACATGCCTACAACATGTGCTTTCATTCAACAAATTTCTCAAACAGGCTATGCCACCACAAATTTTGCTTGACGCATATTGTTTTAGTTTGGAATTTTGAATGTGACTGTGGTAACTACCTAACAGATGTTCATTGTTTACTATCTATTTATTCATTGCACATTACATATTGTAATCATCTTCACAAATCCAAAACATTGGCAAAAGCAAAAACAAAACATTGGCAAATAATGAAAAAAAATACATATTTTGAATTGCTTAAATCGCAATAAATTTTTCAGTAGTTTGGCAAATGAATATGACATAGGCTGATCCACAATTTATGAAATAAAAAGAACTACAAGAGGTAGTATATCCTACATATAGAATTTTATCACTTAAATATGTAATTTGTTGAATTACAAGGTACTTAGTTTCAAAAAATTCCCAACTTTAGGGGGTATGTGACTACTCTATAATTAGTCAAAATAAATATCCCAACATTGCTTTGAAAATCTTGTTGGATTACCGAAGGTCAACCTTACTCTGTGACATAGTCAAGTAAAAATTGCGAAGCATTTACCGATTTTACCGAATACTAAAATGGTAATATAAAAAGATTTATGATAACATACTTTGATATCTGTCCCTTTGAATCAATAATGCGCGCACATGCTTATTATGGACATATATAGTTATTACAATATAATCGTGTTGATTGTGACTGAAGTACAATTTTTCTCTACAGAGGTAGAGACTACAAAATTTTTCCAAGTTAACAATTATTGAGAATAACTTGAGGAATAACATGAAGCATTAATAACTATTTGCTTTAATAGCATTATCTATTGAAGTAGAGCTACCTTTGAAAATGAATTATAGATCTTTAATAGGGAGTTTTAACAAATTGCAAGTCTAGAGGTAATTGTTTTTGTAAATTTGAAATTGTTGTTACATTTTTAATCACCCGGTTATTGAGGTATAACCCTCTCACAATCTTTTACATCAAAATGAAGCATTTTGTACTAAAGCCCTCCACGCTGGCAGTTGAGTTGGAGCTTTTTTTTTTATATATGACAACTGTGGTGTTAAGTTGATAATAATAAATCTAAATACACAAATTTTATAGGTCCACTTTGAAATATTAAAAAAGCTCATGTATAAACAATTTTTCCATACTTAGGTCAGTTCATGTTATGCTAACATATTTTACTAAGGTAGAGCATATTTAAAAAGTATAATATGAATAATAGAATTGTGTTTTTTTAAACTTGTTGATATTGCAACCTTAAATTATTTCATAACCCTTGAATATCCAAACCATCCAATATCTTTATCCACTAGTCTTAAAAATACTAATATCTTTCATTACATCTCATCTATCTTAGTTAACATTTTCTATGGCAGTGAAGATAAAAATGAAGAATTAAGATAAACTGCAATTAATAAATTTTGTTTGCATATCATGTTTGAAACCAGATTTCCAAAAATCAATAAAAGCAAAATAAGCACATGCATTTCATTGGGTTAAACATTTATGTCAAGGCTTAAAAAGGGCACCGAAAGAAAAAGAAAATTTTCAATAATTGCTTTTTACTCTATGTACCCTATTTTTTTTATGGTCCTAGCAGACAACAAACCAATAGTATTATTACGTATTAACATGATAAGGCCATTTTACTCTGGGAAGCGACCTCTAGCGATTTGCGAAAAACTGAAAAAAAGACTAATCATTTCTTTTTTGTTGAATATAATCTATTTTTTTCGTTGTTTCGTTGGATGCAGGATGCTACTAGTATTGAGAAATGTTAATATATTTGGTTTTAAAGTTGACCCCGACTGATCTATGGTGTGAAAACTATTCTTAATATTTTGCAGTTTTTCTCCAAAAATTGGAGGAACTTGAAATCAAGATCAAGTGACCGTATCATTTATTATTAGTGCTGGAGTTCTTTATTCGATGGAACCATAAAAGGGATATATTATGCAGGGGAAAGGTTTCCAAAAAATCTGCTAATCCAGCTACTGGTTTTCACCTTCCAATTCAACAAGAATTGATTCAACAGCTAACTGTACCTAATCATTTAGTACTATTGGCATAATGAATCAGTTGAAACCATTTAGTGTTCTGCATCTGATTGGATCCAAAAAAATAGGTTATGAAAAGTAAAAAACTACTCAATTCAATTTTGGTGTTCCCTTCTCTTAAGCTTAAGCTGCAAACAAAAATTTATTTTCGAAAAAAATATGTAACAAACTTTGGCAATAACTGTTTTATTTTACCGCCTAACTTTGACAACTTCAAAAAAAATGTTTGTATGTACTACCTAATACCTTTAGAATATGGCCTCAAACCCCACTTTAAAAATTACTAATATAACATATGCGAAAAAGAATAAAAAATCAGTGTAAATATTTGTTATACTTATTATAAGAAATAAATAAATGTATTAGAAACATGAACGGGCGAAGTTTAGCAACACATAATTAAAGTCTTTTCTAACTTTATTTTGTAAACAACAGGTGTGAAAACTTTTTTTCGACAAACTATCAAATGAAGCAGGTAATCCATTTAGTGATTTCAATAAGATAATCTATACTAACCTATTAAAACATATATAATAATATTTCATTACACTTTGCTACAAATTATTAAAAAGTACTTATTTAAATGCCTTTTTTAACTGTATAAATTAAATTTCCAAAAATTGCAAGTGCCAAATGTACAAGGAATTACTACTACAAACACAATTCTTATTTGTTTTTTAATCTTTTTATACGCACATTATTTCATTATAAGTTGTAATTAATCACTTATACAATAGCTAAATAGGCATAGGAGGTTACCTTTGAGTATTATAAACATTGCAAAATTAATTTACAATGGAATTCATAATTTCGAATGCTTTGGATACAAGTCCTTCTGCCATAGCTGTTTACTTTCCACAATGTTGCCAACACTTCCTAAGATCTAATTTTCATTTATTGAAAAAAAATTACCGGTTGCCGTTTCATGAGTGGTAACAGTTACTACATCGGTAATTACTAATATGACATTGTAATTTCATAAATAGTTTGATTTTATATAATTATATATATTTTAATTGCACTTGCTAAAACAGTATGAGTAATATATAAAGCATTATATCAAGGGTTGTCGTTGAAAAACTCTAATTTGATCAATCAATTTTTTGGTTGTTATATCAATTTTTAGTTTTTGATTTAGGTCATGGGGTCAACATTAGAGTGGACAGAGCATTTTGGCATGGCTAGTTTCAGTTTAATTCTAACACTGAATTTAAATACAAGAAGAGAGAAAAATAATAAAGTTAACATCATCGCGTTAACCGTTAAACTAAAACTCGTGTTCAATTTCGGCCGAATAGAATAGAACTGTATTTCTCTTCAAATTTTTTTCTATTAAGGAATTGTAATGTTTCTTTTCTTAAACTGGATTCAATAACACAAATATGTTTTATTATCAAGTATATTGTAAGTCAAAACGAATAATGAGGCCAGAAAATTTCATTATTATTATTTAAACGCTTTATTAAATTTTGACCTTTTTTTTTAAATATACTAGTTTTTATTAATTATAACCGTTACCAACGTTATAAACAAAGGTGAAGTTCTATGAAATGCATATTACGTTTATTGAATATAATGCTTTGTTTAATATAAATAGTGTTAGTTATAATTGAACGAGGTCTGATTTGAAATAAAGACATATCATAAAGTAAAAAATAGAGTGTACGCGTACGGGCGTTAAAATTACAAATCGTCGCCGTAGAGTGAAGACCTCGTAAGTACAATTTCGTCACATTTTTTTTTTATTACGTTTCTGGAAACACGATAGTAAAACTTTCATTGTAGAATAAGGAAACATGATTTATTTTATTAGATAAAAAAAAAAAAAAATACGCTTGGTATAAAAATTTTACAAGGCGCAGTTTTTTTTCCCTCCTGAAAAGGTGCATTTTTAGTACTTACGAGGTCTTCACTCTACGGCGACGAAATGTGTAAATAAGTTCCCAACAAAATAAAAACTATTAGTCAGTCACTGAAGATTGCCGTCAGATGAAAACTGCCATCTACAAAATAACATTTTGTTTTTGATTCGCAAATTAATTGTAATATCAAAATGAAAATGACATATTTTCTAAATTAAAATCATTTACACTAGTCTGGTTTTAATACCTATCACCACTCGAGTAACGCACCGGTGACTCTTCTAGGATCCGCACATGTCCATGAGCGGTGGTGATTATTACTGTTTGGTAGTCTGCATGCTCGTTTGCTCCTAAAATCCCATGAATAAAATAATTTTATATTTTTTATTGTTTAAAATGTATGATGAGTTGTCCAAGCCCAGTAAATTTGAAATAAAAGTTAATGTGGATATTAAGCTTTAAAATGAAAAATTTAAGATTTTGATATAAACAAAACAACAATAATGTTATAATTATTTTTTATACCACTTTTCAGAGGCAAACGAGCGTGTGAACCACTAGAGAGATGCAATGATACGGATCATACCATTCATAACCAACGCCCATGAATACTTACAAATTTAGCGTTGTAACGGAACTTCGCCTTCGTCTCCGTTACTGCGGAAATTCCGCAAGAAATCGTACCTTCGCATTTGGCTTCACCTCCGTACTTTTTTTACGGAATTACAACAGAGGTTATTTACGTCATAACCATAGGGTAATAATACGCGAGCAGCGACGTTCGGCTCGCCGACGACTCAACTGTCCTACAGTTGCGCGCGAAATTATCAAGAATCAACGGTTACACGGTTTTTAGAAATAGATAATAAATTTGCAAAATGCAAAACCTATGAAAAAAAATATTCAAGTAAAGGTAGGACTACAGCGTCACTTAAAGGTTATTTGAAATCTATACATAAAGAAAAATATGCAGAACTATGTAGAGCAGAAAAAAAAAGAGAACAGGGGAAATTAAAAGAGATTACGTCCGTTACACCATTACAACAAGCAAAAAGGCAGCTGTCCATAGAAGAATCCTCAAAATAAGTAATCAAATTTGGGATATATCACATCCCAAAGCAAAGAAAATGGACGATATGATCGGAGGAATGATCGCTTTACAAAATCTTTCGTTCAATTTTGTCGAAGGCATTGGTTTTCGCCGTGTTAACGGCTTTGCCAAATTATCAATTAAGAGGGCGTCAGTTTTTTACTGACCATGTATGTGATGAAATATATACCAGAATAGTTTCTAAAAATGAACAAATACTCAAAATATTTTTGAAACTAGCTTTCACCATGGATATTTGGTTTGAACCTAGTGCTAGCGTGTCGCTTTTGACCCTAATAGCTCATGGGATTACTAAAGATTTTACATGTTTATAAATTGTTTTGAAATGTTGTTCACTTCAAGGCCGACACACCGGTGATATAATTTGCGACAATTTCAAAATGATGCTGCCGTATTGGAACATCCAGGACGAGCAATTGCATTGTTTTATTAGAGATGGTGGATTAAATATAGTCAGGGCAATACATTTGGCCGATATTCTTAATGCGAGTTGCACAGTTCATCAACTGCAACTGTGTGTTCGTTCTGCGTTCGAAACCCTTGAAGTGAAGAACTTAATCACAAAATTCAAGAAGATATCAGGACATTTTAGTCATTCACAGATAGCTCAAGATGAGCTGACTAAAATTCAAACCGAGTAAGTTAATCAACCTGCACTTTGCGTTATTCAGGACTGTGTTACCAGGTATGTTTATAAATATTATGCATATATTATGATTAGCGTTTTGCTCGCGGCTTTGCTCGCGGCTTTGCTCGCTCAACCATTGCATATTAACATTTAGTAAAAAAATATTTAATTTATTATAATATTATTATAATTTTATAAAACTTTTTTCAATAAGAATAATATAATTAAAATATATTTGGTGTGAATTCTAGTCTGACTGACATCTTGACAAATAGTAGTGAAGGTGAAGAGGAAACTGAAAATGACAGCAACAATAATAGCCTAATGTTATGGAAATTACTTATTAACGAATATAATAAAGAAAACCGACTCAAATTAGATGATGAGCCTTTATTGTGGTGGAAAAATAACATTAAATATAAAGATGTTTCTCCCATCGTCCGCAGTTACTTGTCGGCGCAGTCAAGTTCAGTACCAAGTGAACAATTATTTAATTCAGCTGGTTTAATTTATGAACCGCTTAGAAATCGTCTGGAAGGTGACAAAGCCGCAAAACTGTTGTTTGTGAAATTTAATTTGCCTCTCCTTAATTTTAATTACTAGAAGTAAATGTTTAATTAAGTGTACTATGCGTGTACCACGTACATATTTCAAATAAAGATTATTGACTTGCAATAAACGATATTTTACTATTTTTTAGATATTTTACTATTTCTTTCATCTCCGTCTCCGTTAATCTTCGCATCCGTGAAGGCGAAACTCGTTGCTTTCGCATCCGCCTCCGCCTTCGCTAAGAAGGCCTCCGCTATAACCCTATTCACAATCATTGAACAGTTAGTAAGCAACGCTCTTACGAAACAGATATACATATGGGTAAGTATTTCCCATGTATGTTTATTTTAAATGCGTTTATTTTGGGGTGGAATTTTAGAGTGTAATAAATCTCATTTTTTTATAATTTATGATCTATAAATAATTTATTGACGTATTTCTATTATGGGCATTCTAGACGGCTAATCGAGTTCGGGCGTTGACGAGATTTATTTCTGCGATCAGTGCATTTACAAGTGAAGTGCGATAAATTACAAGCGTTTAAATAAATCCGTAGAGACTGATTGTAACTCTATTTATGAATATATGTCTTCTGTTTTTCTGCGTGTTTTCTTTTCATTTATTATTAATGCTCGAATCCGCGATAGGGTCATTACCTAACAAATTTTACTTTACAAAACAATTTAATAAAAAAAATACGCTGTGCATATTTTTCTTCATTCTTTTGATGTGGTTAATCAGGCAACTGATAATCGATTTCATTATTTGTATTATTTGCAGATAGTCAGTTATTGAACTGATTCCTTTTCAATTTTTAAGCGGATTTCACAAAATCTTTTACAGTTGTAGTTAGTTAATCTTTATCCGAAAAAATCTCAGTATTGACGAATAAAAAAAAACAAATTGAGCGTTAGTAAATTTTGTGTATTATTAGACACACTATCGCTGAACACTATCACTAGATGGTGTAAACTTTATTTCTATTTACACCATTTAATTCAAGACAATACAGATTATACGAGATCTTTTATAAACACTGTTACCTATAGTATTCTATCTAGTTTAATGAAAGACACATTAAATGATTATTATATGTGTTTGCTTGTTTTGTATTGCGTATCAAATTTTAATTATCCCACTGCTAAACTACCATTCCACAAATTTATTATTTTAGTATTTCACACTAGATGTCGTCTGCGGCGCCACTCGCGAACACACTTTCTTAGGAGTTATTTTAACAATAGTAAACAAATTCTTATACCACATTTTATTTAGGTCGGTTCAACTATTACAAAGATAGTTATAATTATTAATTTTAACTAACCATAAATATAAATAAATTAAACATAAAATAAGTTAAGATAAGAAAAGCATTTTTCTGGAATAAAATATCTGCACTCTTTGGTATATAAGTATTAAATATATAAAAATTCATTTCCTATTTACTCGTAATGTACCAGTATTACAGCGTAGAACAAGGATAAACTAACAACAAACTTTCGCATTTATCATATTGACAAAGAGGCTTATACCTACTTGTTTGTTGAAACAATTAATGTTTAAAACATTGTTAGTGTTAACCTTTACACTGTTAATCTTTTTAAATAGTTCGATTTACCCTACCAATTTTGTTACCTAAGAACTGAAATGTCAAAAGTTAAATTTTTGAAATAGTAGTTCGTCAATATAAAAAAGCGATGCAAACGTTTCACGTTACGGCAATTGACAACGAGTACGAAATGATTCCAATGGAGCACAAAATATTGTTCCAATGATGCATGAATGTTAATTTTGGTAATGTTATAATGTTGCAGGTAATATTTCTAAGACGTTCATAAGAACGTCTAAATAAAATATCCCTAAATATTATAAAATATCCCTATATCCTTTTTTTACGTTGCTCGCCCAATTGAGGAACTATTACAACACAACACTAGAGAGATATTGTCTTCCAATATCATAAAAACATTGCACTAATAAAAAATATATTAATAATATTTGTACTAATAAAACTCGTGAGGTGTCTTAGGGACACCCGGTTGGAAGGAAATTTCTTTCGATGTATGTAAATATATTTTATGAATTGAATAATAACAATGAAATTAATTGAAACATTTCGAAGTAATTCAATAAATAATAATATAAGTGAACAAATGATGAGAAATATATGTAAGTTGTAAATAAAAATTTATTTTTATTAATTATTAAAATTCTAAAAAAAATAAGGCAAGGAGACAGAGAGTTTGAGAAGTATATTTTAAGGAGTAGTAGACTTATGAAAAAAAGAGAGAGGAAGAGAAGAGATCGAAAAGTATACATTGAGCCTTATGCAGTTTTATTTATTATACAGAGGTCAGAATTTTTCGTTGCGGTTAAACTTTTCTTCGTGTTGCTCCCATCCGCCGAGCGCCTGAGTGTAACGTACGATAAGAAACTTCGTTTGAAGAAACTAAGTGTCGTATCTACGCATCTGTGCGAAACTATGGAAAAGTAGTTCTGAAATGAACTATCGCACTTTCGTTAGAAACCAAGAGTAGCTCAGTAAAAGAGCTATTTATTCGCACGCCACACCATCTTCTGAATGGTAGTACACGTAGATCGTTCCTCCGCCACTACACGTTCCGAACGCCGCACTGATTTACGAGACATGTCCACATGCCGTACCGCCCAAAAAGCGATCACTGATCGACAGACGCTGCAGTTTAAATATATTTATACTTCATATTTAAATTGCAGCGTCCGCAGGCGAGTTAGATCGATGGACTTGACGGCGACCGTGCCATTTCCAAATAAATACCTTTCGTACCATAAAGTAGTTATTTATTAAATAAAAACTTTTAACAAAAAAAATCATTTTATTATGATAATATGTTCTTGCACATGAAATGAATTAAAATAACTATTTTTTTCAAGTTCTTAATATTATATGATATAATGAAAGTATCTTTACCGCTTTTTGATTGTCAATAATTTCGATACGAGAGGCAATGTTTCTCTTAAACTTGAAGATAATATTTTTCAAAAACCGTGTTTATCACAAGAAAGTATTCTGGATGTCTATTTAGTCGCAGAAGAGTTAATTGCAATATTCTTGTAGTGTTGGTAATTTTATGCCATTTAAATGACATTCCAGCAACATTTTAGCTATAATTTGTGCTCTTAGAGTTATTATTTAGCTCGCTGCTATTTACAATGGAAAATGTAAATATCTAAAAAAACATGTAAGCAGATTTTTTCCGAAACGATTTCTATGTATTTGATAGGGATAGGATTATTTTATTGCAAGGTTAATGATAAAAACCCAAAGGATTGAACTGCTCGCTTATCAAATTGTTTCATATTATTTGTATTTAGTTTCATTGAACAGTCATTTTTTTTTTGTAGTTTGAGCAAACCCTGGATTTTATGACCATTATTCTCAGAGTAAATCAGCATTGGAATGTTTGGTAATATTAGACGAGTTTAATAATGACTTATTTTAAGTATGATTCTATTATCTATTAAATAAAGACATTTTTGGTTGATTATTGTATTAAAGTTATATTTACGTTGCAATTATTGATTTTAGAATTTATTTACAGTTTGCTTATATTGAAATTATGATACACACACATTGTATGAAATGTGGTAGTATCGATACATCTAACCATTGAATATCATCTAACTAATCGTACAACTAAAATTGCACGAAATGAATAACACTAACGACTATTTTTTAACATTATCCTTCATATGTAATCCATAATAATAAGTGTTATTAATTATTATGAATGCAAAATTGAGTGTTAATCGATTCAATCGCATACGTTTGTCAATGTCGTGCAGTGTATAATCACCCTAACGTGAACTTAGTAACAGTCCAATGATTCGACTACACGGTACAGTACGATATAATGATTGTATCTGTTTATTTACGTACGACATTTGCTTGCGATATTTTAACAAGGAAGTAGAAAACTATGCAGCGAGACGTTAATTCAAAACTCATATCATTGGTTAAAAGACATCCATGTTTATATGATCATACTTTACCTGAATATTCAAGGAAGGAAGTTACGGATGATATATGGAAAGAAATTGGAAGTGAGCTACACTTGCCAGGTATTTTTTTTGCATGAAATTATATGTCACAGTGTTTAATTATGAACGTACGTTTTGTAAATGTAGAACGTAATTTACTTTATGATTTTGAGATTTTTTTTATTATGTATTATAATTTTGTTTTAGTAGGTAAGTGCATGCCTACGCGTCGATTTATTTTATTCAAAAGATTTGCAGTTTAATTATAAATACAATTTTGCTATTTCTGAAATTCAGTACGAAGATAATTTAATATCAGGGAACCGACTTAGGTGTTTGTTTCTTTCTTTTCATTAGTGTGTTTCATCATAGATCCACAATAGTTAAACTGATTTTAATGAACTTAAATTTACTAATAGAGCACACTATTAGGCGTAATATGTAAACTATTATTTGTTTATTTATCTGTCTGTTTGTCTGTATGTTTACTCATGACTCGACAATGAACTAACCAATTTTGACGAAATTTAAGAAACTCATAGAAGTCAATGTCACATGAAATATGGGTTAGGTACTGTTTGTCCTTTTTTTTGTATGTTTATCTGCATGACTCCTCATAACTAGAATATTTAAAAATCGTTAATATTATATTATTTTATCTCCCATGCTTATTGTTATTTTTTGTTTAGAGAAAAAGCGGTGTTAATGTTAGCGATAAGGATTAAGAGGGAGAGGGAGAGAAAGATATGGTGTGAGAGGATGAATTAGTGTGAAAGCAAAAGTAAGAGAGAGTATCAAATCCCCTTTTAACTATATGATAAATAATAATGGATTAATAATCAAAAAATCATAGTAAATTTAAAAAACGATAGGGTTTTTACACTGCATCTTTTGTCAGTACTATATTCTATTACTATGTCGTAATGGAGGGATTTGCTCAACGTCACGGTTAGCGGTCACACTCTGTTATTGATGGTCAATTCTATTCCGAATTTAATTCAGTAATGTTACATTACGTTTTTACGTAACGGTTATAGGTCATTTTTGAATGGTAAATGTTAATTCAGTGATTTAAGGGCCTAAAGCCCTCGACCGGAACCGTTAGATTTATAACAACCTTTCGCGGTTTTTACCAACCCCCTCCACTACACGTTTTATAAGCGTCGTCTATTATGTAATCTATTACACAAGGTAATAGGTAATATTTTAGTTATTTTTGCCTTTTCCCGGGGCAATCCGTCACCTATGACGTTTTTACGTCGTGGTAATCCGGAAGAGTTTCTATGACCTTCCCGCCGTTGGCACCCCCTGTGCCTTCTGGCCATTTAGATGAAGCCTACACAGCCTACGGGCTAAAAAAACAGGAGCCTTAATGCTTCAGTGGGTTTTTAGTCCGTGCGAGTCGGACACACTCCGTGCGCCCGGGCGCACGGATTGCCCATGACGGGTTTTTCGGCTCCTTCTCTTTCGCACGGGGAGAAATACAAAAAAAATATGTATCGTAATATTACAAATATCATACTTTGTGACGATGTTTCGTTGTTTTGTAACTCAGTTGCGTATAAGTGGCTGGACGGATTTAAATGAAATTCAGCGCAGTTAGAATATTTTCTGGAATAAACTTGCGCAAATTTTATACCTCTCATTATTGCGTACAAGAAACTGGAATGAATATCGAAAGCGGGATCAATATCGAGCAATAACGCGATTGGATAAAAAAGGGACACTTGATCGGAAATAGAATAAGGCCGAATTGGCAACAATCATTAAATTAGAACTTAAATCAAAAACAGGATCGGACTGTAGTAAGTAGTAAGATTACCCCATATATAAAGTGACTAATTAATTATTTGAGCAGGCACGCAGAGCCACGGACAAAAAATCTTTTGTGATAGATCATAAGACACGCTAATTACGGGTAATAGTCGTAGTTAGTGCTTCTTTGCATTAATGTTGTTATATGTTATAAATAAAAATTGGTGTCTGTGTTTGTCTCGACTAAGCTCTGAATTGACTGAATAGATTCTAGGTTTTTGCATATCGGTAGATTATTTTCTTTGAAGACAAGATAGTATACTTTGTGTTAAAAGAATAATTGTATAAAAACCAAATAAACAGTAGTAATATCCAAGAAAAAATCACGATTAGTATCGCTACCAACACGATAATTGAAATTAGAACCGGGATGGCAATTTTGAACAGGATGGAATCGGAAAACCATCATTGCAAAATTTTGATTTACGCGCAGCGAAGTGAGCCGAAAATGGCTAATATAATGAACGAAGATAATAAATTTAACTGTTATTTTTGAGATATTCAACAATGATTTTAGATTAATATTGTAGGTAAATTCGTGTCAATATATTCGAATAATCTAAAGTTTCATGTTACATATTATATATTTCATATAACAGCGATCGCTTGCGTCACGAATAAAATGAATTTTATTTTGGTCTCCATCAAATCTCTATCTCGATTTAGATGCTAATCTAGATACTGCTTTAATCGAAATGCTGTTCCTAATTTAAATTTCAATCCTGATTGCATTGATAATATGATTTCACTTAAATTTACGCATATAATAAAATAGTAGAATTCAGTTTATATAGACGCTGGAATGAGTACCAATAGACGATAAATTCGAGATCTGAACTGCTATCCCGCTTGCTCATTACTAAAGTAAAAGAGATGACGGACCAATGTCATTGACCATGACTTAATCCACGTGCAAAGTAACGAAATTAATTATAAATCCAAAATTATTCGATAACTAAAAAACCTGAAATAAAATCAATCAATAAAAAAAAATAAAGCCGTCTCCAAAAACAAACTTGAATAATTTTCGAAACATTCTTCGAAAACAACTTAGTAGATTGTTTATGGAGTCGGTTCCAGCTAAAGCAGGGCAATAAAACATATAATTTATAAACATGAATATGAAACGTTAAATATTGAGTAAAAAAGGAGATCTGGCGAGACGTAACTGTGTCTGATTTATCTTTAGCTGGAACAGACTCCAAAATAGCTAATAAGTTATTTTGAGATCTGTTTAAAAAATTATATAAGTAATTATATTTATAAGTATAATTATATTTTTGGAAGCGGTTTTAATTTTTTTTTCTCATGTTATCTTTGTATTATCGTCCCCTCTCCGTTTTTCATACATACCTTCCATGTATAGATAAACTGAATTCTACTATTTTATTATATGCGTAAATTTAAGTGAAATCATATTATCAATGCAATCAGGATTGAAATTTAAATTAGGAACAGCATTTCGATTAAAGCAGTATCTAGATTAGCATCTAAATCGAGATAGAGATTTGATGGAGACCAAAATAAAATTAATTTTATTCGTGACGCAAGCGATCGCTATTATATGAAATATATAATATGTAACATGAAACATTAGATTATTCTTCCCTCAAGAAGAACAAGCAAGAAACTTAAGGGTAGTTCTTTTGTAATTTGCTCATACGAGTACGTAGCCAAAACAAATACAAAACCATTAAGAACGAAACAACCCGGTAAGAAGTCGTGCCGCTTATCCCCATGGATATTTGTCTTCTACATATCAGAAATTGTATAACCCTTTTTTACTGAGTGATTGTTCAATAATTCTCTTAAATTTATATAGGGTTAAATCTTGTATATTTACAGGAACCTTATTGAATATGGCGCACATAGAGCCCTTTAAATGAATTTTGTGACTTTACTTAGTTGACTAACAGGTGAAATCAGTTTATTTTTATTTCTGGTATTGAGCTTGTGTCGACTACTGTTTCTTTTAAACATATTTAATTTTTTTTACGTATAATAAATTTTCATAAATGAATCAAGATGCCAGGGTTAAGATTCCAATTTCCTTAAACTTATTTCTTAGAGATGCACGAGGTCCGAGCTTGTAAATCGCACGAACGGCCCGCTTCTGCAGCACGAAGATTTAGTATAGTTTTATCGTTTCTTAAATCTTGTTATGTTTTTTGAAATCCATATCGATATTCAACAAAAACTTTGTTTTCGTTTATACGTTTACTTTTTTTGCATCTTTAATAAATTTTTTAGTTAATAATCTAAATGTAGTCATCGGCGACCTAGACTTGAATTAATCCTTAAATTTCTTAGAATTCAACTTTCCCAACAAAACAGCGTCTAAAAAAAATTGAAAGTACTGCATACCCTTCGTTAGTCGAAGTCCGAAATAGACGGTTGGGATTGGTCCAAGCCAGGCGGGCTATGATTGGTCTACAAAACAATAATAATAATAGAATCATTCGATTTCTTGGAAATAAATATTGAAATCACTATTCATATATCATAATGAACAAACAGGCACCGAGGTAATCCGTAAATGTTACAGTTGTCACTTATTGTCCAAAATTGTAACTTGTGAAGTAAATCCAAAATAATATTGATTCATGCGTCAACACGAATTTGAAAGATTTATCCATAGTAAAACGGAAAAACCGTACACGCTTTAAAAATTTTGCTCTTGTATCCCTTGAAATGGTTGAACAATATTTTAAAATTCTGTATAGTTTAAATTTTTCAATTTAAATTTTAAACAAATATATATGATTTTTATCAAGTTTTACTATCGTAATAGATTAGTTAAAAAAAGTTTACAAACGAGCCTTATTGTTTTTATTTCATATTCATAAGTACTTTCTCTACTAAACCCTACATGATAATAACGTTGGTGACGTTATTCGTAGATCACGATATCTTGATGAAAACGTTCTGAATGCGCCTACATGTTTTCAAATGTATCTGAATAGGTATGTAGCATATATACTTTAAAACACACCATGCAACCCATTGTTTTAAAGTTTTCTAATATTTTTTCAACTAGCTCTTCATCATTTTCAACTTTGTTATTCCTTGAAAATCCAGAGATTACAGCTTTAAAACTTTTCTAACTTTCTTTTTAAACATTAGTAAATAATTTTTGAAATTCTTCACTAACAATTTTTTTTTTTTAATTTGTGGACTAACAAAAATTCGGCTTTAACCTTTTCTTCCGACAACGTTGGATTTTTATTAATATCAGAGTTTCAGAAATTTTATCTTGTTTTCTTTTTAAAAACTGTTTTGTAAGCCCCTACTTAATGTGTAAAAGCGGCGTTCATACATATTCAAGTTCAGCAATAAGTTCACATTTTTAACTTTCCGTTATGAAAATTTTTATAAAATTGGAAATTTACTGTTTTCACACCAATTTTAGAAAAGCGAGTTTTCACCAGATCATGACGTTTTAAGGTTTTAGGAATCTATTTCGACCATTTTCCGAGTAACGTCTGCTGTGTGTGAGTGTGTACGTGTATGTAAACCTGTCATGACATTTGAAAGGATTAACCAATCGAAACGTAGTTTGCGACATTAAAGGAGTACACTTAACTTAGACTTCCTGAAACTTGGAACTAGTTTCGCCATGTAGATTTTGAGGAGTCTCAAAAATTTATTTTTCAGAAAAATGTTGTTGTGAAATAACTTTTAGATTACTACATTGAACGACACCAAAATCTATTCAGCTCTTTGGCTACAACCAGATGCATCGACTGCTGCAAACTATATAAAGATCAGTTGATTTCCTCAAGAGATATCGTTGGAGAAAATTTAAAAAAACATGTTATTTTATTAATTGCACTACATGTAAATTCTAAAATCTATCCAGCTATTCTCTTTAGAGAAGAATGTTGATCGTTTTAAATACATCACAATTGGTTGGTTTGCCTAAAAGATATTGATGGAGAAATTTGTTTAAAAAGTTTTACTTCAGAATATTTTTTAAATTACTCTACCGATGAATTCTAAAATATAATCAATTCTTCTCTTTAAAAAACAGACTCTTCAATAAACGTCTATCGCTAATATCGAGTAATGAACTCGGTAATTTACTAGTAATATGCTTTTGAACGTTTGAAGCTCAAAAATAGTGAAAAGTTTCAGTGACGGCCTGCAGGGTCAACCTCTCAAATTTTAAGCTCAAAAACTCATAGACAATATATGTATAAGTCAAGGACCTTAAAGACATATTGATACATATTATAACGAAAAGGTTTAGGGATGCCCTACATGGTCAACGGTTTGACAGATTTAACTATTTGTTTTCCCACAAAAAAATATCATCTAAGCATTTTTTGCTATGGCTACGAATAATACGTAGAGCCCAGGGTTTGTCTAGATCGGAACAAGGCAGCTGAAGTAGGCTTCGTAGGATTCATAAGGCTTGTCACATGCGTTAAAGTTACATTTTATAACTCGTAAGTTTGATAAATATACTACATATATAACAAAATGCATCAGCGTCATTAACACTTTCTCGACATTTTAACGTCTACTTTTACAAAACAGTCAATTGTTGTTTAATAGCTATGTGATATCTGGAGACAGTGTGAAAGTTTGCGGTATTTTAAATGTTCCGAAATTGATTAATATTTCTACAATAAGTCGAAAATATGTATTATTATTGTAACGACTACAAAAGCAAACTTTATACGCCATATGGATACTTTTCCTTTCTTTTGGCGCATAATTAATAGACATCATAAATCTTAGGATAAAAAAATTATTTTGTATAGTTGTGTTATATAACAATAGAAACATAATAATAACATGAAGTCTATAACTGCCTACTGGAAGCAGCGAAATGCGTACTTAATAATTTTTATTAATTAATGTTACAACAAAATAAAAAAAAGACTATGACACAAGCCCTAGGACGGTTCCGTTTTTCATATGTATGTAACATATTTGTTAATAAAACTTTTTAAAGATCTTTATGGTTCTTATTCAATCTAGCTATCCTTCTGTCTGTCACAAACTTCTGTTTAAAACGCGATTGAAGAACCGTCTCACAGATTGTTCACGGTGGGGATGACTCGTATCAAGCAACAGGAACATCAAAAAGTTAATTTACGTTTGAGATAAATACTTAACAGGCAAAACAATTTGACCCGGTCGAGTGTTCGTATAGTTAATGTTCCCAGAACTATTATTTATTTGTGTAATAACGTCGTATCGGCCGCAAGCACAAAGAATAATCTCCCTTATTATTCGCATCGGCCTCGACATGGGTTGAATTCGCTCCCAAACCCGATTTTATTCCTTGATTCATAGGAATCAGGAATTCACCGGCCACGGAACCGCAAGTGGAATCGGTTGATTCTCGTTTTAGTTCCGAATGCGGTTCTTATGTCTATTTCGATTCCGGTTCAGAAGGTTTTATTATTGGTTTCGATCACGGCCGCGTTTTCGATACCATTCATTATTTGTGTAAGGACGATTTTGGTAATTTTCCACCGAAAATAAAGACAAATAAGATTTCTCAGTCTCCCTGTAATCGTATGAAGATATTGCTTAATTTTTCTAAATAGTTAAATGTCGTTAGAAAAGGATTAGTTATATTAAAACATGACAACAATATTTGACATACTTAAATCAGATTTTAGTTTTTTTAAAAAGATAATTATCAAATCTTTGGAAAATTCATATTATAATTAACGGTAAGATTTCAAACAATCTTAAAGTGAGGAAACGAATCAGTGAAAAAACTAGAATGTGTAAAATAATGCACGACTAGATTTGGAAGAATTTTAAAGAAAATAAGTTAAAGAATGATAACTATTTATAACCAAACTTCAAAATGTGTAAAAATAAACGCATTTGAGATTTTAAAAACCTAATAAACAATGAAATTTTTAATTAAAATTAAAAAAAATTATCTCATCGCTGCTTATCGACGCTTAATATCTTTAAATTCCATCACTCTACATCAGAAAACGCATATTCCGACATACGGAACCCTAAATACTACGTTGTTAGACTCTTTTTCTTGTTTGCTG
Organism: Eumeta japonica; assembly: GCA_005406025.1. Lineage (NCBI taxonomy): Eukaryota > Metazoa > Arthropoda > Insecta > Lepidoptera > Psychidae > Eumeta > Eumeta japonica. The sequence continues at coordinate 438,460 of BGZK01000268.1, forward strand.
CACAGAGTAGGTATAACTATTTTAGTCACGTTATTTCAAGTGTTTTAGTGAACACAATCAAAACACTTACTACTGTCTCAAAATGTAAAAACATGATGTGAAAAAGTGTACCAACAAAAAAACTTATCTTTATGATACTTACGTCCTTTCGTTGAGAAGTCCAATTTTTCGGCAATAGCTCAAAAACCATATATCTGATCACCTTTATAATTTTTTTCATACATTCCAAATTACGGATTGAAAAATAAAAAGGCGTGGGGGGACACACAATCTATGCTATTTTCGGAGCGATTACTTCCGAAAATATTCAATAAATCATAAAAATAGCTTAAAAACCTTAAAGTGTTTTTAAAGTGATATCTGCTGGTTTTTTTTTTAATTCCCAGGTGCCCCTGGCCCCTCCTAAAATATTTATTTTAGTTATTTAACGACCAAACTATAAGTAGCCGCTTAAATAAAATACTTATATCGAAAATTTCTTTGATACACATCTTGTACTTTTTGATTAAAATGCCTGTGACATACGGATGGATGGACGGACTGACGAACATGGCAAAACTCTAATGGTTACGTTTAGCCATTTTGGCTACGGAACCCTAAAAATGAAAAGCTGTTCGATGGTGAGCGTATCATTTGAGACCGGCTGGTGCAATTTGGCTAAATTATATTTTCAAGTGCCTATAATTTAAATTAGAAAGTTGCACAAAAAATTTTTAAACTCGGGAAAAATTAAGTGTTTTTTTCTAAGGGATTTTTATATGAACTTATTACCATGACCCACAACAGGCGTAATTCTTTTTTTGTTTGAAATCAAAAACGAGACCGGGATTGAAAATGATATCGATCGATAAGGAAGATAAAGGAATTCATATACATAAAAACAACTGTTCGTATGTTTGTCACCTAAGTGTACAATTGACCCAACTACATTGAATCTTTGGTAATATAGGTATTGTACGCAGGTCGGGGAGAATCTTTAAAAAAAAAACTAACATCTGTCCCCGGTTTAATCCGCGTATTGTACTGCTAAATCAATTTATTGAACTGATTCTAAAAATTCTTTCAATGGTGGACAGTTACACAATTCCTAAGTTACGCTGCCAACATTTAAGCCTGGCTTTATCCATGAATATATTCCTAAAATGATCTTAATAATTTTTAAACTTTTAGAAAGCTACATTATCTTCGAGTAATATAACTTATATTTTATTTTGGGACTAGCATTTGCTCACGCCTTCGTTCAAATCGGAACTATGACTGATAACAGAATTGTAATTGAAATCGGGACGCTAAAAAACTGCTATTTTGTTTTCTTTTTTATAAATACCTATCTGAGGACACTTGGATTTTTGAGATGAATTTAACGATACCTTGATCGTCGAAATCCATCCAGCGGTTTGGAAGATACGTGGCAATAAAGAAATTTACAAACAAACATACAAGATAGGCGCGAAAAACAATATCCTTCTTCGGCAGTCGGGTAAAAAGAAGGAATTAATTCTGGATCCATGCTGGCGGAGACGGGCGAACATGGGCGAACCGTCCAAAAGAAAAGGCAGAACATCTGCTGAACCAGGTAGTTTTGTAACAGATATAAGAGATACTTATTAAATAAATGGCACGACTTCTATTTGGACGAAGCCGATGGAAATGTTAGTTAGCCTATTTTGCTCTGGGATAGTGTAACTTTCTATTAGTGAGTTTTTTTTTAGAATTGTTTTAATAGTAACCGTACAATGGTATATACAAATATTCCAAGTCAGGGACAAATGCTAAATTTTTTTTCCAAAAGCCTTCTCGTTTGCACGTACAACAAATAAAAATTGCTATTCAATCGGATAAATAACGCATGAACATAAGGAACGAATACACAGACATTTTTTTTTTCTTTTAAAGTTTTAATAATAACCTTAAAGTAACGATAAAAAGTAATCGATACAAGTAAAAGACGAATACGTTTGATTGATCGAATGATTGAAATTAGAATTTTTGGAAAATCATTTCATAAGATTACGTATAAATTCTGAGAATTGGAAGTTAGAAACATAAGAAGTCGTATTTAGATTGTAATGTATAGTCATCATTTTACTGTCTGAAAAATGATCTCAAATTCTTTAAAATGACGGAAAATTTTGGATGTAATTAATTTAACGTGAGCTCCTTTTTTTAGACTTACGTGGGAAATGGTTCTGTAGGTATAATTGTCAAAACTGAGATAAGTTAAAAATAAAATAAATGATTGAATATAAAAAAAATCTCATAATGATTACAGGAAAAAACAATTACTAATTTAAGTACAAATAATTGTTTAAGGTCTTTAAACAATTTTTCTAATTATGTGAATAATTTCAGATATAATCGCTCTAACAGTAGCATTGTACACCCTTTATTTTCTAAACCGTGTGTCCAAAAAATTTGAAAAAAAAAAAGGTAATGCTTATTAAATACTTTTAACGAAAATTATTTTGAAAATGATCGGATATGCTGTTTTTGAGTTAATGCTGAAAAACTGCGCTTCTCAACAAAACGATATACGTGCCATGAAGATACGCTCTTTTGCTGATGCACTTTACACTAGTTTAACAGTAATAGTAGACATACCCTTATCTTTATAGTTATAGGCGACAAAGGTGCTTATTCTAACTATTCTGTGCGAGTAGCATGGAAAAAGTGTAGCGACGTACTTTTTTCATCTGTAGGTAGTGCATTTCTTTCTAATAATGGCTTCGGAACCCTATGAGCATGGTCCGACGTTCTTGGCTTAGCTTCTTGGCCAGTTTTTTTTTATACTGTCGTCTATTCGAGAATATACTTGAATACTAATTTTAAAGTTATCATATGCCTACTATTCCAGTTGCCGAATGTATGAGCAAATGGAGAAACATAAGATGTGCGTATCTTAGAAGCATAAAATGCGCAGCAAACGAAACAAAATTAACCAAACCATATTATTTACATGAACATTTAGAATTTGTTTTACCGTTTTTGAAGCCTAAATTGATAAGCATACTGGAATCACAGGACGAGAATTCGCAAGTCGATCTTACCTCGCAGTTGGATGTTAAGCCGGAGTCATCCATGTCTTCAGTCGAGGAGTCAGACGAAGAAAACACACCGCAGAAATTTACAGATACGCCCATCGACAACGTAGCGGAGGCGGGGCGAAAAAGGAAAGCGATATCGGGTTACGTCGATTATATAGAAGCTAAAGCGAACACGGTGCGAGATGATGACGCGACTCGCCATTTTGTGTTAGGCCTTTTACCGGAACTCAACGCGATGAACGACATTCAGAGGCGGGAGTTCAAAATCAAAGTGATATTACTAATAGATGAAATATTGTCGAGATGAAAAAAAATTTGATATTACATTTTGAGAAATATCTATCCTTTATGTAGGTACATTTATTGTATTGAATCCCTTTTACAGTAAGATATGTCTTATAGACTCATCCCAATGATACATTAAAACATATGTAGTAATGTAATTAGTTCTGTTTATTATTAAAATCCTCGCAATTGCAAAAAGTGGATTATATCTAATTCAATAGAATAAGTTGACGATTCTAATTGTACCAATGAATTTTTTTCATGAACATTAATTGTATCCACAAAGAAATTTACATACATATAATTATAGCAATTTTGTGCAAGATTAGGAGCTCTGAGTGCCTGAAAGACTATTTCAACACGTGTACACCTACTTATACTGCACATCACATTGTTACGACTTCATTAGGAAATACAATCTACGAGTAACTATGTTTATCACAGTTACTCATAGATGATGGAATGATCGTATACTCAAATGAGGGTTTAAAAACTATGGTCAAAAGCAAGTGAAAGACTACCACTCCTATGATGAAAAACAAAGTACTGGGGATGATGTTCAAATATACCCTGAGTAAACTAGCATCATTGTGACTTGCAGTATTGTAATAAAAAAAAAATTTGCTAAGTTGACTTCAGCTAATAGGTATGTGTAAGCAAAGGAAGCATATGTTCACAAGTGATTAACTGCTTGAAATTAAGGGTATTATTTTTTCAAAGCAATTGCTTATTCGTACTTGAGTATATTAGTGGTCTGAGAGTTGAATATGAGTCTCATTACAATTATAGAGTTTGCATTCACAATCCTTTGTATGTTTTATAAAATTCACACTTATGGATGCTGCATAAATGTTGATGCAGATTATAAATTATACATGAGATAGTAGACTAGTTGAAAACTCATATTGAACCCTGTATTGAATGTGTCATACTAAAATTTAACAATGAATGTGCAATTTTGATTTTCTAAATCTTTATAAGCAACATTTTATTAAACAATATTAACCAATGTGCTAATTCAGTTATTATTATATTAGTTGTTCAGGTGAAACAGAGATTGCAATATGAAACACAGACAGACATTCATAATACCTTTTATTAACTATTTTCTTTGGTTACTCTTGGCCAGTTTACAGTCATAATTCTTTACCAAATATATAAAGTCTCCATTTTCATAACATACATATCCAAGAGTCTCTTACTGGCCTCAAGTCAAATGTACTAATTTTATGTGAAATAAATAAGCCACAGAGAAAGGTGGGATCATTTGGTGATAAAGAAATAACTGAAGTCACTGTTAATTAAAAGCATACTCCTAGGCAAGAATTTTCAATTTGCATCATGTTTCATACAGAAATATACTATAGCTATTTGTTATAAATAAAAAAAAAAAATAGCAATGAATATGGTATGTAGAATCAGACATTGTTTAATACTAGACACACGGTTACATGAATACAACCGGTTACGTGAATACAACTACATCTTAATCTACATTTTGAAAGAAGTCTGTTCAAAAAAAAAATATTTTTTTTTTTGATTTCAAAACACAGAGCAGTTCAATTATAGCTAAATTACATTAGAAGTAACAAAATAAAAAAGAATACTAACACTTCTTTGTGCAGACTTCATGGAACATTAAATTTGTGCAAATGTAAAAAACAAGTGAGATAAGAGCACCTGAATTTAGATTTCTGAGAGTATTAATAATATAGATCTAGTTACACTACCATTAGATTGGTTATGGAGTAACTAAAACAAAATCAAATTGCACCAATGTGCGTGTAAAGTGTGCAAGAATCCATTAAATGTCTCATATTTCCTATCGTTTTCGATTGATTACTAACTTGAACATTAATTTACATTTAAAAACTAGACACATAGCAAAAATAAGCAGGATCTGATTCACTCATGACACCAAATTCATGAAAGATATAATGTTGTAAGTGAATGATCTATTTATTTCACTCCAAATATGTGTATAGTAAGATCTTTTGTACTGCCATCTAATGGTACTAGATATTAAATCTATGATTTATAGTGTGAATGACAGAAATGTTGCATTTTAGTAAATTAATAAATTTCAATAAACAAACCATATATTTTTATGTTCTGTAAAAACCGTTTACAAGATTTGTCAGGAAAGTTAAAAATGCATCTGTACACTAAAAAATCTTAGAATAACTTTTATGCTCACAATACAATAAGTGAATCTTCACAATTTCATTTGAATCAATACGTTGATCAAACATAATTCAATTATCATTATTGTAAAAAAAATAGGTAGCTTAATTTATATGAATATTACACAATAAATAGGTTGGTATATAATAAAATAATCTTTCAATCATTTACATTACAAAAAATGTGGTTCAGCTTACCTCATAGGGCAGCTAAATTATTAGCAGGTATCTGTAGAAAGCAACATTTTATCACTATTATAATTTATAGGCATGTATCAAAATAAACTTACTGGCCGTCTCCAGAAATCTAAGAAATTTTTTTTTTCTAAAGATATAAAATGAATGGTATACACACAATAAAAGCATATGAGATAAAAATGGCACTGGTATCTAACTCTGTAAAATATATAATACACATTAGATAGATTCACATAAAGATCACATGCCACAAATACGTAAATACTAACACTGAATCTACTTTTGATACTTATTATTGGTATGTACAAACGGCATTATATGCAGTAATAGTAAATAAGATTTCATCAAATTAAGACAGAAAAGTTTGCAATAAACCCTGTGATTTTTTTTTTGGTTTTATTTGTAAATTATATTTATATTTTAATAAATGTAGTATTTTATTTCAGCTTGAAGATCTTACGCTTTTAATTTTTTAGGTTTAATTTCATTCTTAGAAATAATGTTTCAGTGGAAACTCGATAACTTCAATATTGTTAAGTGTTTATCCGCATTAAGTTGAAAAATTGTCATTCCCTTCTCCTGCACCCCTAAATATGCAGTATCTCGAATTATTTAGACTTTATAGCTCGAGTAATGTTTTCTCTCAACTTGGATATAAAAAGCAGACTCCACAAATCGATGTCAGGTCTTACTTGGAGTTCCCCCCACACTCACAGCAATAGCATCGAAAAGAATATTTGGTGCTTTCTTTTTATTGATGTCATACACATGATTACATACAAACTTTTTAAGAAAAATCTGTGTATATTATGTTTATGTTTGGGCCCACTGCTTGAAAATAATTATATTATTATAAAATGAAAGTCAAACTTTTAATTGTCTAATACTCTAGCATAATTCAAAATATATACTATGAAATTCTGCCTTTCTAAGTCAAAATTTTAGCAATTAAGTTCTTTGTATCTCAAGTATCTTGAAAATTGAGTTATTGAGATTTCATTGTAGCTTTTTTCCAATTTTAAAAGTTTCTTGGGTCATATAGTTATGCCCTTGATCTCCTTTGCAAGCAATTACAAATCTCACTGAAATCTTATCAGTGAAACACACATGATTGAGCAGAAAACAATTTTAAATTAAATTTGAAAAGATCAAATAATAAAATCATCTCAAATAAACAAGTACACATATACATTATTTTTTATTTATGCTTGTTTTAACCCATTAAATAGTTTTAATATAGTAATTTAATTATCACAATCAGCTTGAAGAGAAAAAAATTCTGAACCATGTCAAGTACGTTATAGGAATAGAGTAGATCATAGATTATTAAACCAGGCACCTAGATTTGTTTTAATTATAAAACAATTTAAACATCTTATCACTTAGTTATGAAAACTAGAACATAATAGGAAGTAATGAATAATCATTTTCAATAATAATATGTTCAATCGTGCCTGGCCAAATTGACAAAAAAGCATTTCAATAGCTCATTTTTTTCTTTATATTGACAATTAAAACCAGTGCTTTGAGAAATTTTTAAATTTTCTGAAGTTATTGTTACATACTTAAGTATGCTGAACATTGTGTATGTTGTCTATGTACAAAAGTATTCATAGAAATGATGGTAAACAGAAATCTCAAACATTTTCTGATTGTAGAGAATGTTCATAAATGATTAGTACATTTTGTCAAATTCTCTAGTGAGTATTGCAAAATTTAGCATTTCCTCAATATCTTTGAATTGAGTTTATCATGATTAAGAAATTTGTCATTTTTAAGAACATTTGATATGAAAAAGTGTCAATATAAACTATGTTTTCAAAGTTGTATGTTAAATAGTTACATATTTTTACTTTAATTACAGCTAACAATTAGAACATCTATAGATTATCCATTCACTTAATGTCACTATTATTAAACTTTATAGGGCTTATATACCTAAACGTCAATCTTGTTAACATAAGTTTTAAAACTAATTAACCATTAACTGAGAATATCAAAATAAATAACAACACAATGGCACCACATTCAAACAAAAATATTGCTAAACACGGAATGAATTCCAAAACGACATGGTTAAATTAGACACATCCATAAAATATAATAAATATGAATTAATATCTTTGGATGAATCACTTTAGTAAAACATGGCAAGTCCTTTATCATCTTAAAATAATATTTAAATAGATGTTAGTTAAACTTATAAAATTATAATGAATACCCTCGAATTCACACTAATAAATAAATTAATTCTAAGGATATACAGTCATTTTTCAAACATAAAATATTACAATGCAATTTATAATCATTAGCATTGATGACATTGATAAATAAATCAGCTTTTGTATATAGAATGATGTTTTCTGATTTATTTAAAAAAAGTCTTACAAATCCATGCACATGAAACATTGTTGATGATGTTGACTATTGACGACATGCTCATAACGACACAGGACCATGTAAATTGAAGTGTGATATACTATGACTAAAGTCGTTTGTTTCAAACAGTAACTCTAAATATATTGTATTACATAAATTAATAATGAAAATAATTTAAAAATTGTTTTCAATCTATTTGATGAATCAGTTATAGTGCTAAGATGTTACAGTATGTGCATGATTTGTATAGTTAATGTAAATCTATTTCTAAAGAAAAAGATATGTAAGAAAATTCAAATTTCTGTAAGTCAGATTCATTAATATACATACAAATTTGCAATGTAATTAAATGTCTTGATGTCTTTATATTCAAACACAAAATAATTTTACAGATCAGTTCATTTTGCTTTATATAGCAAACATAAGTTGTATTAATGGATTGCACTTTAAAATTGTGATCTGAATGTTTTTATAACATTATAAAATCTTATTTAATATTTATAAACATTTCAATAGATCTTTCATATAGGGTAATATGATAAAAAAAAATATTTATCGATTTAAAAGCAATGATTATACTTCCAAGTTAAATACATCAGTCAATTTTTAAGCAATAAAATGTACTGTTGATTTGAAAATATACTTTCTATGATAGCATATTAATGTAATCATAAAATACTACTACTAAATAGTGAATTTCTTACATAAAATGCATGAAATATGTTGAATGATAGCTAAACAATCAATCTTGTATTTTTCATAGACATATGTATGTAAATAAATATTTTTGACTGCAGTTGGATGGTAATCATCTCTTGGTCAAATGAGTTTTGTAGTGTTATTTATATAATCATCTTGTATCAGTTAAAAGAGTTACTCCTTTTTTTTCTCACCAGTCAGAATCTCGAGCAGTTCTTCAGTAGAAATATTTTCATCTTTAAATTTTTTCATCTGATCTTTTGGAACAGTGCGATTTAATAACATCTGTATATTGGTTTTGAGACGACGTAGAGGTGAAATAGACTGGTCCTTGCAGGGGTGTTGGCCCATCGCTTCTAAAGATTCTACTAAAAGATCATCTATGAGACGTTTGTTGAATCCTGCAAATGGGATAATTTATGTAATGTTTATTTACTAATTCAACACTTTTTATTATATGTGAATTATAGTAATTTTTACGAAGCATATATTATTAAACAGAAAACTCATTCACATAAGCATATTTATCAACAAAAGATTTTGGAATTATTCATAATTCATTAGACAAATAAGATTTTCTACATAGATAAAATATATACAAGACAACAGCTAACAAAGTTTTTTGTGACCTCTATGATAATGACTGGATTGTTTGGAATGGGCATTGTAGACGCAATCTAGAATTTCATGCTTAGAGTTTTCCAAAGGCAATATGAAGTAATTTCAACTTGTAAACGTAATAAATTAATAATATGTCCAATATTATGAGGCTCACTGTATAATGTCTATCATTGGGCATAATATAGAATTGACTAAGACAATTTATTATTTTATTTAATTACTGGAAGTGATTTTCATAGAAAAAACAATAATTATTTTTGTCCTTAGAAAAATGAAAATACTCATGGTAAAAGAAGTGAAACACAAAATTGTAGATTTATTCAATTAATTCTAAATGAGATTATACATGCCACCAACATTACCTATTGACAAGACCTGCCCTAAATTTATAGTAGATAAACATTTTCATTTCTAATAATCACTAAAGATTAAGTCTTAAGATATATAAAATACACCTTCCAGAACCCCATCACCTGATACTTATTACCCGACACCTTTAATTACAATTTCATTTAATAAGTTTTCATTGTTTTAATTACCATCACCACAGCCACCATATTCAAAAATAAAATGAAAAATGAACTCACTCTATTATAAAAAAATATATGACCTCGCTGACAGAGATTTCATTTCTCTGGCCGCCATTAACTGTTATAGTAACAGCTAGTCTTTAATAGAAAAAAAAGCGATGCGTCCACACAAAAGTACAATAAAGCGCGCGGACACACAACACACAAAAATCATACTGAAATGTCAGTGATGTCTTTTAACAGTATTCGAAAAATATAAACTTAAGTGTTTGGTGCAATTCCAAATCTGAAGATCACTGAAATGAGCATGATCTGTTAGGCAATGCAACATATTTTTGAATACAAGAATAAATTATAATATGAATAAGATAAAAATATTAATGTGCTTCATTGATAATTGAAGAACACAATGATATATACCGTGCTAACCCATTGATGTCTAATGTGTTGAGGAATTAACGGTTCTAGAAAAATTTGACCAAATGGACACATTCATTGTATTTAGATACCAATGGTTTGAATATTTTTAGAGTTCAAAAACATCCAAATTTTTGTTCTTTTAATGTAATTGATGATAAAAAAAAGCAAAAATTCATTTGTGCACTGAATCATGTACGTGTATAGTGAATGTATACAAACACAAACTGTACGCACCTAGATATTTCAGTTTTTCTTTACTAGCAATCATAGTCAGTAGAAGAGCCAGCAAGAACCTCATGCGTGACAAGCTCATTGCCGAGTCAATTTCAGGAGTTTCTTGGTCTTTGCTAGCTGATTGATCATCTTTAACACAGCAAGCTTTGGCATGTTCCTCTAGATGGATTTTTAATTTAAAAAACCGATTACACTTTTGACATTTATAAGGATCATTTTTACCATGAATTTTACTCATGTGAGCTTTCATGTGGGGAAGCTGAGAGAATGACATAGGGCACATAGCACAAAGAAATGGTTTTTCACCAGTATGACGCCTAATGTGCAACATGAGTGCATTCGAATGGGAAAATGGCTTCTTACAAATCCTGCAAGGGTATGGTCTTGCACCAGTATGAGATCTTCTATGAACATTAAGTTGAGTTGATTGAGTGAATCGTTGTCCACATTCTAAACATTCATGAGGCTTAGAATTTTCATGGGTTCTCATGTGTTCAGATAGGTGACCCTTCAACTTTTTAAAGCATATGGGACACTGTATCCTATGTCCGCCATGGCAAATTTCCACATGTCTCCTTATAGAGTTTGGTCTCAAAAACTCTTTACCACAATATTGGCAAACAAAATCTTTAATATTAAGATGACTTTTCACATGTAAAGATAATTGAGATCTAGAGTCATAATTCATATCGCAAATTGAACATTGATATCGACCCGCATTCAAATGCTGTTTCTCATGTTGTACTAATAGCAGATTGTGTGAAAATTTCTTATCACAAAAAGCGCATCTAAAAGAATAATCAGATTTGACATGCGTTGTTAAGTGCAAGTCAAGATTTTCTTTCAATGCAAATGACTTATCGCATTGACTACACATATAACTCTCTGGGGATCCAGTCAGATTTTCGTGTTTTCTCACTATATGCACTCTCAAACTACTTCGCTGCCTGAAACTTTTTGGGCAATGACTACAGCAATGTGGTTTGACATCAAGATGTACGTAAATGTGCCTGCGTAATGATGACTTGTTGCTAAAGGTTTTATTACAGTGATCACACTGAAATAAGGACAAAGTAAACAGTACACCAGTTGTTAATGTTATCCGTTTAGATGATTTTTACATAAATCATCATGTTTCTTGTCTCTTTTGGTACTTTGGATGGTCTTTGATGGTTCCTCTCTAATTTAGTATCTTTATGTTTTCGTTTTCTCGACTGCAATTTATTATCATCATGCTTGCTAAAGTTTTATGTTTATTCAATTTATCCAATGATTTTAATTTATCCGATGGTTTTAATTTATCCAATGATTTTAATTTATCGGATGGTTTTAATTTATTCAATGATTTTAATTTATTGGATGGTTTTAACTTATCCAACGATTTTAATTTATCCAACGATTTTAATTTATCTGATGGTTTTAATTTATCCAATGGTTTTAATTTATCCAACGGTTTTAAGTTATCCAATGGTTTTAAGCTATCCAATGGTTTTAAGCTATCCAATGGTTTTAAGCTATCCAATGGTTTTAAGCTATCCAATGGTTTTAAGCTATCCAATGGTTTTAAGTTATCCAATGGTTTTAAGTTATCCAATGATTGAGAATGAGATTTATCACTAGAAGTTTTTTTATCTTTGGTTTTTTTAGAGTCTTCTTTAACTTCACTGTATATATTATTATTAACACCCAAGGAAACTGTAAAAGGAGTTTTTTTCTTGTTTGTTTCATTGGAATCTCTTACTAATAATTCACTTTTTAATATATTATTCATCAACTGTAAATTGATTTTGGATTTCTTTTTGATATGGCCACTTTTAGTCATTATGGTACCCTGATGAATATTTAATGATGTTTTATCGAAACTGCTGTTAGTTATGGCAAAATTTTGTGCAGTAAGGGTTTCTGATGATGCATGTTGTTTTTCTAGTTCCATAATACTTTCCCTTTCAGCACTATTTTTACTCCCAACTACAATGTCAGATTTTTCACCTTTACCATTAGTACTACTTTTGGTGGAGTTATGTTTTGGCGTGTTTGTTCTATTCTTGACATTAGCCATAATATAGAAGCGATTTTCTACATGGGAATTAAGATCTTACCAGTTAATAAGCTGTGTGGTACTCTGTGCAGCGTTTCCTCACTGTTTGTAGGCTCGGTGACGTGAATAGCGATAAGCAATGAATTACTACAGACCACCACCTTGAACAATTAGTACCGAGCCGCCATAATCGGATTCACAAGGTGAAATAATTCAACGAGCGGCCGATATTGTATTAATACATACCTACATGCAACATTATCGTGTATATCTTTAGTTACGATAGTCACCTCGTACACTACTGAAGATGTGCGTGGCGAGTTTGTGCCGAGATAAAAACTATTTACAGAGCGATTATAATTTTAATGTGTGGAGGACAAGCAAGAGGCTTTTGTTCTAATAAGAAACGTAACATCATAGGTATTACCTCAGTTTAATATAATATAAAACATCACTGCGTTAGACAACACATTTGTCACTACAATTATCACACAACGATATATGAAACATGACGCACATAATTTATATACAACATATCATGAAATGAATGTGTTAAATGCACTGATGAATAAATTAGCATCGACCCAAAAATTTGTCTGAACTTGACTGCTGTTTAGGGTTACCAGAAATATCACTTTAAATTAACTAAAATATTGTTCATGGGCTTACATTTTAACCACCACAACTCGAGTATTCTGATTTCGTTTCTACTAAAAATGATATATGGCGAAAATGAGTAAGAGTAATATTTAAGTTCTGATATCTTTACCACTAACGTCTTTTTATGTTTGGATGTTGATAAACTAATTTATCGTAACGTGTATTTTCCTATGGTCAGTATCAAATGCATTTCAATCAATCTTCGAAATTGTATTAAAAAATAAAAAAAATGCTTTTTACTAAATTCAGTTTTCCTTTTTAACTTTGTGTTATCATGAAAAGACACTTTATTGAAATTGTGCTTAAACATTTAACTAAACAAAGGTTTTATCCTTACACTGGTCATACTTTTTGTCCGTTTGACCTTTTTTTTTTTAAACTAGAGCAAAATTATTGGATTATATATGTATTACTTTACTTTTTTATGACACTTTTATCTTCACAATAAACTATTTCTTAATCAATCTTAAAATGATGACCATTCCTGTATGTAATTTGTACATTTAGCAAGTTCATACCTAATATTTAAAGTCAGTGATTTAATTAGCATTTTAACTCTGGTTCAAATTAGGTTAAAAAGTGTGCCAAAACGGGGATGCTTAACTGGAAGCCTAGATATTATAATGTATAAGACACTGAATATGTTGTTGGTACGACAATTTAGCTATTAAACTTTGATTTTCATTGGGCTCATTTAGTTTTAGATATAAAAGGCATTTTTTTATTTTAGACAGATGCCTAAATAATTTAAATTCAAATACATAATTTAATGTCATACGCCAGGCTTATATATTTGTATATGCTTTTAAATTACTATTACGTGTAAACATCTTTACAAATAAGGTTTTAACGTATGTAAAACAATTGGATTACTGTCGATACCAAATGCGTTGTAGATTTATGATAACCTCTTAATTTAATTTTCAAGTTCATTTTCCATATAAATTCCTATCATTCGTTACACTGTTCGTTATCGCCCACAGACACTAACACTGTCAAGATTATAAAATTATTAAATGACATGAACAAATTGACGACGCGTTGATGTCTTTCCCATGAGTATAAACAGATCGATGATTATAAAGATTTCAACGACATTTTTACATCAATTTATTATTAATGTTCCTAAATGAATTTAATAAATCTAACAACATTTAGGATTTAATTTTCAAATCTTAATAGTTTTTATTATTATTTGTAATATATTATAAATTAGCCTAATGGTTATAAAAGTAATTTTTGTAATGTCATCTTTTTTATACAGGAAATGGCAAGTAAATTAATATAATTTGAATGAATATCAAAAAATGAAATAAGTATATTATCAGTGATGTTAACACAACAGTGCTTAGGTAATATTCTCTTTGTTCAAGTTCGTGTAATCGAGAATGAACACATATATCGTTCGCTTGGAAAAACCAGTTCTTCATGAATTTTCATTGGTTAATTAAATATATGTAAACCAAGCATTATCTTAATTAAATTAAATGATAGATATTTCATAATGAGATCAATGCAATACAGGAACATTTTGAGTACGGACGTAGGGCAAGCAGTTGTCTAGATGCGACGCTTTCGCCATTGTTCATGCGCGGACAATAGCCGGGTGCTCGTTGCACCACTTCCATTGCCCTCCAGTAATCCTTAGAGATGTTTTGATATCACATCGATATCGCGAATTCAATAAGAAATATTGTTCTTGAGACATATAAGTATTTATATAGGTAATGCCTGCTTAACTAATATGTTAATAGAATAAGATAATAAAGTTGAAGTTTGAAGAAATATTGTTTGCAGTAATAAGTAAATATATATATATACAACAATTATTGTTGTGCAATAAATTTCCCCAATTTCTATAATTGGATATAGTAACATATTACAATATCGAAGTATATAGTCTCTAGAAAAATACATCAAGGAAAGTTATTAAGAATTTTCTAATTGATTTCAAACAAAACAAATGACGTAGAAATTAAAGAATTTCTATATAGCAATTCCCTAATTTTTATTTTAGTACTATATATGTACGCAATTACACTTTCTGTTTTTCAATTTAAGTAGAATAAAATACCGAAATAACATAAATTATGCCCTAAGCATAAAAAATTATGACGACAAATAGATTTTATTTTTGACAATATGCAAAAAGCGATATCTCAAAAATATAGTGTTACACCACTAATGGCTCTTTTCACAACTGCAAACCCGACGCGACAGCCAAATGTAGCACAATGACATTGTTCTCCTTCCGCTGTTTATCAAAAGCGTTTTATGCAAATGTTACAAACTGGTATAAAATGTCTCCAGGTTACTGTGTTGTAATGATTTTACAAAAGAATTATGTACATGGAATGTGTCGTGCATACTACTGTTATCATTATTATTATATATATATATATATATATATATATATATATATATATATATATATATATATATATATATATATATATTATAATTGTAACTATATGTAATAACATATATATACGTATTATAATAAAATTGGTGTATGTACTATAATGTGAAACCATTTATATCTGCGAAGTCAAGAAGCTGTAAATTGTTTTAAAAATAAATATCAAGATTTAAATTTAAGAAACTCTAAATAACGCATAAAAATTAAGTGATAAAATTAATTTTATAAAAACAATAATAAACCAAATTAATGCAGCCTCCAAAAACCTATGTAAATAATTGTTTAAACAGACTTCAAAAAAGATTTAAGTAGTTGGAGTGGATTCCAGTTAAAGGTAAAGCTGACACAGTTGTGTCTCTTTAGAAGAACGAGATCTTCTTTTTGACCTAATGTTTAAAGTTCCATATTTATATTTATAGATCATATGCTCTTTTACCTCACATTAGCTAAAATTGACACAAAAACAACTAATTTATTGTTTTTGGAGTCAATTTAAACAATTATTTAAATAGGTCACATTGATATATATATATATATATATATATATATATATATATATATATATATATAATTATATGTTTACGTTCATTGAGTGTATGGCATCCTGTTTAATATCATCGATGCCTAAAAATAAGAAAATACGTAACAAGAAAAACTAATAGGAAATTAAAATAAGGAATTGCCGATTCGGGGACTATCGACAAAAGTAAAAAATTAAAACTATGAAATTACAGTTGTTGCATTGTTTTCACATTTACCGGCACTTCGAGCAACAATTATATCCATACAATTTTATTACGCACATTAACTTTTATTTCTAATTTACTGGGCTTGCGTATGTTAATAACTGTATGTTAAATATACTCATTAATTAAGTATATTTAAGGTTTGAATTGTATAATTTAAGCCTTTTAGTTAAAACAAAACAAAAGTAATGTAATTGAACTTAAAATGTAATTTTCACATATACAAAAAAAATCACATGTAATATTAATTCACGTCTACTCTGAATTCATATATATATATTAACATATGAATGTCGGTGACATAGAGTCATAAAATTTTACTTTTACAAAAATCCCCCAAGGAGCATAAAATATTTTCACATACACCACATTAGCATGAAATCACTGATATAACACGCATAAATAAGTTTTAATACGCATTGCATTAGCGTATCAGTGAGGTAGAGAGGCGGTGACGCGAATTCATACGATTTTACCCATCCGAAAATCGCCAGATGTTCTTATAGAAGTCTTCACTTCAAAAATACAACAAGTTTCTAAGTTTGTCAACCAGATTTTCTCGAGAACGGTCGATCAGATTTCTCTCTTTTGGGAAAACAATTGTTGTTTCTGCAGAACTCACTTTTTCGGGAATATGCTCCAGTGCTAACCTCTATATTTCATACACCGTCGCTGTTATATACTTAAGTATATAATAGCTATATACTTAAGTATATAACAGCGCTGGGCGGTCTAGAGTGTTGCCTTTGAATCAATAACGAATCTTCATCATAGGCGAATTCTTTCGTTGCTTCAGAGAACAAGTTAGCCGCCGGTTCTGAATGTTGTTACCCAAACCAGCACTGGGCTGCTGCGTAGTGCTTAAGGTCCAGGAGCCTCCATCTAAAGTTAAAGGTATAATAATTAATAGGCACTTTTTAAAAATGCTTCTTTTTTCAAATCTTTCTTAGGACTTGAAAAAAAATCTTTAATTCATCGTTTTCAAGCATTCAAAAAAAAATTATACCAAAAATTCCTGTATTTTTTTTCAAAATAATACTTTGAAACGTTATTACATTCGATTACTAGATGAATATTATAGTAACATATAAATATATTTAAAATTCTTGCGTATCTACACTTTTATTCAAATAGAATTTTAATAGAAGAGAATTTGAATGTAGCCCCAAATTAAACGAGGATCGTCTAGGTTTCTTACAAATCAATACTCAAAACGAAGGGAATTCAGTTTAATGTTTACCAGTTTTTCTTATGGATAAATAGGACCAAAATATTATAAATATATACATATACAATATTTTTATTTGGTAATAAAACTATGTTTAAGTAAAATCAGTTTTGGATTTAATAATTTTAGGTACACTTCGTTCGGACGAACCGTAAATTTGAACGCGATATGTTAGTTCGGCAATATAACATAAACTTTAGTTTTTTGGAAAATCCAGATAGGACATTGAGTTTGAGAAAAATGAGTTGGATAATGCATTAAAAATTGATACTTTCCCATGAAAAGGGTAGTATCAGCTGAAATGATAGTGATGCGTTGACAGAGATGACAGATTTAACCAGTTTTACGTTTACGAGGGATTATCGATCGATTTGATTAAACATTTCTAATGTAAGAGCTCTTTAGGCGAGAATTAAGAATCACTGAAATGTTTTTTCAAGCGGAAGTAAAGTTTAATAAAATCTACATAAATCTATATTTTCATTTATAATTTAAATTTGGAATTCGTCTAAACTTTTAATATTCAAAGAGATCAAAATGCGAAAATGGCAACTTCATTCTAAACCCCTGATAAGTGTATTAATATTATGTGTTTAATTACTAACTGGACCAGCGGCTCTGGTGAAATACAACAACAACAACACAGAAATACAACAAATTACTTCATTTTCTACATCCAGCGATTTATCTTTAAATGAAGTTCTAAACTCGGTCTATGCTATTAAAATCTAAAATGATTTATTGATTTTTAATTTAGTTGTAATATCTGCCACCACACCAGAGAAACAAGTTTTACTTAAATGCGTGTAAAAGTTATCCGTATCCATATATATTTTTTAATATTCCTTAAGATAGCAGAAATGAAATCTGTTTGTCAAATTTTTGTCTGTCTGTTTGTAAATAATTTATTCAATTAGATGTGATTTTAGATGATAAATAATCTAAAATACGGATGTGAAAGAAACACAAAACTTTTTTGGTTTTAGGATCATTAGGATATTCTGCAAAAAAAAGCTTGGGGTTTGAAATTGCTATTAGTTCTTCTATAGGTAAACAATTAAACCGATGTCATGTAGTTTTGACCATTATTTAATAAGGAGGAGTTTGGAGGAAAAAGAGGTGGAAATGAGAATGGGTACAAAAAATAACTGCAGAAGGTGAAAAGGCAACGGAAAAGAGTTAAATGAAGATATTACGTAATATTTTTAAAAAAATGGAGAGAATTCAGAAACAGAGGCCTAGGGTAGGAGTGGGGTGGGAACCAATGAGATTTAATTAAGTGGCGTATAACGGGGAGATTAAGTATGGAAGAGGAACTTCCACAGCGAAAATAATCGTAACATTTTTTATAAACGTGGATCACGCGGGGATATCCGCAGATAGCGTCTAAGAGCGAATGTATGAATGTTCAAGTCTATGGACTTAGTGGTTGATAAAAATGGAACTGTACATAATTCGTCAACTTTCTGACGCCTTCGGATATCCTTGTAGCGTCATTACTGTAGGCGTCAATCAATTATACTACTTATTTATATATGAGTAGTGCAATACAAATTAATTTGAAATAAAACTTTTATTCGGAAATATTTGAGTTGAGGTATAATCGAAACATCGTAGGGTGGTAAAATTGTAATCATAAAAGTGCCATTAGGCAATTATGATAAAATTACGGTGTACAATACGTACGAATACATATGAATAACTTTATCCAGGCTGTTTTTTTATTTATGAAGCGTCTCGCCATTTCCGTTAACGTGCCATCGATAGGAAAATAAACATCTGAAGAAACTAAAATTATTTTTCACTTCTCATCCCATTTAATACATAGGCCGTGATATATTGTCTCGTTCTAAACTGTTTTGAGCACTAACAATAACGAAGGTACAATGTAGGTTCAAGAAGTTTCTCAGTATAATAGCGTCGTCACACCCTACTTCCTTTTTCGTCGTGTCGTCGCGGTGCGATGTCGTCGGCGATAACAAAATAAAGATTTCGCTACAGCAATGACAGTGTCACAGTGAAATACGCTTATTAATAGGGTGACAATATTCACATTTTCTAGTATTTTTATTTACAACTTTTATAGGGAAAAATACATTTCCTTAGCGTAACGACGTTTTATTTTAATATTCCGTTTATTCGCTTATTTCGTATGATTATTTTAGAAAAAGAAAAATTGTATTCAATAGCATTGACTTCAAACTTTATATACGTGTTTAATATAAAAATTTTAGTCGTTTTAATATATTATACCAGCAAGATATTTTCCTTAATGATAAGCTCTTATGCAGTTAAGAGAACAACGACTTGATACCTTGTGTAATATGTAAATATACATAGTGTTTTCAAATTAAAAATTTATTTTACCATACCTCAATACAGTAACTAGTACCATATTCCTCACAGAGAGTATTCCTTAAAAGTTCAATTGAAACATGTTCAACGAGTTGGGTAACGAAATTAAAAGGAAAAAAAGATTTAAAGCAAGATTTTAACATTAAGACAGACCTGGTTCGAGTCTGTAAGAGTTATATTTATGTAATATAATAACTCTGCGACATGCATTGTTCAAAAATAATTTTCGCGCACTGATGTAAATATACTGGGCTTGAAGACATCGTAGAACTTTCCAGATTTTGAATGACGTTAAATCTGTTAAATTGGAAATTTCGTTCTAATTACTTAGAGCCATTAGTCGATAATAATTTTTATGAATTACAGAAATGGATAAAAAAATAAGGAAAAAATATGAACGTAATTAAGAACATCATTTTTATACTTATTGGGTAACTCTTCTGAATTTTAAGAACGTGCAGATTTTGGTACAAGTGATGTAATTGCAAATCTGCTATCAACTAAAGTTTTAATGTCTGTTCATATTTACTAAAACTGAGTACGTTTATCATAAAAAAAATTGCTTCAATTTATTGAACTACGTTTGTAATAATAGCTATGAACGCGGCGCTGCGCACAAAACCATGTTTCAATTTATAGTAAACTAGCTGTCCCGCCCGCTTCGCTGGGTAATTTTTATTTATAAATAAAATGGCGAAGGATTTACGGAATTTGAAAAATGAGTAGCCTAGAACCATCTACAAATCATTCCGCATCGAATGGTCCCAGTACCGTATCTATACGTTTAGTAGTTTTTACGCGATTGGCGAACAAAGACAACCTATTTTCATTATATATGTATAGATTATATATTTAGCTATGCACCTACCCTATGTGATAAATAACTAAACATAATTATAGAGGTTAGATACGAAATTGTCGCGTATTAATGAGATGAATGTGATGAAAACACAAAGAAAATAAATAGATATTTTATATAAATATAAACAACATCCGTCTTTTAATTACACACATCGCCACATTGAGACACATCGCTTTTTTTCACGTTGACTTTAGATAATTATATGTAAAGATTAATGTAAACGTCTGTTTGTTTATTGAAATCTTTCATATTTCGGTATAATAAATTGTTGTTCGTTTACAATTATATTCGTTTACTCTTCATAGCATGGACAGTTGGATAATTTCATCAAACTATTCTCAATTTGTACTAATATTTTAATATATACACACACGCATGACATATTTTTTTAATATTCTTGTAATGTTATGGCTCACATATAAATTACACACAATGTTCTCAAAAATATAGTATAACAGTCTTAATTCTACGCCGACATATAGTTTGCTATAGAGAAAGCCATAGGATACTTCATTTATTATTAGCGAAGTCGTAAGCAATAGCTAACTCGCTTTTACTTACGGTTTTGCTCGCTAGTATATACAATTTATCATTACAACTTTTATATATTGATTCCATCCTAATTGCTTCGGGATGGGCTCTCAGTGTTGATCTAGATTGAAATCCCGATTCCATCTTGATTTCACATTCTATTACGAGTTCATATTTTCGGTCTATTTCCAATCCCTCTCTCGGTTCGGATTTCTTCCCACCTTTAGTTCCGACATCGCCTCTGATTCCGGTTACATTTTGGTGCTGATTCTCATTTTTGATTTCAATCTTGTCCGTGCTCTTGGTTTCAATCCCGCCCATCTCTCACTTCTATCTCGATTAGACTCTTAGTTCAAATCCTGCTTCCTCTTTCATTTTCAATTCTAGTCCTGTTACTAGTTTCGATCCCGGTTCTTCTCTCGTTCCCTGCTCCTGATCCCACTTTCGGTTCCGATACCGGTTTTGCTCTCACTTACGATCCTAATCCCAACCAAAAGTGAGTCCTAAACTCGTCTTGAGTCTGATCCAGCTCCCTTTATTAAAATCGGAATAGAAATAGTATAACGGAAAAAAAATTAATCAACATTAATTATAAGTATTCTATTCACAAAGTATATCGTTTATAACTTCGTAATAAAAAGGTTTTCAATACTCATATCTCAAATTGTATGTATTTTATATATAGCTACATATTCAAGTTGTACCTATGTATGTGTTCGGCAGTGTGATGATGGACTTTTGACACTTAAACAGAACACCGCCAAGTTTTAAGAATTATATGATATATAATCTAAATATAAACACACCGAAGAGAACTAAAAAATATATATGCCAAAGTAATCCCAAAGATTTCTAATATGCTTTTATGTTTGATATGGAATTCTAAATAAATGAAATAAATGAGAATTGTGTTATGCATCCATTCATCAATTTAATTTGATGGATAATGATCTAATCAGAAATAATATTAGTGAAAAACTTCTAACGGTGACCATTCTAAGCAGAAAAAAATATTCTTTTCAGTTTTTAATGAAGATGACGAGTTATAGATGAACGGCACTTTTATTTCTCTTTGACTAGATATTGTCTTTCAATTATATTTCTGGTACAAAATTAGGTGCATTCATTGGCTTCGAAAGCTAGGAATTATTTTTGTCACATTCCATTAATAATTTTAAACAATGGGCACTCTATAAGAGAATCTTTATTTTCGCTCTAGTAACCTCTCCTCCATCGGGCTCCATTAAAAGTAAAGCATTAATCTGAGACGGCGGCGGCTGAGCGGGGAGCGTTTCCCTCGGCCCGCACCTGCTTATTGCTGCTCCGTATCCATTTCTTTGATTCGTTATCCGTTCTCGAGGCGAAAGGGACGTGTTTCGGTACTGCTTTGCGTCATTTTTGACAGTTAAATTTTTACGCCGTCGCAGTTGATACACAGGCAAAGCATCACTGCTTTCGGCCAAAATTACGTTTTCATGTTTGTAAATTTTAGAAATCATGGTGAAGTTCTGGTGGATGTTTCTGTTATTCGCGAAAACGGCATCGGCTAGCGATAACAAGTTACAGGAGACAGAAGAAGGTAAAGGTGCGTATTTTTTTTTATTAATTACTCTTTATTTTTAGAATAGATTGTAAATATATTAAAGTTTTAATAAATCTGGGTAAACAAAGTTCTTCGATAAGTTATTAGTTTATTGTTTAATTTTATGGTAGATGAAGTTTTTTTGTTTTGTTTGTTAAGGGTGGAAGAGAATTTGCCTATATGTTCTCGTCAGAACTTGTCTCATCGATCTCTACTCAAAAATTGCGATCTGATAAAAAAACAGGATGGTGTGAACCTGAGATGTGCCATTAGACTAGAAACAAATTGGAATAAAAAAAAATCCGACAAGTACGAATAGGATTCGCATCCTGAGGGTCCTGTTACTGTTTTATTATATATGTAGATATTTCATTAATCAAGAGTCTATGATTTTCGGTTTTTTCGATATCGATATTGGCTAGATATTCGATTCCGAGAATTTCGCAATTTTATTTGTTTTTCTTTTAAGACAAATTCAAAAAAAATTTTGATAACCGAATTTTTTGAAAGCCTAAATTGTTATAGCGGAAAATTAAAAAACGTTCTCCTATATAGACATTGGTTTGCATAACAGTTCGTTATTTAAATGCAAACGTCACTTTGTAATCGAAAAAAAAATTATGTAACTGCAAATTAATCTTACTTGTTATTATTAAGACCTATAATTATGACCTTGTTTTTTGCCAAATTTCATGTTTATTAGTCAATGGGAAGTGCTCTATGGGCTTTGATTTATTTGCGAGTGTCCTGTCGTGTCCTATTATGCAGTAAAAGTGGCTGTACTTTTTATTGCGTTAACTTAGAAATTTGATTTTTTTTATGGCTCCGACAGACTATAAATCTAAGCAATTAATATTAATTTCAACTTCATATCTATACGCGTTTCTCAGAAGAAGGGTGTCGTGGGATAGTCTGTTACGTGGATAAACGACGTGATCTTATGAGGATCCCTTTTGAGGAACTTATAAAAACATATATCATTCTTATTCATCATTAAAAACTACCAGTATTTTCATGGTCTAGCTGATTTATCATTTTTGTGTTGCTATTATCCTTATTTTTACTTAATATACTTCGTTAGCATTATTTTTGTGCTTTTAACAGTTTTAATAGCCATATTGACATACCTATTTTGTGCATTGTTCTTTGAAACTTATAAAGGTTTTGGCAATAATAAATTGATGTTCTTTGATAATCCGATGAGGGGTTGTCATTTCGAATTTTAGTTATTGTTATTTTGTTATATTAACGAAATCAAATTGAACCATCGAACTCAGATGTGTTCTGAAATTAGAGAATGGTGACATATTTAATGATATCTAAAGGCTGTATTGTGAATGTATGGTCATTGGCACATACATAATAATATAATCATTCACAAATACACACCTACACATTGAAAAATACATCGTTCGTTTATTCATCAGAGGGTCGGATAAAAAACTGAAAAAAAGATGACATATTATGTAATTGAAGGAGTTACAATACTAATGCATTGTTCTAATATCAAAAAGTTAAATGGTGAAAAATATATATAAAAAAAGGCGAATCAATACGATAGCAAGTAAAACAAAGCTGGCAGTAATAATAATGTTTCTTAAAAGGATAATTTTACAATAACTTTGTGAAATACAAATTTATTAGCGTATACTTATTAGTTGTCGAAATGTCTATGATCTCTGAGATGAACCATTCTGACCGTCATCTTTTCCCACACTTTCGCCAGAGAACTTCGGCGTTCGCTTTCTATGTTACGCGACGTTCCAGAAATTTAAAAATTTTGTTAAATAGAATGTGCTATATAAAACTATCGATATTGTATAACGTATATCTAATCGCAGTATTCAATTGTACACGCATCTGTTGAAATATATGTACATGCATATGTATTTATCTCGACTGTCACCATTTAATTCTATGAATGCTTAATGATAAATAAATTTAACGCTTATTGACAAAAAAAGAAGTAAAAACTAGATTAAGGATAAAACAAAAAAAAAAGAAGATGAACTCCATTCATATTTTATTTTGCTCACTTGGTGGTTATGTTTTACAGTCGTCATTTAAATTAAAAATTCAAATAACCTCACAATTTATTATCGAAATTTTATTATAGACATGAAAATATTATTGAGACACGGATGTACAAATTTTAATTTATCTATTATGCTTTTGATGCTACTATTTATTGGTACATAATACCTTACAAACTTTTCGTGAATGGAGTTTATAAAATATAATATAAGGAGTAAAATGCAGACATCAAGTGCGCTTATTCAGCCATTTTGTGTCGTTACAGTTTAGAATAGATTTTGTGCAAATATTTTTTTTTATTCCAAATGGCTCAGTTCACTAGCAAAAGTTTAAATATGCAATGATGGCCACGTAATCAGCGCATTGCTTTACAACGGATTCAAACTATGACTCCATGCAAATTGACCGACAGGTTTTTACTAAAGTCAAAATTAAAGTCGCTCGTTCTCTCCTTGCCAGATATCATCATATAGTGTGGTGGCAATATTCACCACTCCTAATCGCTCTGGGCCTAGCTCAAACCTTTCAAGGTAAAAGAAAAAGATTGTAGAAGGTTAATGCTCCTCAAGTGGGATGACAAAACGTGACCCAACAAAACAAATATTAATATTTTAATACAGGACCGAATTATTTTTCACTTCATTACATATTATGGCAGTTTTTAAAGTGAGTAGAATTTCCACTAATATTATTTATACAAACTCAGACGTCTGTAAGTGTAAGGTTGTCTGCCAGAAAACGAAGTAATGCGAAAGTGTGCATATAAACACATTTACTTTGGCGAGACTGGCGATTTGCGCGTTGTCAAAATCGGTTGCACTTACACTAAAGTTTTACCCTCCTACTGGTTACAACTGTTTAAACATCAGCCTTCAAGTTATTAGGAGAGCTTGCATAAATGTGATTAATCGGTTGAAAGATATTTTATCGGTGAATCACTTTATGATTATTTTTTATTGCAAAACGGAGTTCATCATCGGTAGCTAAAATGGAATTGATTCAAAAAGATATTAGGTGACAATTTTTCATTATTCTAAAAGTTGCCTTTCACTCTATTTTTAAATTTTTTTCCAAAGAAAGCGTCTTATTTTTGCACTGCGAGATGTTGGGACGCTGAATTGAATCAATAGATAATTGCATGTTTTTTTTCTCCATAATAAGAGGTGCATGAAGGTCGGCGCTCAACTGCGATTATTGAGGAAAATACAACTACTGTTAGGCAACTATTAAAAAATCTGACATATCACCTATGAAGAGATTCGCAATCGTCGGGAAGTAGAATGAATCAAACCAAAAAGTAAATTTCGTTAAGATTTCAATGTGAAGGAACTTTATTGTCACTGGATTCCTCGTGAAGTCACCTCAGAGCAGAATTAAAAACTTGTCGTTGATCAACCGAAAAGGAAAAGAACATATTAAACTATAATTATCTACAGCCATATGTTGTTTACGACATTATGATAAAAAACAAAACATACATGGGCTTGTAGTTACAATGCAGATACCAAACAGCGATCTTGTGTATAAGCCCTGGAAGGCGATAGTAAAACAACAAAATGAAATCGGGAGATAACTGTAGATAAAAAATTATTGCATTTCGTTGTTGCGTTTTTCTTTTTCTTTTTGTACTGGTCCAGGGACTCAATTAAGTTAATTTAAAACGATGGTGCTTATGCCGTCGTGACGTAATTTTCGGGTCACATCGTTTTAAATTAGTCTAATTGAACTCCAGTTTTCGGAATCCCATTTGGCGAACAAAAGACATTTAATGCTGAGTCGTACACAATCACTTGTTTCACTAGTCTTCTTCAAAAAAACTTGGAAGACTCGATCGAAAAATCGATTCTTCTGAGTTTTCATGCATTCCCATGCGCCGTGATGATCTTGCTTTTTTTGCACACTATGAATAACCCAAAGTTATTTTTGGCTTCTGAAAAGGTCCACCTATTTTTTCCTAATCATCCTGCTCGTAATCTAAGCATTGCTGAATGCGACCTTTTTATTTTCCTAAAAATCAGTGATTTCATAAAGTTTAATATTTACGGAACTAGAAGAGACTCAGACCGTCCTCGAGGAATACGTGATAAACGTGACCTCAGATTATTGGTTTTAATTTTGGTATTCATATTTTTAAAAATGATTCAAGCGAATTAAAAAGTGCATAAAATGTAAAGAAGAATTTAAAAGTTTCTAAATGTTATATTTCACATTGATGATTTCGAAGTTTATACAGAATCGAATAGGAAGAAAATAATTATGCCGTGATTCAGAGGTATTCTAAAGGGTTCTAAAAAAATGCGGTTATTGCATCGTATGTGTATACACATGAAATATTCTATTTAGTATAACATAAATAGAAATCGTACATAAGTTCTAAGTCGTAAGCACGACGGCGTCATGTCACGGGCGTGCACGCGGACAATAGAAGTGAAAACAGAAGGAGAAGGTTCTGTACGTTCGCCATTACTTGATGTTATCTCGCTGTTTAATAGAGTAAACGTAAATTTAGTGTCACAGACGGTACTGTTACAAAAACAGAATAAAACAGTCGCAATCCGTTAGATGAGTAATGTCCATTACTTACATTTTTACTTTTACATTATTAAATGAACAGTGTACAATTATAATTAGTTACTTAGTCAATAAAATTTAATATAAAGAAACAGAAGATTTTTTTATATTTACCTAAGGGAGTAAAAATTTACATGAAATATAAATTTGTAGTCTCTGGACAGACAAATTTTGCTCTGAATTAGAAATTTAGGCGGCTCGCATTGCTGCAATGTGATTTTATTATTTTGTTTTTAACGCATTACAGATTATTTGTATAGGCAAAAATTGCAGAAATGTTATTCAATGATTTTTTTACATGAAATTTCGAGATTTTCTTTAATTTTCATTTAGATAACCTATCACTCTTAATACAATAAAAAATTGGCCAAGAGCATGTCGGACCATACTCATAATAGGGTTCCGAAGCCATAATAATGGCTTTAATAATAACATAATAATGGCTTTAGTAATAACAAAGAAATGCACTACAGATGAAAAATACGTCGCTACACTTTTTCCGTGTTCCTCGCACAAAATAGTTATAAGCACCTTAGTCGTCTATAACTATAAAGACAAGTAGGTATGTCGACTATTACTGTTAAACTAGTGTAAACTAAAGTGCATAGCAAAAGAGCGTATCTTCATGGCACTTTCGTCCTTTTGTTGAGAAGCGCAGTTTTTCAGCATTAACTCAAAAACAGCATATCCGATCATGTTCAAAATAATTATCATTGAAAGTATTTATTAAGCGTTAACTTCGTCATTTTTTTTCATATTTCTTTGACGGACGGTTTAGAAAGTAAAGGGGGGGACACAATTTATGCAACTTTCGGAGCGATTAGTTCCGAAATTATTTACGTAACCCAAAAAAATGCTTAAAAACCTTAATGTTTTTCCAAAAACTGTCAAAATGTGCCACATGTTGATGTTTACTAAAAATTTTTTTTTTTTCAGCTTTTGTTACATGTATGGAGTACCCCATCTAGAAATACTTATTTTTGTTATTTATCTACGAAATTAAGTAGCCGCTTCTACAAGACATCTACACTATGAATTTCATCAATATATGTCTTGTAGTTTTTGAATAAAATACCTGTACCATACGGACGGACGGACATGACGAAACTACAGGCGTTTCGATTTTGCCATTTTGGCTCGGAACTCTAAAAATGCAGTCTGTTCTTCGCGAGTCTATGTGCACGTATATGTATTGGCGTCATCTAGCGTCCTAAACTTTTCGGAATTCATCCAATATTTTTGTATATTATTTATTCTGTTGCTGTTTACAATTAGTAAACAGCAACAGAATCTCCTTGTTTCGAATTAGTTTTTATAATGAAAATAATTATGTATTGTTTCTGTTTCGCTATAGCGACGATAATTTAGTTATTTGCACTGTGATCTACAATCATTTTAATTCTATAGAACAATTATCTGCGAACATCTATAGCAATTAAATTATAGTCTAATTTCAATTTGACTGTCAATGAGTTTTATTATTTCTTAATCAGCGATATCAACTCAGAAGAAATAAACTTTTCTGGAATAATAACTATAACAATTTTCGCTATGGACCTTTTTGTGGTATGTTCGAGGGAGAAACAAGTATGAAAACCACCAGAAAATAAGTGGTCATTGCCGCCCATGGCCACTCGCAATCTCAGAGGAGTCAGCGTTGCCGCCCTTTGAATTGGAATAGGATATCTGATGGAGTGGAGAGAGGTGTGATAGAGGGAGCGAGAGCCACTGGAACTCCCTTCATTGGACGAAATACGACAGCGGAAACTGACACTTTACGTCTGTATCCCGAAGAGATTGATATCTTACCGGTCGAGCCGGTCCATTTTGTTGACCATAGTTATGGCTCTACCACCGTTAAATGGAATTAGAATAACAAATAATACAATGGTCTCTATTGTTGCTGAACCAAATAGAATAAATGATTATTATATATAAAAATAATTTGCATGGATAATATATGAGATATACAGCCCAAAAAAAATCTCGTTATGACAGGAGCTTGAAATTTTTCTAAAATTCATCAAAATATCGTGAAAGAGTTCTGTAAAAACCTAACCGTCCCCATGTGCTCTGACATCTGTGTCTTTCCAAAAATATCTCGTATGAATCAAGTTTTATTTATTAATATATTCATACATTATTTTTCAATTTCTAATAATAGATATTGCGCCGCATTTCGATAATGTTGATAATTATAGTGAAGCTTCACACATTTTGATTTGGATGCTTATGAATTTACACGATTGTACAAAAATGGCTCCAAACAAAAATGTCATTATTCTCGATTATTGTTTAATTAAATTGAATTCTGTTTTTATACGATAAAACAGGATATCAAGACATATAGAAAAGAAAATTAAGCACTTATTAATTAAAATAAATGAAGTAAAAAGAAAACGTCTTAATGATAATAAAATGCATTTATATATGTTGGATTATGACCTTCATTTCGTACCGTCCAGCTGACTTGATGATATTTTGCGTTTTGTTTTAGAATCGCGTTATCTACCTCTCTTTGAAGCCAAACGATACGAAAGACCGCCCGTAGGACCCGGCCTGCCGCCTCTGACGACGGTGCCGATAGCTGGAGAGAGGTGTTCAGCTCGTCTGGAGTCCGCTTTGGATCAGCTTAAAAGGAAACGCAACCAACCCAAAACCATAGACACGCCTTTGGTAAGATAATAACAACTGAAGCGATAATAATCTAACAGAGAAAGATTTTTGGGATCACCCAATGCATCTTAATTGCATTTTGAAAGATTTTTTAAGGTGTACATTTTTTTTTGTTTCCTTTGACTAGGACGTGACCCTTGAGCCCGAGTTGTCAATGCGTTGCGATTACGAATCGCGGGCAGTTGACTAAAAAGTTATGGGTCAAATTCAACCGTTAACAAATTATGACGTGAACCGACGACGATCAGTCTTCCACCTCGTCGCTGTCATCGTATTGGTGATAACATTCCCTAAGTGGTGATAACATTCACACTGGAGCAGTGTACGATGTTCAAGTTCTAACTCCTTCTATATGAAATGTTACATTTTAGTATGTTCTATACAATGTAATCGATGAAAATACATGACAATGGGTGAATATTTTTGTAATTCTGAGAAATGCTAATACTCAACAAAAAAATTTTCAATAAGTACATATTGAAAATCTATTCAGGTTAAAAATAAGCCTTTATATATTTCCAGTAAAAGTTGCTACCTGCAAAGACTTCAGTTGGGAAATGATTATATACCTATATATCCGCCTGTAGACATAATGAATTCCTTTATTTTATATATCGACTGATTATGATAATTAATAATGATTCTGGTCGCTATCCGTTTTCAATTCGATTTGTATTATTATCGATTTCGAACCCGGTCGCGATTTAAGTAGATTCCAATTCTGATCCCGCTTTCGATCCCGGTCCCCACTCCATTCTAATTTCTACTTATTCCAATTCAGATCACGATCTTGATTCTACTTTTGGTCCCACGGTCAATTAGGATCTTGGTCCTATTTTCAATTTCGAATGTTCCCGGTCTCGGCTCTCAATTCTGTTCTTCGTCCCGTTTGCGATTTCGATTCCGTTACAGGTCACAATTCTAATTTGGTCAAAGCCGTGGCAAATTCCAGTATCAAAATAAACTTTATGCTATATTATTTGGGGATTATGTCTTTTTTTTTCTTTCTATGAGTGAGAGAATTTTAGGAATCTGTAATAATACAAATATGCAAATGAAGTCAAAGCGATATGTTAATAGTATATTTTATTCAAGGAGTTTCTTATTAATGAAGTAACTCTTAACATCGGTGAGTAGTTCGGTTTAATAGTAAAAATATGCAGACAACGTCAGATACGAATGTTAGTTTTTCTCTATCAAAAATCTTTCCATTCGCAAGTACACCGCCAGTTTCATAGTAATTGTATTAATAGTTTGAGCACTTAAAAATAAACCAACAAAATACACACTCATTTTTATACACACAACTTCATTACCCGTACCTAATTGTGAAAAACGCATCTCACTGTTTTTCAGTCGTATCTTGCTAAATGAAAAGTTGCATACAAAATTCACACCCTCCCCACCCTCAGTTCTCAAATTACGAGCGCGCACGCACATACATACACGCGCGCGTGCACATACACGCAACTATATAAAAATAAATCAATATAGTCACTGAAGAAATAAAAAATACTGATTGATTTTTATGGTTAGCATACGGAGTACGAAAATGATATTGAACCATTTTAGCAATCACAGGTTTTGACGGTACACAAATTTTCATCACGTATTGGTTAACTAGAGCTTTCCAAACTGTGCGTCGCCTTGTCTCAGGGACGTCGCATGTCGATACGACCAAGTCAAGTGAGCCACAGGGTACTTTAGGGAGCGCCGTGCGCATTGTGACAAACATCCCTAAGTTAGTACTAAAATTAGTAAATATTTTTGAGGGCTGAATTGAAAGGCGTCGTAAAAAAAATAGTAAAGTTCCAAGGGCGTCACAGTAAAATAAGTTTGGGAAACCCTGGGTTAAACCGTTGTTAAGTTATAAAAGAACATACGTACAGACAGACAAACAGACAGTAACCTATTATTTGCACAATCACATGTTCTGACCGAATACCAATTGGGAATTTGAAAAAAAAAAAATATTTATTTTTTTTATGTATTTTAAAACTTAATTATTAATTTTATTGATATGTTATTTGAAAAATGAAAAAAAAAAATTTTTTCAATTAATTATAAGCGATTAAAAATTGATAAAATTTAAAAAAAAATCACGTGACTGTGTACGCGCCACGATTGGCCACCATACTTGTGACGTCATAATGTTATAGCAATTCCATAACAGTGCAGCGTTTACAGCTATTATAAGTAACTCGACAAAAACATTGTAAATTTACTATTAAAAAAACGATTTGTTAAAGTGAATTTCGTTCAGCTATGTGTGATACAGGATTTATAAAAGCAAATTCTGATAATATTCCTGATGTTGATATATTTATGATCACCAATTTTTTAAAAAATGACCTTCGGTTTAATTCTGCCGAAGTTCGAGGTGCCAAGGCATCAAGGTAAGTCTGTTAAAAAATATTATAAACCACAATATCTGAGTATTAATTTTTATATTGAATATAATTACTTATTAAATTAATTTTATCATTAATTTTATCAAAATTAAATCATTTTTTCCGGAGTTGTCTTTGTAGTATTTGTACATAATGGTACAAAACAAGAGCGATAACTTTTGAGATTTGACATTTTTATATATTTATGAGTATTTAACAATGACAGAATAAAATAAATCAAAACTGAAAAAGCACTACACTTATTATCTCCGTATACTACTACGAGTGACAACTAACATTATGACGTCACACGCACTCGGATTTGTTCGGGAGTTGTCGGCGCGTCTTCGGTACTGGATTCAAAAATTAATTTTTATTTTGATATGGCTTTTTAATTATTGCAGAAAAAAAAAATAAAAATTGTTTTGTTATAAAACTTATATATGTTCTTTCCATTGTTCAAAAAAAAAAATTTTTTTCAAAAACCCAATTCTCATCATGATCGGTAAAAAGGTTTTCAAATCATAAAAGAACATATAGAAAGAAATATATAGAATATAGACAGACAGACCTCTTCTCTTCTTTAAAATGTAAAAGTTCTACACTCCATACATTCGCTCCTTAATTCATTAGTTCAATTCGTGTTTCTACTGTTATCGCCAAGAGTTCTGATGTGTTCCTGATCGATTATCACGTTAGAATTATATAAATGAACGAAAATATGTAGGTAGATCAATAAGTAATTTTTTGGTCGGTGTATGCTCGGTTTTACTAATAGCCATTGAAGAGTCGTTTTTCTGATGACAAATCGCAGTATAATCGCTTAACTCCTAACCGTTAAGGAGTGCTGTTGCTCCGTCATCAGCTTAGCACGATATGGTAACTACCAAACGCAAAAACTTGAACAACTAGAAAAAGAGCTCAAAACAATTTAATTGCCTATATTTGAGGGATTGCCTCGATTTTCCTGGGATCCTATCGACAGATCCAGATTTGGTGATTATGGGACTTCTTCGGGTATACCTACCTTCGTACAAAAAAAAATATTTTGAAATCGGTCCACAATTGACGAAATTATCGTTGAACGTACATAAAAAATACATACAAGACGAACATAGAACTTCCTCCTTTTCTAAAGTCGGTTAAAAATAGCAACAATGCAATTACTTCAAAACCGTATATGATCCTATAAAGCAACACAAAGAGAAAACTGCCTTCCGAACTCGTGATACTCATAACAACGTATTTTGAGATATCAAGTATAATTTGTGAATTAGATTTTTAATCCAAATTTGAATTTCGAAAAAAAATTTTTTTATGTAAAACCGTGACAGACGTCTTATATACACAAACGTGAAAAGCTGCTTGCGTCATAATCTTGACTATATAAAAGAAATTTCTCTATTATTAGTATACGATATCGTTAATATATGTAACTATCTACTAAGTATGCCGTACTTATAGTCTAAGATCCGAACTTAAATCGACCTTCACCGAGCTGATAATAGAATGAAACATATTTTATAACAAATTTCGTATATTAGAAAATATATTAAAAATGGGTTTGCTAGAAAAATCCTGGACAGATTATTTTTAATTATTTTTAAAAAATATTTTTTTATTAAATGTTGCAACATCAAGATAATAAGAAAATTTTTATCCTTACTTATAGTATAAAACGTATAGAATGTGCAGCCGTTGGGTTGTCTATCATTCACCTAGACAAACTACTCGGTTGTCAGGTAGAAACAGGTATGTCGATGCCAGTTATCTTCACTTGATTGGATAATAGAAAAAAATATGTTTTATTATTAAAATTATAAAAAAAATTATATCAATATAAGCGCTGTATTATTGCGAACACGTTGATATAGGGTTGTCTGCAAAAAGTCCGGTCCGGTTTTAAATATTTTTTTAAAAATAATTAAAAATAATCTGTCCAGGATTTTTTTAGCAAATCCTTTTTTAATATATTTTCTAATACACGAAATTTGTTATAAAATATGTTTCATTCTATTATCAGCTCGGTGTAGGTCGACCTAAGTTCGGATCTTCTACTATTAGAAAGGAATAAAATGTTGTTCGTTTGTTACAGAGTCGAACGCTAGATCTAAATGGTTACAGCGTCTATCAACAAATGAGAAGCGTTCCAGTTGATATGTATGTAACCAGGATGCGGGTTCGTTTACCTCAAAACAGTAATTGGGTAAAAGTGGAAAAATGCTACTTCGACCCTCGTAATGTGTCATTAGACACCATGCTACTTTTTCACGATATCACAATAAGCGGAAACGTGGATTTATATGATGCGACTGAACAAGACCGGGTACTCTCTAATCAAAGGCTCCGTAGGAATTACGTGGATCCAGGCCGAATTCCTTATGGAAGATACAGGAGTGGGAATGGCTGTAACATGATACTGAGATTGCGGAAGGCCGGAATCGGTTTCCACACGAGGCCCCTGAATCAGCAGCCAGGAAAGTTCAATGTGAAAACTGATTCGGAATTTGTGGAACCTGGTTTTATAAGCGTCTATGCCTACGGTTGTGAAAGATATATCAATAGAAATTCGAACAAAAATAGAGAAAACGTTCCTCTTAGACGTCGCAAGAGGTCAGACGAGTTTTTATTTGAACCGAATTTCGACAAGGCTTTTAACGAACCAGAGACTAGATCAACTAATAATTGGGACATCATTTATGAACCGAGAAGTGGTAGAATGGACAGAATGGACTACGATAGAAGCAAGCTCTTCAGGCCCGACGACGAGTTAGACGAAGCTGAAGATATATCTAGAGAAATGGAAGACATCTTCACCAAAGGAATAAGAACTCTTCTAACGACGTACATGAAAAAAGAATTACAACCGGCTATAAAAGACACTCTTATGAGAAATATGGGTTATGTCATATCATATGGATGAACATAATACATTGATGATAGTTTTTGCTTATAAAATGTATATTTTTCTTGTTGAAGATCCTAAAACTGTATGTAATTTATGTTTTTTGTATATATAGTAAAACTTTTTAATGTAATTTATTACAGAACTTCTTCAAAATGTACCTATTAAATTACTTATTATGTACATTAGTATGATTTTGTAGTTATAATGAATTATAATCATACAATATGGGCTTATGAAAACGAAACGATTTGTCACACTATCTACACAATTGCTTTTATTCTCATCATAATTTTCAGCTTTTGTTAATATTAAATTTGAACATAAGAAAAATACTGAAGAAACATTATTAAATATTCCAAGTAGTAATTTGTTCAGTATGAGAAATGAAAAAGATTTAGTAAAAATTTTTATTGACTACTAAATACTTTATAATTAAACAAAAAAAACAAAGCAATAAATAAACATCAACATTTTCATGAGTGATCAAACACACCAACAAATCGTAAAAAAATATCCTTAGCAAAGGACATGTAGATCTTAATCTCTTTGACTTTCTTATATAGAGTAAATACAAGGGCAGATTCAGCATTTGAATCAGGGGGGTCACATAACTGAGGTTCAATTAGGACAGGCTGTAATTTAATTACAATAGTAAGATGATGTCCAACCCAGGGGGTCATGACCTCCCTTGATCCTCCTTGGATATACCCTTAACTAAATAACTAGCTAAGTGGAGATATTGTACCTATAGATCATTGAATGCTAATATTGTATAAGTAATATAATAATTATGACTGTATAACTGCAGTAGTATAAGCAACTAAATAATTTTTATACATCCATTTGCAGAATATTCAACTTTCTCACCTTTGAAAAAAAATTACCTTTACAATGTGTAAAGTAATAATGATATCTTATCAATATTGTATTTTCATAGAATTTTTTCTATATAGATATGGGATGTACGAAAATTGTATGCACCTGTTTTCTTTTCATTTGAATAGTTATGAAAATTCAATAAATTTGTATTTCTTAATTGAATACAAAAACCTATTCTTGTAATACTTTGAGTCTCGATAATTAATTACATTAACAAACCTATCAACAAAAAAAAAAATAATAATTTACTATAATTTATAATTACTCTTTTCTTCCAAAAAAATATGCCTGGGCAACAGAGTAATATAGAATAGTATTCATGTAATATATAATCTAATTCCTTTGGATAATGATCTTTTGGTGAAAGAAATGCCCATATTCATGAGTATCTGCTAGTGTTATGTATTCACTTTTGTATATCATTTTCTATGTAAACAGTTTAAAAATGGAAAAGCATGACATAAGTGAATTTGTAGTGTTGTCTATGAATTCAGTTATTCATCATTTCCCTCTATACTAATTATAATGATAATTATTGCAATATATGAATATTGCAATAATTATCGTTATAATTATCTATTACTTTTCGTAAGAATTACATTTCACTTAAATCATTATTCAATATAGCAATAAATACAAATTTTGCAAAAGATTAGGTACATTTCATATTGTTGTTTACAGATTAAATTGTCTTACAAATTATTAACTTTCATTATGGTTAATACAAATCTTTAAGATATTTATAAATTATCATTTTAAGCTTGATTATTCATGAGATGTTCATAAGAACAGACTCATAGTAATGAGCAATTTATATCATAAATAACTATAAGTATTTATCTAAAAGAAAAAAAATTCAAGGGTAATTTAGTATCAAAGCATATTGGGGAATATTTTTTTAACAGAAAATAACTTTTAAATTGATTTACTAAACAATTAGAAATTATTATAACAATAAATATAAATGTCACAAGGAACATGTTTATACACTTATACAAATCCATATTAACTAGACAGAAATAAAGATACTATATTGCACTATGTTATATAATTCTTTTTAAAAAGAAAAATTTGATTTCATCATATACTGCAAAATGTAAAGCAGACACTAAAACTGCTTTTAGTAAACTTGGTCCAAGTCCTTTATACAATGCTGAAAACCCTTCCTGTATAACCAACAATTTAATACAATCTAATAAACCGTTGCAGTACATTTGTTTGCCAAAAGCACTTCTATGCTGTTGAAATCCTTGTATTTGCAAACGTTTTTTAACTAGATCACATGGATAAATTGCTATTTTAGAAATTAATCCAGCAATTGAACCTGAAATTATACTAGCAGAAATGTTATGTGTTAAATATTCATTATTTGTATGCCTTTGAAATATAGATACTCTGGTTAAAACTCTTTCAGTCAGGAATTTGTAAACGGCAAATTGAATCCCTGCATGAGGAGCAATTTGACTTAAAGTAGGTATAAGACCTTTGAACAAAGACTTTGGTCCTTCATTTTTAATCATAATGTTGAATGCATCCAATACACCTTTATAAACTTTTTTAGTTTTTTGCTCTGCAATGAGTCGAGTTCTGATTGTGTCAAATGGAAAGGAAACGGTTGCACCAACAGTAGCAGCAATAGCACCAGCGGCAAAGTTGACAGTATTTTTATGTGCTTCATAAAGTTCGTGATTTGCTTTAGCACTGACATTGACAATTTGCTCGAATACTGTAAACTGTATAACTCCATAACTTATAGATAAAAACTGAGCTGGAATATGGCCACTCCACAATGTAGTCAAACCTTCCTCCCTTATAATAGATCTAGTGGCTTGTATTATGGAACTGTACTTTGAACCATAAGAAATTGGTTCTACTTGCAACTGAAACCTAATTTTTAGAACATCAAGGGGTTGTGCTATCGTTCTTGTCACAGAACCTGCTGCTCCTCCTGCAATTGCAGACTGCAACATGGAAATGTCTTGATTTTCATTTTGGAGTACTGTAACCATATCGCATAACTTAAATGACAATGAAGATCTGGAAATAAAAAAATAATATATTTTTCCTAATATAATATCCAATGAATCATGGATTTGTAAAAGTGCAGAAAATTTAAAACAGAATATATATATGTATATATATATTGATAAATTATTCAATTATTTCCTAATCACTCTCTCAAACTATTCCAAATTATCATATATGATTTAAAAAAATGCTAATTTATAACCTTGATTTTCACAAAATTGCCAAGAATTAAATTAAAAGTTATTTACATAATGACCAAACAAAACTTTATTTACCTTCATGTCATGGTTAATCTCAGTTATCCTTTGTTGAGAAAAGATCCTACCATACAAAATGTACTCTGTGGAAAAAATATAAAACCTTCGTTACAGTAACCAATGGTAAATATATCCTCGTCCTTTTAATTGTACTATGTATGAAGTGTTGCCAAAATAGAGAAGAATATATGTTTTTTTTTTTTTATTTTAATATCCGCCCCTGTGGCGGGGCGACCACGGCCCTTGTATACCTTTTCTCAGGTCCAAAGCATCACACTCATATCCATCTCTTTCAATTTACAGGGTTGGTAGGGTAGGGTTAATAAATAATGTATTTTCTTTTTTTTTTTCTATTAACCCTCTTAAGTACATTTAGCTCTTACATAATTTTCTTAGTCTATTACATGTTGCTTAGTCTACTCTTATAATATTTACAACACATTTCCCTACCATCCCCATTTCTCATTTTATATTTTATCAAATCTATTTACTTTTTTCATTTATCTTTACTCTTGTACCCTTCCTTCATTTTCAAGTTCTATTTAATTTGGAGGTTCTTTCTATAATCTTGCAACAATAATCAAAAAACTTTTCCCTTTTTTGGTCGTCTCTAATTATTGTTGGAAATTCCCCCCTCCCTCCCGACAATGACGTCAATCTCCGTTTCCAGCGCCACACGCTCCCGCAGGAACATTGGACATTCCTCGAGAACCGAGTCCGCGAACGCCTGCACGTATACGCCGAGTTCCCCGAGTTCTTGGAGTAGGGAATCCAGAATCAGGTTGCAAAGGTTGGACCGACTATAGAGCCCTGTATACAACCCTTCGAAGTCCCTTTCCTGCACTCCCCTCCAGCGTACCTGACGACTACCTCCCGGTCCCAAAGATAGCCCCGAACCATGCCATGGAGGTTTACCGGGCAGTTTTGGGCGCGCAGCTGGGTCTCCAACGCCGACCACCACGCATTGTCGAAAGCGCCCTCTATCTCCAATGACACCATTAAAATGATCTTTTTGAGATTTAACTCTTTATAGATGTATGTCATTAGATCATAGAGGGCGTCCTCCGTCCCGCGCTGCGGCGTAAAGCCATACTGCGTCGCCTGTAGCTTTGGCATTAAGTGCCACTGGAGGCGCCCGACCAGCATCCTTTCCACTGTTTTTCCCAGCACAGGGAGCAGACCTATAGGACGGTAAGACTTCGGACGGGCGTAGTCTTCCTTACCCGGCTTCGGTATCACCTTTATTGTCGCCACCTTCCAGGCTCGGGGAAAGTATCCCAGCTCAAGGCACTTATTGGCCATCGCTAAGAACAATCCCAGATCCCGGAAAATGGCTGCCTGGCATATGTCCGACGTGAACCCATCAATGCCCGGGGCCTTTCGAAGGTGAAACGCTTTAAGAGCGAATCTAATCTCAGCCCCGGTAAAAGGTGGGTTCACCCCGGGCAGATTCCCCGAAGCCTCGGGTG
This sequence comes from Eumeta japonica, assembly GCA_005406025.1. NCBI lineage: Eukaryota > Metazoa > Arthropoda > Insecta > Lepidoptera > Psychidae > Eumeta > Eumeta japonica. Next base: position 478,686 of record BGZK01000268.1, read on the forward strand.
GTTGACTACTCCCGTCGGTTTGCCTTCTGACTTCCGTATGATACGGGTCGTCAGTATCGACCCGGTCATCAGGGAAAAAGGTTTCCGCCAGGAGGGTCGCTGACTGGTCCGGACCTAGTACTTGTCCCAAGTCAGTTTTTAATAGGACATCCTCCCGGTTTTTTCCCGTTTCCCTGATGACCCTGTAGATGCCGTCCCACAGACTCTCTCTATACTGTGCAGAGCAAAACCGTTTCCAGCTCGTGGTCTGCGCCTTTGCTACTGCCCTTTCGTAAACCTCCCTAGCCTGCACATATCTCCGACCACGTACTCCCGCCTGCTGGGGGCCGCATTTCGGATGCGCCGCTTCTTGGTGCGCGCATCCTTTTTCAGCCCCTCTAACTCGGGATTCCACCAGGGGGTTTCAGTCCACGCGTTTTTGAGCTTTTACGTGGAATGGCAGCGTCGCAAGATTGTTGGATGCATTCGGTGTAAGTCTCAACAACCTCGTCGAGTTGATCGCACGAGCTCACAGATTTCACCATCTCGACGGTGAGAGTCCGTTCGTTTAAGGCAGCAGCCATTGCTGTTCCGAACTCCGACCATCGAGCCTTTGCCGTATTGTAGATTCGTGTACCAGAAAGAGGCCGAGGGTTGGATCGTCCCTCCACCCGCACGGCAAACGTGACCGCGTTATGGTCCGAGGATGTTACATCTCGGACCACCTGCCATCCCTCCGCTCTATCCAGTAGAGCGGAGCTGCACTCCGTCACATCCACCATGCTTTTGAGGAGACGATCCCCCCTATACACCTCGAACGTGGGCGTATTGACCTCGTTCAGGATGTGCAGCCCTTCAGAATCGAGAAAGTCGCAGAGATCGACACCGCGCGCATCATTGCGTTCGCTGCCCCACCATACGCTTCACGCGTTAATATCGCCCTCCAGGATGATTTTGTCGGTCCCGAGTTCCAAGCAGACGTATCGCACGCGATCGAGGTACGGGCCGATGGGCATATCTCCCTCGAAGTACACCGACACGACGCCAATTCTGCAGTTTCCGGCTTTAATTACGGCAGCTGCGACGTTTTCGCCGTTGAGGGTTTGATCCTCTTCGACGTCCACATCGCTGTTCAAGATTATGATGGCGGCCTTGACGGGTCCCCTTCGCGGAGCCGTCTTTTGGACGACTCTGCACCCCGGGTACCGTCTCAGCTCGCCGATATTCTCAATGTAGGGTTCCTGAACAAGGGCTACCGTAATTTTTCGCCTTTCAGCCTCAACGAGCAGCTCAGTCGTGGCTAGCTTACTTCGCTGCAAGTTGGACTGTATGAACCGCAGAGACACGCGGTCAGTGCACCCTTCGGTCGACGATCCCCCGGCCGTGTATGTGCGGTCTTCGGCAGCCAGGGCACCCGCTGCTAGCAGAAGAATATATGTTGCCAATTGACTAAAGTAAATGGAAAGCTGCCATATCGTTAGATGATTCGTGAACAGGCTCACGCCAACGTAATGACGTTAGGTTAAATTAGGATAAGACAGTGACTTTAAATGACACACATTTTTGTAAAAGTATTGTTACGAAATTCACTGTTATTATTTTTTTAAATTGAACTTTGGTTACCATAAACTTGTACATATAGTACACATAGTACGCTTAATTATAACTCAAATATAATTATAAAAGATAATTATCAACATAAAAAAGTTACCACAAATATTACTAAAATATTTTAGTATCTAAATTGAAATTAAGAAGTCGCTTTTTGCGTTAAAATGTCGCTTAATCTAGGGACAAAGTTGTCAAATTGGCAACACTGTATCTTTTACAGTTCGGCTTCTAAAAGCCAAACAGAAATTCTGTGATATTAAATAATCTCATACAGATACTTTACATCACTGAAAGAGGATAAGTTAGATTAAGCCACGTAACAATAATATACTAATGCGTAAAACTTTTTATCTACATATTAATATGTGATTTTAACACTACTAATCTCTTGGTTTGTCGACTAGAATCACCGAATGACTGGAAAAGCTATAAACTACGTTCTCAAATTAAAACCAACTGAGTAAACTCCAATCACATTTTGGAGATGACATGCATTTTTTAAATATATTCTTATCATAGTTTTTATAATTAAATAGGTGTACTTATATAAAATGTGTTAAATAAAATATGCCTCCCTAACTTTGAGTGCACTGTAATGAAATAAAGCCAAAACAAAATGAACTTGTCTATATTAGATTCACAACAAAAAAATAGTGCTTACAGTATAATGCATGGAACTCTCTCGATCTAAATTGTTTGCGAATGAAGCCATGCAATTAACGCTCCCCGATCCATTTTTTTTCCCCCGCGTTCTTATTTTACGTCATTGTCTAATCTAAATAAAATTGAAGTGGGTACAGGTGGAGGCTAATATTGCATTTACTATTTCTGGTGAATCTTTTTGAAATAATAATTCAGTTAGTTATAATGATAACTGACCAGTTTTCCTATCAAAATAAAACAAATGCTTTATTATTTATACAAATTCACTGAATAGTTTCTATGACAGAATACTTGAAAGTGGGCAGTACGAGGCCTTATTTTTGGAAGTTGCTTACGTGGCCTATGCCTCCATAGCGAAGGTTCGAGGAAGAGGTCAAATATGTGTTTTTGTGTTGTCGTCAGATATATATTCACCACGATATAACTAAAATTGTTAAAAGTTTTAAATTTACAGAGCAAGACGCTTTGAAATGTAATTATATGTTTTTTATACGTATTTTTTTTTGGATGTCCGATAGTACGACAATTAAAATGTTCGTATTCACGTCAAAATTAAATTTTCACGAGATTATATGTATCACAACAAATGACAACACAATGTTGTAATGGCTTCCAATGACTTTTATTTTCGGTGATTTACAAAACAGCTATGTTTGAGGCAAACTAATAATTTTAGTATTAATTAATATTTCGAAATTTTACAAAACCTAAAGTAAATATAATATTGTAATTATTAAATATATTTTGTAATAAATATAAATATATTTTAAAATAACAGAGGCATATCTTACATTGAATAATAGTAGTATAACCGTTACAAACTTCAACTTTCCATATCGATTATCTAGGTAGTTATGGAGAAATAAAGGTTAGTCATATAAATAGGTACAAGAAAGAAAGGGAACTCCTATGCGTTATCTTACTTCGGATTCATTCAAAATTTAATAGAAAATAAACCAAATGAAGAAAATGCAAGTCTTATTATATGCAAAATAAATCAATTAAATCAAAAACTCAATAAATATCTTTATGAAGTTTTAAGGATTGAAAACGCATGAACGGGAATACTAAAAAAACAGAAGGTGCACACTTAATTACACTATGATACAAACGTGCACTAAACGAACAAACGTGCGTTTCTTCAACATCGCGGAGTCGCATCCCAATGTGCTTCTCCACTCGGCAGCCTCCTCTGAGTCACCTCAACCCTGGTAATGTGATCTCCTAAGGAATCGCCCATAGGGCCATAGGGCATATCACACGCCGTTGGCACCCCCTTGTGCTGTCAGGCCGCGTTCGGTGAAGCTGTCACTACATTCCAACTAACTGCACTGCCGAGTCCCTATTTCTTCAGTGGGACATTTTTAGTGGGTTTCAGTCCCACATTATCCGAGTGCAAGGGCTTCGGATAACGAAAAAATAAATAACGCACACAGTATCCGTGTGTATGTAAGTGTACCTCCTTCTCATTGCAAGAGGGGAAATAAAAAACTATAACCAGAAAAATGTTCTGTTTGTACAGTAAAATGAATAATATCGAGGTTCAGGGTTCAATGGCCATCCATCGTTGTTGCTAATATATTCATCAAAATGAAATAAAATTCAAATTTTGGATAATGAATTCTATTAAAAATATAAAAAGTTATGCATAGATAGGTACATACAGAATTAAAAATTAAAATTTAGGGATAAAAGCAGTTAAAGAGATATATCAACTAAGAGATAGTCACAAAATTTCTTTTCAGTTTTCTATGCTATTTGACTACATTTTACGAGGGTTCTGTATTTGATTTGATCAAATGTTTAGTTTATGATTCTTTTTGCTTTCTTAATTCTTTATTATTATTACTATGTACTCTTTGGTCCTATAGTATGTCCACGTATAGTCTGGCATAATCTGTGACACTACTTGTAACGAGTTGCGTATAATTTTTTTAGGTTTGCATTTGACTATTCTTTAACGTAAATTAATCATGTCCTCAGCATTAGAAAATTTGGAAACTCAACTTGAAATGTTTATTGAGAATGTAAGGCAAATTCGAATAATTGTGAGTGATTTTCAGCCACAAGGCCAAAGCGTACTCAATCAGAAAATGTTTGTATTGTTTTCCATTATTTTGTAGTTATATGTGTTAAGATTTTATTATAATATTGTAGTACATATAATAAGCTAGCGATGTAATAATCTTTATTTTCAGACAATCTTTAGTTACTGGGCTCCAAGAGGTTGATAAACTTAAATCACAAGTTCATGAAATTCACGTACCTTTAGAAGTATTTGAGTAAGTACTTAAGCGTAACAAAGCTTATGCTACATTTTTATTCTTAATTTTTTCATCTACTAAATGATTTTTATTTATTTCAGTTATATAGATCAAGGTCGGAATCCACAGTTGTACACAAAGGATTGTATAGATAAAGCATTAGCAAAAAATGAAGAAGTAAAAGGAAAAATTGATTCCTACAAAAGGTTTAAAGGTCATTTGCTAGCTGAGTTATCAAAATCTTTCCCAAATGAAATCAATAAATATAAAGCGATCAGGGGTGGTGAATAAGTTAAATGATTCATAAGTAATAAACTAAAAAATAAATTTAATTATATGTAAACTAACCTTAATTTCAGGTCTGAAATGATAAACTTATTTAATAAACTTTTATAGAAGTAATACAGTTTTTTTATTTTATGATAGTGATTTAGCTGAAGAATAAAACTTGTTTTCTTTTAAGTGTAAAATTTACAAATAAAGCTCTTGAAACAAACAGTATTTTGTTTTATGTCAATCATAAAATAATGGTATTTTAGGAAATAATTTGACACACTTATTGTTGAATACAAATTTATTATCAATGCTACAATTCAATTGTGATTATTGGTAAAATATAAGAACTGGCTTTTAATTAACGTTTAAGAATGCTAAGACATTGGAAATGTAAGAAATTAATATAGATATGTGTGTAAAATGAGACAAGAAGTCATAAAATGAGAAATAAAATAATAATAAAAATTGGAGCTGTAGAAAGAATAGGAAATGAGTAATAGACCAATTCAGATATGTATTGCTCAGTTAAGTAAATGTATGTTTTAATTGATTTTGTTTTTGTCTTCCAATGCTTATTAAAACTATTTTTATGTCTATAAATTAAAATGTGCAAAATATAATTTTTATGTCTATCAGAAAGCATTATTCCAAAAGGTCTGCTATCACAAAACAAATCTGTAATATATGAAATTAAATTAAAATACATCATTGCAATTATTATAAGATGCCATTCTTACAACTATCCCACATAAGATAGAATTCTTGTGTAATGGGCCTAACGAGAGAAACTTTATTTGTTACCAAAACATAATTCCTATCATCTAAGGATTGATCACATCCCCAATCTAATGTACCAATCATCAATAACTTGTCATCCATTACGCAAAACTTATGGCCCATACTGTATTCACTGCTTCTCCATCTTATCTCAGCACCTGTGAGGTATATTATAAAACATTTGGTATTATCAAAAAATATGATTTTAGGTCAAGTAAATAGAAAATGTCTATGGAACTCACCAGCATCTTTTAATTCTATTAGGAATGTGGCAGTCCATTCATTATATGCTAATTGATCAATAATAATGCGAATTTTGATATTTTTCCTTTTTAACAAAGTGACCAAGCGATCTTGAATTGCTGGATTGTGAATTCCAGGCATACAAATATTGACACTAAAATCTGCATTTTCAATGTAACTGACTAATCGATCAAAGTAATTATGTATATTCAAATGTAACTTCGAAAATATCAACACATGATTAATTTCAGAAATTTTTCTAGTTTTATAATAATATGCTGCTATGGTCACTGCGCAAGTAATAGTAAATACAATCACTGAAGGGTTGAAAACTTTTATATTAAAAATCATTTTAAGTGATATCGAACATAAATAATGTTTTTTTTTTTCCACAAAGACCGTTCTTATAATTTTATTTTTAGATAAAATTTAGAGGTCAGATTGTTTTAATATTAAGTGTGAATTGTTTTCCAAATTTGTTCATACTACCCGTCTAAAGAAAAGCATTCTTGATGACATTTTAAAATTGTATGAATTCCAACTTCAAATGGTAAAAACTGATCATTAAAAAATTTGGAAATATGTATTATTGCAATATGAACATAAAAATACCAAGGTATTGAGTCCAAATACCTCAATATAAAATTAAAAGATTGTGGGAATGTATGTCTGTAGTAGGATGATGAAAAAATATTAGAAAACTGACAAAATAATGTTCATAATACATACTTAAAAGTAGAAATCTTATTGTTTTAAATATATTTATCTCGTCTAGGTATATATAAATTTATAGATTATACATTTACTTATATATGTCTTTTCCTTTGAAAACTGCGATTAAAAAATATCTTTCTAAACCGTTGTTTTACAACGCCATCTCGTAGAATTTTGAAGTAATTACATTTTGCTTTGCTGTTGTGTCGAAATATCAGTAGAATTGACGTAACGTTCTTAACAACTAGTGACAAAAAAAATGAGGCTATAGCTGTTTGACAAAAGTAAGCAAATATTTGAGCATATATCACATTAAAGTGAGAGTAACAGGTAAATTTGCACATACTAAATATGTAAATATTTATTTTTGAGAATTAACAAAAGTTCTTCAACGAAACTTCGTAAAAAAATCTTCCTATCGAAAGTTAAGTTATTTCCATAACATACTCGAAAAGGAAAGTTCGGTCACCCTGATACTTAGATTTATAAATCATGACACGATCGTGCCAACGTATCGAATATTTTTTGAGCATCAAATACTTCATAATCCAACCATGTGTTTGAATGGAATTTGCTGAACACTTATTTCACGATCCAGTTTTCGATACGCGCCATACGACCTAGTTTATTTTATTTATATGGATCACATTTAATTTTCGTGATTCTACATGTATCGATGTATACAGACTGGCTGGATATATATTCGTAGTGAAAAGACAACCGAAAACGGCTCCACAGTTTTTGAACGTGAAATTGGAGGCGCACATATAATCCTATTATATTCGCTGATTGACCAATATGAAATCACTGTGAGCGCCTTATAGCAAAGTAAAAAGTTGCAGTAAAAAATTGGTTGCCTGTAAAGTCGGTATACGGGCGAAAGTTTTACGTGACAACGACTTTGAGTGGTAAAATCATTTTAATGTGAATATTCATTCGTATAGTAGGAAGAAGGATGAAATAATAGTAACAATTTAAAACATTTATTTATACAAAGAATTATATTTAAAACATTAATTTATACAAAGAATCTCGCACTGAATTTCATATTAACAAAATTTTATTTTACCTTTACACATACATACGTATTTTATATACAAATATACATTAACTTGCAATACATTTGCGTACAATGAAACAGCGTTTACTAACTTAACTTGTTCCTACTGAGTGGAAGGGACGCGTGCCTTTCACTTTTTATGTCTGTCTCTCTCGCTCTTAGGCGGGCTAACCATGCCCGAGTGGAAGGGACGCGTGCCTCTCACTCGCTCTCATTGTGAGCGCATAACGTGAGCGGAGCGTAACGCAGTTTCTTGAAGTGTCACCCGGCAAACCAATTTATAAGACGTTGTCACGTCAAAATCTTTTTAGTTGTCTTATTTGTATCAGACTAGTTTTGGCATCATTAAATAGATGACATTAAAAAAAAAAGATGACCTGCCATTTTTCTGTCCACTAAAATGAATGAATCTAACATAGAAATTCGATACATTTTGAAGTTGTATTGTAAAAAAGGGAAAAATGCGACATAAGTAGCGAAAAAATTGAGACATTTGTGGACCTAATACAGTGTCGGTAAAAGTAGCAAAAACTGGTTTAAACGTTTTCAGTCCACTAATTTTGATGTCAAAGATGAACTTCGCTCTGGTCGGCCTGTTACAGATAAAGCCGATGCTATTTTAGAAAAAACAGAGCAAGATCGGCATATTAGTTCTCACGACATAGCTGGAGAACTGGATATTGACCATAAAACAGTTGTGACCCTTTGGAAAAAACTGGATATACAAAAACCTTGATACTTTGGTCCCACACGAACTCACTGAAAGAAATCCCATGATTCGTGTACTCATTTGCGATGCTTTATTGAAACGTAATGAAACAGAACCGTTTTTGAAAAGTGATAATGACAAATGGAATAACTACGACAAAAATGAGCGAAGAAGATATTGGCTAAAAGGCAAACAAGCTCCACAGACTATAGAGAAACCCTGCTTAACAAAATTGCTATTTTCCTCCCGCCTGGAAGGAGGCGGAGGTTATAGGCATCCACAAGCCAGGGAAACCACGCGACCTCCCTGCCAGCTACAGACCGATCAGCCTCCTGAGCGGTCTGGGCAAACTTTTCGAGAAAATTCTCAAAACTCGCCTTAGCGATCACCTTCTAGAGAAAGGTCTTATCATAGATGAAGAGTTCGGCTTTCGCCCAGCCCATTCTTGTCCACAGTAAGTCCTCCGCTTAGTAGAGTATGTCTCGAGGCTTTGAACCGGGCACCAGGCTGTCTTCTTTGATGTAGCCAGGCCTTCGATAGGTATGGCAAGGTCTGATTTATAAGTTATATTCAAGTACCAGATCGCCTCATAATCACTATTCAAAATTATTTAGCAAACAGATATTTCACATTTAGATGAGCGCACTCACTCGACAAGACGTCTTATCAGAGCAGAAGTTCCTCAAGGCTCCACCTGCTCTACCTATACCACTCGTCTGTCCAACTCGTCGCGGACGAAGTAGAATAGAGCACCGATTCACCTTCCTCCTCCTCCAGAGGGCTTTTGACGAGCTAGGTCAATGGTTCCGGAAATTGGAGGATAAGTAAACCCCGACAAATCAGCAGCCATACAATTCCAAGTATGGTAAGATTAGGAGTCGACTCATTGTCGACAAAAACACTCCCAATCTTAAAATGTTGGATGCGAACATTCCGTGGCAACTGAACTACAAATACTTAGGAGTCACGCTCGATAAAATCTATACTTCCGAGATCATATCAGGCGTGTTAGAATACTGCATTTTCTACAAAGCAAGGCTCGGGGCCGTGCTCGGTAGAAAAAGTAAACTATCTAGACGTAATAAACGTACCATATACAAAATGCATTGGACGGTGATGACATACACGTCTCCCGTCTTCGCTCACGCCGCTCAGAAAGCACTACATAGACTACAGGTAATACAGAATGAATTCTGTAGAGCCGCAACGGATGCACATTGGTGTGTTCGTAATTCAATTCTCCATAGGGACTTAGAACTCCCCACTATTTCCAAATATATGAAGGACGCATCGAAGCGATTCTTCGACATCGCGGGATCACATCCCAATGCGCTCCTTCGCACGGCGGTTGACTATCAACCGCCGCATCCCACCCACCTTATCCCTAGGCCACGGAACGTACTTACCGATCCACCTGACGCTCTTACAGCGGCAGTTGAAAGCTTTAATGACGTCAGCGACACGCATGACTGACTTAGGTAGGTCTATCGGTTAGTCAGGTCATCGACCTAAGCTCCCTTACTCCACCCGGCCGCCGCTAACCGCCTCCGGCCGGGGGAAGGGAACCGACCCGTGACGGTTTCATCCTATGCCGAGACGACTTCCTCCAGGCGTCGTCCATAGCGCATGTCACGCCCGGCACTCGCATGTCCGGCCGCACTCGGTGAAACTTTCAAAGTCGTCTGACTTGTCACCCGACTCGTCTCGACCGACTAAATAGCATAGCCGACCCAATTACTTCACTTTCAGGAGGAATTTTTTAGTGGGTTTCAGTCCCACACTACCCACGCGTGCGGGCGCGAGGGTGTACAAGATAGACATTTTTTACCTCCTCCTCGCCGCAAGAGGGAAACAAAAAAAAAACCTGCTTAACTCGCAAATGTTAATGTATATGGTGGGATTGGAAGGACATTAATTATTATGAACTTTTACCGCTAGGCAAAACCATCAATTCACATCTCTACAGCCAACACCTGATATGACGCAAACAAGAAGTAGAGAAAAAACGACTGGAATTAATAGAAAAGTTTATGGTTTTTCACCATGATAATGCTAAACCACACACATCTCTAGCTACTCATCAAATATTGAAATTGTTTGGTTGGAAAATTTTAAGTCGAGTGAGGACATTCAGGAGATTCAAAATGAGAACTGGAACGATTTTTGGAGGAAATCACGCCCACACACCATGCGTTTTGAAAGGTTACCAAAGCCCTCAAATCAAAGGGATACATACCTCAACCTCTTATCAAAAGATCAAACAATTCTGTTGACCTAGACGACGCGGAGATATAGCGGAGTGCCTGGCGGATATCATAGAATCCCAATGCTCTTACGCTTACTCTTCGCACGACATTTTACACATACACCTTATCGAAGAAAAAGTCCAGCATAAAGCCTCCCTCGAACCCAAAGATGATCTGCCTTCTGCTTCTCTCAGCGAAGTTCAAACGCTGATTAAATCTCTCAAAACCAGAAAGGCACAGGGCCTCGATGGTAATGGATGATGGTGCTTAAGTAATCACCTTCTCGGGAAAGGCCTTATCATAGACGAACAGTTTGATTTCCGTACTGTACATTCATGCCTCCAGCAAACCCTCCGTCTAATAATATATCTCGGAGGGCTTTAAATCTAAGCAAAAAATCGTAGCTGTCTTCTTCGATGTAGCTAAGGTCTTCAATAGGCTTATGGCACGAGGGTTTTATTTACAAACTTCACACTCAAGTACCAGATCGACTCATTCACATTATATATAGCTACATCAGTAATAGACATTTTGTTTTTAGACATGAGCACACACTCTTGACTAGACGACTATTCATAGTAGGAATTCTTCAAGGCTCTACCCTCTTTCCCCCCTTCTATACTCCACATACACAAACAACATTTCGCGTCCGACGTTAAGCGTCGGGTTGTATTATCATGTAAGGCACAAAAAACCAACTATCTTCAACCTCCAGAGGGTCATTGATGAGCTGGGTCGATGGTTCTGGACCTGGAGGATTGAAGTTAACCCTGATTCATATACAGCAAGCGTAAGAGTCGAAAAATTGTCGACCTAGACATGCCCCACTTTCGATTGTTGAACGCGAATATTCCGCGGGAATTCAATTATAAATACCTAGGAGTCACGCTCGATAGAAAACTTCACTTCGAAGATTATATCGAACACGTTAGAAAATTTGCAATTTTCTACCGAGGGCGCCTCGAAGCTATGTTTGGTAGAAAAGCAAATTATCACTGCACTATAAGCGCACTACTTAAAAAATGTGATTAATAAATTCTGTAGATATGCCCCGGACATACACGTGTGCATTCGGAATTCAATACTTCACAAGGATCTAGAACTCCTTACTATAACCAAATTTATGAATGACGCATCTAAGCAGTTCTTCGACATCGCGGAATCACATCTCAGTGCGCTTCTCCGTTCGGCAGTCTTCTTTTGAGCCGTCACATCCTCATCATTTTGTTCATAGGCCACGGAATGTAATTCCACCTGTCACTCTTATAGCGGCAGTAGAAAGTTTCATGGAAGTCAACAACACAAATGACTGACTAAGCATAGGTACGCCTAAATTAGTAAGGTCTAGTCAGACCACTGCACTCCACTCCACCGGGCCGCTTCCGTATCGTGTAGGTTAAATGGACTCGACTCGTGCCGGTGTCCAGTGGCATCCTATGCCAAGGCAATAAGGAAACGTCCATAAGGAATGTCACGCATCGTCGGCGCCTCGGTGTGTTAGCCAACAGCGTTCCGGGAAGCTGTCACAGCATTACAGCTAACAGCAATACCGACTAATCATTTTTTCAGGGGGACTTTTTAGTGGGTTTCAGCCCCACACTAACCGCGTTCACTACTCAAATTTTGACCTGTTTCGGTTCTTTACGTAGTGTTAGGTTAACATCAAGAGATGTCGACAAGTCCAAATTATTTGTCGTAGTTTTTTTGACTAAAAATACAAAGTTTCTAGTGCAATTGGGTTTATGTCACTACCCATAAAATGGCAACAACTTGTTGAACAAAATTGCATTATATATTATAATTAAATAAAATATGATGAAAATTATTTTGAGTTTGTACATAAATTACAAAGAAAGTGATTCGCCGTCCTTGTACGTGTAAACCTTTTAAACCTGATGGTTGCAGTTTAGATGATTTCAGAGTTGTCAGTCCGAAACGCAACGCGAGTGTTGTATTCTCCAACTTTTAATGGTATTGTGCATGTAATTACAGTGTGCACAATACCATTGTGCACGCTGTACGTACGTACATGCACTGATCGTGTATAACTGTCCTAATTAAGATTTGCATTGTGTTAGTCTATTGCCCTAACCATACCGTAATAGGTATTGAAAACATCGAACCAAGTAGACCCGCTGAATAAAACACGGCCAAATCACGCTGTAAATTTTATTAATATTATTATTTAAATACTCAATCAGTTCTAGGAACATATCTTGTTAACTTGAACCAGTTTCACATTTTATCCACTATTTGAGATTATGGGCTATTTTGAGAATGAATATTCCTTACTACCACTTTCAAGTACTTTCAATTACTAAATCATTAATAAAAAAATTCATTTTTTTAACTTCATGTTAACCTTAAAAACACATGAAAATAATAAATACGAAAGAAAAATATTTTTAATATTATGAAGTTCTTTTTATACTTTAGATAATAGAGCATTCGTTCGTGGCATGTCTTATTTCGATATTGATCAACCATAAGTCAATGTCATTATCAAACTGTCACCTTAATAGTCCGCCAAAATTCTAAATTTGTCTTAAAGATTATGAATAAGAAAAGTATTTGTAAATTATGTAAATAGCTATAATGGGCATTACAGGTTTACTACCTTTCGTGGAAAAAGCCTCAAGACGGGTCAATGTAAGTGAATTCGCAGGATGTACAGTCGCTATAGATTCATATTGTTGGCTGCATAAGGGAGCGTTCGCTTGCGCTGACAAACTAGTAAGGGGCGATGAAACAGATGTGTAAGTATAGAAACCTTAATTAACCGATTTCGTACCATTAAACAAAAAAAGTAATGATTTTAATATGAAAGGAACTCATTTAATTTAGTATATGTTGTTTCAGAATGCCTCAGTAAATAGTCCAATTACAAATTGTTCCTCCAAAATATAAAGGAATTAATAATTTGTAGTTTTAATTATAGATGTATTTTGCATGACTTTTAATGTATTTATTAATTCGTTTTTGTTTTCAGCCACATAAAATACTGTCTCAAGTATGTAGGCATGCTGATATCAAAAAACGTAAAGCCTATATTAGTATTTGATGGGCAGCACCTTCCTGCTAAAGCAATGACAGAAGCCAAGAGAAGAGAGTAGGTTTTATTGTTTATTCTCATACTCAACTTAAATAGAAAGAAAAAAGTCAACATAACTAACCACAAACATTTCTCCATACATAATATGGGGGAAATATTTTTGTTATAACTTTTTACTGATGTAAAGAAACTATGTCAATTAAGAAAAATAAAAAAAGTTAAGTTTGTGAACTGCAAATAATGATTAATACATAGAAGTCTTCTTTTTTAGATAGGTATTTGTACATTTATTATTAAAATAATTTCTTCTAAAGTTCTCATTATCTTATGCATTATTGACATACTTTTAATAAGGATACAAATAAACAATAAGAAGCTTCAAAGGTTTAAATTAAAGCTAGAATCAAAATAAAGGAGAATGTAGTTCAATTTAAAATTTAATGATTAAAAGTTGCTATGAATAGCATCCTTAATAAATGCTGAAATAGGGCAGTTTTGTAATAAAAAAATATTTTACAAAATAGGAAGCTATACTTTATTATTTCCTATGAATACAATTTTGAGTGCAATGATGTGTTTTTGAATTTTTGATGTGAAAATGTTTTTTCTTTTGTTAAGTACAGAGATAGTTGGTCAAACTTTCTTGTGATATAAAATACCATTTTTTTCAATTGGTTTTATTTCAATTGGTAATTACTACTAGATTAGTAATAAATGGTTGTGGTGACAATGGATAAAGTGTATCTGTATGTGCTTAACATGCAGCATTTGTGGTGTCCGTGATATTATCTGGCTAGTGTAGGTGTCTTGTGAGTGATTGTTGTGAATTAGCATTGTGTAAAATTATACATTAATGTAAGGTAAGAATGCATTTAGCTAGAACATTGGTTTGGGTGTCATTGTAAAGAGCTTGAGAAGAACTATTAGAACTAAGCGAATCAATAAAAATATTCACTGATGCATATGCAAAAAGAAGTATGAATTTCACAATTTCAAAAAAATTAGATATTGTCTTATATTAGTCATAGATATGCATGAAATTATAGAAAACACAAATCAGAGGAAAGCTTGCATCAAAAGGAGCTTAAGAAACCTAAAAAATCCAGCACCAAGCAAATATCTGAACTATGTTATAATTTTATCCTGACGTTTTCACAGGAAATCTCTGCCGTGGACTTTGACTATGCCTTTGTAATTTATTATTTTTAATTTACGAAATAACCCTGCAACATAAGTGTTAATTTTCCATTGATGTAAAGGGAGGTCAGAGGAATGCTTCCCTTTATTCCTCATTTTAGTCAAGGAAAATTTTATCAGAATTACAAATATATTATACTGTAATTCATAATAATTGTTTTTTTTCTTATGCGTTTAATATATTTTAATTTTTTATGTGTTTGTTTAGACTTAATGATTTACTTCTTCTTTTTTTAATAACCTACTTCCTATTATAATTATTGGCCTTTGCCTTATAGAACAATATATTATACTGTAATTCATAATAATTGTTTTTTTTCTTATGCGTTTAATATATTTTAATTTTTTATGTGTTTGTTTAGACTTAATGATTTACTTCTTCTTTTTTTAATAACCTACTTCCTATTATAATTATTGGCCTTTGCCTTATAGAACTGCATTACATTCACTTCTTCAATTTTGTTTTTTGGTGTATAGGCTCCTTTGATGGATTTCCATCTAATTATTACAATTACACAGTTATAATACTAACGCTTGCTTAGATATTCCATGTCCATCAATCCTTTTGTTTCATATTCAATTTGTTGCATAAGGATTTACAATGGGAAAGTGGATTTTAAGGTCAGCAATGGATTGTATGCTGCGTATGTTGTTAGTAAGGTCCCAATTATAAATTTATATGAGGTAAAACCTTACATAATAGAAGTTATTTGTTACACAATAATGATCAGCTGCCACTTTTTGGTGAGTGCTACATTGCTGGTGATCATTGTGATCATTAGATTATTCATATCCTGCAGTCTAAACCCCAAAAAAAATGTGTTTCTGCCTATTGGAGAAGAGTCAAAGTTGGATCTACATGGGCTAAAAGATGATAAATTGTCAATCTGATCAATGCCTGGAGTGATGATCTTGAGTTACGACCTTGACCTAGAATCATTAAAGATGTTGATCATCCAATATTTACCTTTTTTCATTCTTTGTATGGTTCTTTGTAGGGCTAAATTCTTCTAAAAAACAGTGCAGAAGATTTAGATTCAAAAGGCATTGTCATCTTTTTATCTCGTCACTCCAAGAATGCTGCACACATTTTGCTTTTGATTGGTCTTCCATTTGTAAAGATTTTCAGCTGTATGGCAAGGCAGTCCACTATTGTGGCATTTAGATTTTTGTCATTCGTCATGGTTTCCAGGGCCTATGTTGGGTGTAATAATTCACTGAAGCATACCGGTTTTTGAGTTCCTGTTCAGTGATGTCAGATTTCTTTTCTATACTTTACCTTTTATAACTAGGCTGTCTTCTTTCATATTATACCAAGATGTAACGATCTTAAAAGCATCATCGCAAAATGATGGGGCACATTTTTAAACTCAGATTGCATTTAAAATGATGCTAAGCTGCATTGAGTATTTTTTATACTCTGATTTTGTTTCTCTGTGATGATGATACTATATGATGATAGTATATGCAACCTGTTACTGTAATATATTCAAAACTACGCTAATAAGTTGTTAATTTAAGCCTAATCATACCACTCACTTTATGCCTGAGAGAGCATATTCAGCCATAGGTATCAGATATTTTTATAGTATCGACAATAATTATCGATACTATAAATACGATACCTTAACGTGCAGTAAGCTATCTTGGGGAGCTACAGTTCAAAGTCCTCAATTTTAAATAAAAACATTATAGGAGCGTATGTATGCAAATGATAGAAACCTGCAACAACAACACAACAATGTAGACTTTCTCTCTTATGAATTGAACCCTTACATCACTTTTGTGTTTCAGAAAAAGGCAACTAATGTCTTTAAAAGCATAGAACTATAGACATTTGTGTTTTCCGTTTTGGTGACATAAGATATAAACATAGTTTTTTTTATATATTGTGAGGTTCCATAGACGAATCTGGTCAACCAGGCTGATATTTTCGCCGATTGGTTAGGGAGTCAAATTTGCATTTTCTATTTAAAACCATAGCATTAGTTTTTGATAGGGCACACCTTATCTTATTCCTGATACCCCAAATTCTCTGAGATATCAAAATAGAGACTATGACATAGTAGCATTTCTAAAGGCTATAGAGCATAATATACAACTCTTTGAAGTTTCCTCCCTATTATCACTTCCAGCATATTGAATGATAAAGGATCAATCTCTCAAGGTAGTTCAAAACTGCTGTATAAATTATGTGAGTGGTTTGAGAAAACAGTTGAGTTTTGAAGTGCAGGCAACCATTCATCACCAAAAACTCCCTTCTCTATCCTATGATAAAAAACATATTAATAATTATAAAAATACATAAAAAAAACATAAACATGTGCTGTTATGTAAAACTATATGCATTGCTTGCAGCCCTTGATAAGAGCCATCAAGTTGCTCAATAAGTATATTCTCTACAGCCTTGATGGGCGTAGTCATCCTTTGTAGGATTTGGCATTATCTACCTAATGGTAGATCTTTTACATAGTTCTAGGGCCATTTTCATTCTGGATACTGTAACTGACATCTATTTCGATTATGCTTTCCAATCTCCGGATAGACCCCCACTTCTGGCAGTTTGCCTCTTAATTTCTGCATGATTTGTTTTGTTTCTATCATTCAGAAAAAATATCTTTGCAATGAGTATATAGTTTCTTATTTTATCATACCTACTTCTTGTAAATTCTCAAATTCTGTATATGCCATCCTTATAGTTTGTTATCTGTGCTACTGAAACTATCCGATTAGCAGTGCAGAACCACCTCCAATTGGCTAGTTATTAATTAGAGATTCTTGCATATGTGTTAAAAGAATGCCTCTTACAAAAATGTAATTTTTATAAACCTGTTCTATTTGTAGATCTCGAGATACATCAAAAAAGCGTGCTGCTGAATTGTTGAGTTTGGGAAGAGTAAGTAGACAAAAGTTTATTTAGCGTCTGTGTAAACTTGTAAAGCATATGATAGTATTACAAATTAGTTGAAGCAACACTATTATAACAAGTCATGTGAAATACTTAATATTTATTATGGACAGAACATGTGTTTTTTTTTAAAGTAGGTATAAGCTTTACATATTTTAGATTAGATTTTCCAAACAATTGGTTTTCATGAAGTTCAGCATTTGAAAATAATTTTAGAAACAATATAAGTTTTCTAACAAATCAGTCGATGCTGGGTCATTGGGCAAAGTATGACGCGTGGTTGGCATGTTGATGCCAACATGCCAACCCCGATGTGTCAACAACCCAGATGTGTCGGCGCAATATAATCTTCATTCATCCATTCATAATAGAATAGAATTTCGCTACGCCAAACTCGGCAGATGGACATGAGTTTTATTATTTCCTATATTTTTCATAGAGTTTCGTAGTCAGTGAAAATATAGTGACATTTGTGTATCCTGTCTGTCTGTTCTTCCATCTGTTCTTATGGCACAGCTTAATAACTCATTTTATAACACATTTTTTCATAGATTTTGATTGTACATGAAAGTTTTTTGTATAAAGTATCTTATAATTTATCATGTGTACATGCATCCCACCGCACTATTTGCAATATACTTCAAACTTAGTGTTTTGGTGGAAAACCTGTGGTTACAGCTTAAAAATTGATAGTGAATCCTTCCTGTGTTTTAACCTAAGACTTAAGATTATTACTATGGCCGCTTTTATATGAATTTGATACCGGAGTAATCAAACCAGTAAAATATTTAATTATTAAAACTGCATCGCAAGCAGGTATAATATTATTTAGATATTTAATATTATAACTGATTTAAAAGAAGAGATGATTTTTCTTATTTGCTAAAAGACACAGCTTAGCTAAGATTTCGTCCAAACTATATAAAAATTAAGAAATAAATATTTATATATTCAAGTCAGACTTTTAAACTAATTCTTGATTCTAGAATTCTAAAATAGATATGTAAATAATAATCTCTCTTTATAATTATCTACTTTCATAAAAAATATTAAAAAGCGAAAAGAATTACTTTTAGTAAACATGTAATTGTTAAATGGTGCAATATTAATAAAAACACTTTATTTATATTTTTCAGACTGATGAAGCTCGTTCATATATGCGGCGTAGTGTTGATATTACACATGCTATGGCATTAAATCTCATACAAGAATGTCGAAAACGGAATGTTGATTGTATTGTTGCACCTTATGAAGCAGATGCTCAATTGGCGTACCTCAATTTAAAAAATATTGCACAAGTTGTGATCACTGAGGATTCTGACTTAATCTTATTTGGATGTAGTAAGGTAAATTATTTTTTAGGATATTATTGTAAAATTATAAATATAAATCTTATAATTTTAGCATTTTGATGTACATTGTTATAGCTCTGTGAGATAATGTTATATTCGGGTTTAATATTACTACAAAATGTTTGGGCAATTATTCTGGATATAGCTTTATTTGAAAAGTTATTTATCTTTTATTTTTGATTTAGTTACTTAAATTTAAAATTGACTTTGTTTATCTTCTGTTATACATATATCAGTTTAAACTTATATATTTTATACTAATATACTTCACATACATATTACAGATTTTATTTAAAATGGATCTAGATGGGACTGGCACTTTAGTTGAAACAGCTAAATTGCCATTAGTGATGAAATGCCCCATAGAAAGGTATTCCTTTGACAAATTCAGGCAAATGTGTATCTTGTCTGGTTGTGATTATTTATCATCTTTGCCGGGAATTGGTTTGGCTAAAGCAAGAATGTTTGTTACTGCTACTGTGGATCCCAATTTTGCAAATGTAAGTCCTTTTGAGTTGTTTTTTTATTAAGGAGTATGTATTGTTATAAAACCTGCCTGTCCAAAAAGATAGGAGAATAGATATTATAGGAATGTGTAAAAAACTACTATGTGAAATAAAATTGATTTTTTAATTAAGATTAAATTTACTGGAAATTTTCTTTTAAGATAGCAAAAAAAATATTTAAAATAAAAATATCGAAAATCTTATTTTTCTGGTGTGAAGCGGATGGATTTTGTTTCTTTAGTACATTTAACATTATTGTTCTGTGCACATTCCGTGCCGTGTTCAACAGTTCATTTTAGTAGGAATGGGTTTATTTTAAATATTTTCCTATATCGTAACATTAATATTAATTCAGGAATAAGATTTTATGAACTGTTTTGTACTCTTAATGTTTTTATTGTTATCTACCTTTCCCCAGGCATTGAAAAAACTACCCAGTTTCTTCAATAAAACTCAACTAAATGTAACGGATGAGTATATAGAAAATTTTTTGAAAGCAGAGGCTACCTTCAAACATCAATATGTATTTGACCCTATAACAAGACAGCTGGTGAGGTTGACAGAACCAGACGATGAAGGTATTTAATTGTATACAACTATGTACTAGTTAGTGTTTGTACAAATTCTAAAACTGTTTTTTATCATAAAATAGACCACTGTAAAGATGTGAATCAGAATATCGTAATTAGTGTTTCCTATTGCAGCTCTATTATTTTTACGTGTGATAATAAATATGTAGGGAAGGGTATTTATTATTAAATAAACATTTTTTTAATATTTTGTCAAATATGCACCAATTTTAATATGGTGCATGTCTCATTTTATTACAAAATCTATATAATATGTTACAAAAACTGTCAACCTTTAAGTAGCATTCAATGTGGTAATATTTTTGTCAAATAATTATTTAATTTAATAATTTTTATCTATAGTAGATTATATGAAACATATTAATCAATAAGTAAACTGAATAAAATTTTGTATGAAATACGGTTTCATTTTGCAGATGTAGAAATCGCTTTATGTTCCAATGGTGGTGAAAAAATAGATCCAAAAATAGCATTTCAATTAGCATTAGGAAATTTAGATCCATTTTCGTTGAAGAAAATGGATGATTGGCATCCAGACAAAAATGCAATGGCAAGTATAACAGTATCTTCATGCAGCTAACAGTATATGCATGCTTTCAGAATCTACTTTCTTTTATAGATTAATATTTATGAAGAAATTATTGTAGTATAGTGATATTTTCAAACCTGTTAAAAAGCCATTTATCATTCAATCTTATGTAAGTTAACGCAAGCAGTTACCAAATCATGCACATATTTTACACAGCGCTACTACTGGCAGTATTTACCTACTATGAGGATCCACTCTCATTTAGTTTCTCGATGTGTACACAATTTGTTTATGATTTCCTCATTATTGCAGCATGAAATTAGAATATAATTGCTTATAATATTGTGGTGTCTTTATGTTTAATTAAATAATAATTAATAGTTAGTTAGAGCATGTAATGTACGCGTTTTAAGAGACATTCTGCAGCCCATAACTTTGAAGGGTATAGGCATTTTGTCAATCAATCCATCATCATTATCAGTTCAGTTTTCGAGGGAAGAAATTAGGTGCCAAAAAATATTAGAATGTGCTTGTTTTGATAAATTCACCACAAATAAAACACAATGAATGTACATCCTGTTTGCATTGTTTTGATGAAATTTTTACACACAAGAATGATTTGTGAAACAGTCTGTGAAAGGCAAACAGGTACACTTGTTATTTGCTATGTGAATGATATGCGAGTTGCTATTATTTTATTTCAGTGTTACCACCTGCCGCTTAGGATATAAACAAACAACTTCAAAATTTACTTATCGACAAACAAACAAAAGCAAACTTCATAAGTTAAAAATGAATAGTTCTTGGTTTTTTTGATGTATCGAATTGAAATTTATTTGTAAATAGAAACTAAACAAAAAATCATCAACTTGTTTATAATATTGTAGTAAAGAAGGCCATGCAACCTGGCCTCTAGCATGCCGCATGCCCCACCAGCCAGATTAGGAATTTAGTGGATTCGATAAACAATGAATTTTATATTTTCCTTGAAAATATTGATGTATAAAATGAAAATGCCTCCATCTTATACGTTAACTACTCTATTGAATCCAGTAATCTTTGTACGTCAATAAAAATTTATACCCATGCTTTTACTATATTTTGAAAAATTAAATTATGGAATTAAAATCATGAAATAAATGTTGTACCAAATTTTATATCTAATACTGGCTTATTTCTAAAGTTTGAACTGACTATTGGCATTGACAGGATCTTTACATTTCTTTTATCCCTGTATGGGACTAATACTTGTCTTGTCATGTCAGTAAATCATTTAAAGTTATTAATTATTATGAAATTTACCAATGAACTTTTCATCTGATATCAAATTATGTGAAATATGTAATGAAGTGAAAATATTTTATTTTAGATTGGAAATGTCAAGTCTGACGGTTGGAAGAAATCTGGCATTTCCCCATATCCTAGTATCTGGAATAGTGAATTTAAAAACCATTTGACAGAAGGATTTCCCTGGCAAAAGAAAGTTATTAAGAAATTGGATCCTATATTATCTACATGTACAGTTAGACCTGTGAAAAAAGTCATTAATCTAGTCAGTAAATATGTTCCAGAAACACAAGATGTCGGGTATGTTTTTATGTGCTATTAGTCTTTTTATGTGTTATTAGTCTGTTTTTATGAATTTATTTATAAATGTTTTTATGTATAATTGCTATAATTGGAAAAAAATATTATTTTGTCTTTTTCATTACCAATAAAACATTGCAACTATAAATAATATTTTTTTTGTATTGTTGTATCTTTATATATATAATTCTTTTGTACATATCTTAATCACTGAACTCCTCCTAAACAATTGGACCGATCATGATGAAATTTTTTGTTTGTGGCTGGCTAGATTAGATTTACAATTGGACTCAGTAGGTGGGGCTGTGTTCGGGTTCTAGGATTCCTTTTTTTTTATTTGCATGTTTAGAATATGCATATAACCCTAAAATTTCATCCCACCAATATTTTTTAAAATGAGTAACTGATCTGTACTGTGAAGTTCATGAATAATTGATCTTCTAAGAATAATTTACAATTATGTATTATGGTACATGAATACATACCCTAAGTCATTTAAGCCATACCTTAGTGTTTTGATATTTCAATATCTGTCCACAGTGTTTTGGTAGATTTGAAATAAAATATTCCCAATGACTTATCAAAACATTGTATTTATTTTTTACCTTTGCTTTGGACAACAGTAAATCATACAAAGATGATACGAAAAGTTTGGAATGTTAATTTCAATGTTAAATGTCACTTAGTCTATAGTTTATTGAAAAAACATTTGCTAAACTTGCTAATAGCAGGCAATGCAACATTTGGACATGACATCTGATCAAATATATATTTGATGAAGTTCATTTTATTTTTGCATTTAATTTTGGTCAATGATTTTATTATAACTTATCATAATTTTTGTCCTCAGTGGTACTTTAAGTATAGAATCTCTCAGACAAATGTATTGTGTCCAAGAATCTCCAACTAAAAAACAGAAAAAAGACAATGTAGAAATACCAAGTTCTAGTACTTGTATTAATTCCAAAAATCTCTATACTACGAATATCCAAGGATCTCAAGAAACATTAAACAGTCACGATGTAGCTTATTCTGAAGATAAAATAAATGAAGATTTAACAGAACAATCACAACCGCAGCAAAAATCACCTATATTACAGAGTAAAATACGAGTAAACAGGGATACCTTCAAAAAATCAACATATTCAATATTAAAGAGACTAAGCAAATTTCCGAGGACAGTATTAGATGATAACCTTGTTGAAAGCAAATTTTTCAGTTCTTCTGAAAGTATTGGTACAGAGAATGATACTCAAAGTACAGAAGTATCATTAGAAGTTGATAACTGTCATATTTTAAATGATAGTATTAATAAAAGTAACACTAATAAATCGAAAGAAAGTGTAAATAGGAATCCATTTAAAATTAAATCTGAAGAAGACTTGAATACTAGGCTAAGTTCGCAAGGAGCGATTGAAGATATGTTAACTGAAGATATTTCAAGTTCTCAAAAAGAAAATTCTTGTAGTTCAATAACGGTAAAACTTGACGATGTAACTGATGTTACTGCAGATCTGTGTTTAAAAAGAAGACTTTCAGAGGATTTAGATATAAGTAAAAATGAATCTATGAATGAAGATCTATTTGTTGAAAATACATATCCAATGGAGAATTTAATTACACCAGTTCCTTCACAGGTGCGTTATTTAATATCGAGTAAACTTTTATTATAAAACAATCAACATAATGTCAAATATTTAGCTGTCTTCATGACGCTTGTGAATTGTTTGATGTTTAAAGTTAGAATTGTTTACAATCTAAAAGTTATGACCTATGTTTTGACAGACTCGATGTGTATTAAAAAAAATACCTTCTATTACTACTACTAGTAATGATTGTTATTTACCAGTACATATATGTATTGTCCACATTATAATATAAATATACCATAATATATTGAATTGGAGAAAAGAAAATTTCCCAATTAGCACATTTTGTCATCAATAGCCATATTTTGGAAAAAATGCAGTTTGTCCTTATTAACCAATACCAATAATTTATTAGTTTCAAAGCAATAAAATTGAGTTGAATGGTAGTGGGATGACATACCAGGGATGCAGTCATAGTTCCTAAATCTGGAAATAAATAGCAGATTAATTAAGTTAAAATTATGTTCCCTGTCATGTATTGCTTTCAGAATCATTGCATTTGAAGCAAGCCTTGTATGTATTAGGTGCTATGCTTATTGAACTATTTCCATTTTAATAAAACATATAATGTTGATAGTGTATAAATAACGTATGCAAGGTTTTCCTTATAAGGATGAAGGGGACACATTTCAGTTTACAGCAAGAATTTGAGATTCCTACTTAATATCTGGATGGATATTTACGGTGCTCCTTACCAATCCTTCACGAACATTTACCCTATATATTTACTACGTTAATTCAGTTATGTGCACTTACCTTTTGTACAGGATTCAATGAGTTCAACCAAACCTATATCATTTTAATTGTTACAACTTCTTCAGAGTACATCGTACATCATTTTCTCACATCATTTAGATTATATCTATTTTTCAAGCATGATTCAATACATCTACTATGCAAGTATCTCATATCCATTGTGTTAATCCTACTTTAATGTTTCTTCTGTCTTAGGACACTTATAATTAGATAACTATACATATGGGAGCCATCAAGTTATGATAACACAATAAAATTATCTGTAGATAAATCAATATCAAATACAAAATCTGTGATTTTCTTTTCACCTTCATATTACAGACATGTTTTGTCCTTTTTTGAAATGTTTTAATTAGTAGGCTAAACTAACGGTAAATTAGTGCTCAACATGAATCCTAAATACTGCAACATAAAAAATATCAAATTTATGAATATAAAATGGATTAAATATCGATACTGTTAACTATGATATCACTATGTTGTAGAAATCTTAACCTACTCTCATATCATACACACTCAATTTCAGTGTTCATCTGTTTTTTGGTAGATGTTTATGCCTATCAGGCCTAGTGCTGATATTAGTCGAATAACTAACTATAGAAAGACTATATTTGAGTAGTGCAATATGTACATTGTTTATAATATAAATGCAATATTTCTTTTTACAGAGTTCCTTTGGAACTTCACAGCTATCACAGTTATCTGATGGATGGAAAAGTACAAGCAACCATTCCAATGAAAACATTGTGAAACCAGCTGCCACATCTTGTAATAGAAATAGCTTCACCAAAGCTAAATGCAGGGTGCCAGGACTGAGGAAGACTGTATCTAGCAATCAACCTACACTGCTTAGTAAATTTGGTTTTGAGAAAAGGTATCTATTCTTGCAATTTTTCATAGTTATAATTTGAGTGATAGCTATTTGTTTATATTGTAATTTTATCCAATGCAAGCATTACCAATTTAATAAAAATAAAATAAATGAGGTTTTGTATTAATTACACAAAATTTAAATCTTAATATTGCAAGAGATGTTTTAATCTATTAGTGTTTTGCATTTACATCGTTATTGTAATTTATACTTACTAGTTTTGCAGGTTTTCTTCAAAAAGTCCATGTCTAGTTAGAATTGAAATGAAATACTAAAGATCCACTCTTTTTTTACAGAATAAGCTTCCTTCATTCATCCTTATTGATTGTGACTTCATTAACCTGATTTTTCAGGAAATATAATTAAGTGCCTCTTATTATTTTTTTTTCAAAGATTTTTTTTGAAACATCTGGATTTCAAATAACATTTGAGGAGTCATGAAAAATAAATAATTTGTTAATTTAATGTAAAAACTTTGACATTTATATGTCTGCCTCTCATCAGATCAGCTACTGAAAATTATTTAACTATTTTAACTAAATATATAAATTTTTAATGTGTATATAATATATAAAATTTAAATGTTTAATCTCCCTGTATAGGTGAGATTAAATAAAACAATGTTCTAAAAATACCAGCAAAATGCGAATCAGAATTGCATATGAAGGATTCTATACCAATGTATCTACAATATTTAACACTAAATACATATTTTAAAATAGTTAAATCATTTTCAAATGTGATCTTAAGATTAGTTCGCGAGAGATCGTGTCATACTTTAATCCAGTACATGACACTGTTGCTAATTAATAAAAAAATCTTGGGAGTGTATCAGCTAAGACTGATCTCGAATATTGTTCTCTAGTCTTTTAGAGATTGTGTATTCGTGTATGTATCTATTGTTGTTGCAAAATAGAATATTCATGCTCAATAATATGCACTAAGATAAAATCAAGATGAAGCCCCTGTATGGAAAAGAAACAAATTAACGCGAGTCCGACTTTCATTATCTGTTGTTTTATTTTGGAGTATGTATAATAGTTATACTGCATAACATATACGAGGACTGTTATTTATGTATTAGGAACTGGCTACATACAGACAATATTTAAAAAGTAATTACAACATTTAAAAGTGGAACTCCTTAGCTGTAGAATACAGTTTGTTTCATGTAACTCTCAATTGTATTACCATTGTGGTATCATTTTGAAAATTGTATGTCTGTATCACCATAGATTTTACTTTGAAAATTTTTGTGCGATGATTTATTATTATTTTCGGCATGGGCTAACTCAAAAACAGTGCATTGATCAACTCATTTTGACTTTTGGGGATGAAGCACCATTGAAAAACACTGTGTATGTGAAGATACTATCGTTACATTGAATCAAAACAACAATATAAGTGTTCCTGCGGTCTGCACCTATCTATTCCTCGATATCATTTTTCGAATATTTTTTTATGATTTACAAGCTTTTCTTTTATTTGAATTTATATTATATTCATGTACCTAACTCAATGAAGGCTGTACACCTATATATATATATATATATATATATATATATAACTATATAGGTTTTATATCTACACAATAATATTGTGCCTCATTATATTATACTGAAGGTTCATATAAGATTTATATAAGTATTTATTTGACATAAATGGCCCTGAAAATATTTAATTTCTGCCACAGCGTAACCTGCGGTCGATTGCATTTCACCCGTCATATACGTCGCATGTAGCCAAAGTATAGTATTAAATGTATATTTTATTAAGTTAATAAGTATATAAATTCAGCATTTCGTAATTTTTTTTATTAGTGCGCTCGCTGCTATGAGATGCCTTTGTTAGATGACGACACGAGCGCGTATGTTAAAAGACCATATTATTTATGATACATTCAGTAATCTCTTTTAAATTTTCAAATGCAGCATTTATACAATGTTTTAAGCCAAGTTGTGAATCAACCACCTTAAATATCCATTTTGTTACTAGTATTCTCATATGTAAATAAAATGATTAAGTTCAGCTGTGAAGGAGGCTCTAAAAATTCTTTCTCATATATCCATTGAGCAGAAGATGCCTTGCCAATTACTGAAAAAAAAAATTGTTTCAATATAGACTATAAAAAATACAATGAAAATCTCATATTTTTTTGATGTAAATAAACCATCAAAAGTTTTTCTTATAATAAAAAATATGCATTGCGATTTCAAGACCTTTTGATATTTGAAGATCAAATAATTCAATTCATATAATGACAAAAGCTTTTCCAAATCCCAAAGCTTGTCATAAAAAAATATTAAACCATATCACACAAAAAATATAATTTCAATTCTGTAACACTTTCAAGAGAAATTATACCACTTCATACAATAATAATATACTTAAATTTCAAATATTTTTCATGCAAAAGAAAATTTTGTTAAACCATATTTTTATTAAAAAATATTATTTAACCCGTGAACTCTTTCCACATAAAAAATCAAATTGTCAAAGAATTTTTCGTGATAAAGATATATCAATTTCAAAAGCTTAAGAAAACTAAATAGCATTTTCTGAATCCAGATGTCTCCCGGTTCATCTCCACTTTGAATGTGTTTTTTCAATTAGCTTTCGTGTTGTGATTTGAGAACCTCTTTACGAATTTTGTCGAATATACGTGGGTCAATCTGAGTCCTTAGCAAATCAAAAACTGAGCAAACTACCAAGTTACTTATGTTACTGTTGTTTTTCAAAATATTTTTGTCACTGGTTAACGGGTTGGGGGCGGGGGCGGAAAGGCAGCTGCCCTTGGAAATTGTACGTTCTGTAATATATTACGCCCCGTTTACACGATCTGATCTAAAAAAAATCTGGCTTGCCTCCCTTCCCCCAGGCCAGAAGCTGGGTACGCCCATGATGTTCGTTGAGATCAATATATCGCTTCTTTCAATGGAACCACTTAAAAAAACACTTTGACCACTCACACTTAGGGGTCGTTTCAACGGCCTTTTTTATACAGCCATTGCTTCCTCGACCTCTGTAAACTACTTTATTCGAAGTTTTTCTTTTATTTTAGGAAATAAATAAAAATTGCATAGTGCTGCGAGGTCGGCGCTGTAAGACGGGTGAGCCAGTATTTTTATACCTAACTTCCCCAAATAGTTAATTGTTTGTCTGGCGGTATGTGGTAAGGTGTTGTCATGATGAAGGAGAATCGTACCGCGAACTCGTTTTTCTAGCAATTTTTCCAAAACAAGACACAGACAATTCTTAGTGTACCAGTCTGCTGTGACTGTTTTTGACGTGACAACGTCTTATAAATTGGTTTGCCGGGTGACACTTCAAGAAACTGCGTTACGCTCCGCTCACGTTATGCGCTCACAATGAGAGCGAGTGAGAGGCGCGTCCCTTCCACTCGGGCATGGTTAGCCCGCCTAAGAGCGAGAGACAGACATAAAAGTGAAAGGCACGCGTCCCTTCCACTCGAGCACAGTTAGCCCGCCTAAGAGCGAGAGAGACAGAGACGCAAATGTATTGCAAGTTATTGTATGTATATTTGTATATAAATACGTATGTATGTGTAAAGGTAAAAATAAAATTTTGTTAATATGAAATTCAGTGCGAGATTCTTTGTATAAATTAATGTTTTAAATATAATTCTTTGTATAAATAAATGTTTTAAATTGTTACTATTATTTCATCCTTCTTCCTACTATACGAATGAATATTCACATTAAAATGATTTTACCACTCAAAGTCGTTGTCACGTAAAACTTTCGCCCGTATACCGACTTTACAGGCAACCAATTTTTTTTTTTAAAAAAAAGTTGCATAATGAGCTGTCATTCCGAAAAATGGCTACCATCTTTTTCCCGACGCTTCGACCTTCTTTTATTTTAGTAGACAACTCTTTAAAAGAAAACATCCACTGAGCAGACTGTCCTTTAGTTTCGGGATCGTAACAGTAAATCCAGCTTTCGTCACCTGTGACTATGTCGTATACAGTATTTGAGTCATCACCGCCAAATCTTTACATCATTTCGCGGCGCCGATTAAGACTACGGAGTTTTTGAGCTTCGGTCAAATTATTAAATATCAACTAAGTACGAATCTTTCTGACTGCTAAATGTTCAAGAAGGATTTTGTTCACTTAACTCGTATCGATACCTAAGCCTGTTAGCATTTGCTGGTAAGTAATTTTTTGTCACTTTCCATCACGAGTCGCACAGCATTGATGTCATTTTCGGACGTCGCTCACGCAGATCGTCAGTCAGATTAGTGCGACCACGTTTCAATTCGTTAAAACAGTTATAAATAGTGGCAAAGGATAGAATTTCATCATTAAAGGTCAACCGAATTTTTTTTATAATTTTCATGTTGGCTTAATTGCAAACGGAAGTCAGAAAATCATTGCACGAAAATTTTCTTTCGTTAAATTCATGTTGACGTTAGACAATTATCTTTTTGCCATCAATTTGTAAAAACAAATGACAGATGATCGTATAAGTGTCTTGTATAAGCCGCTGTTTAATTTGGTAGTTATTTATATAACAAAAATAAATGTTTCTAAGGGGGCACAGCATACATATAACAAGCTGAAAAAATTTTTTTTCAGCAAACGTCAACGTATGCCACCATATTTCGACAGTTCTTTTAAAAACACTAAGGTTTCTAAGCAATTTTTTGATTAAGTTAATATTTGCGGAAATGATCGCTTCGACGGTAGTATAAATTCTGTCCCCCCTTTTATTTTTTAAACCGTATATCCAAAAAATATGAAAATATTTAAAAACGTAACGCTTAATAAGTACTTTCAATGAAAATTATTTTGAACATGATGAGATATACCGTTTTTGAGTTATTGCCGAAAAACTGTTCTTTACAACAAAAGAACGTAATTGCCATGAAGATACGCCTTTTTACTGGTGCTTTTTAGTTTACACTATTTTAAGAGTAACAGTAGATATATCTACTTGTTTCTATAACTATAGGTTACTACAGTGCCCATTGTGTGCGGGAAACGTGGAAACAGGTGTAACAACGTAGTTTTTTCATCTGGAGTGCATCTCTTTGTTGTAACGGTCCTATATTGAGCATGGACCGATATGCTCTTGTTCGTTTTTTTTACAGTTTCCAAGTGGCCATTTCTAAAAATTTTTAGTGTCACATACGTACCCGACGATGAAAGGATTCCGAATCGCTTTTACCTTTATTTTTGCACTCGGGAAAATAATTCATAAATTAATTATTTAAGTTTTCTAGTGCCCTGTTTGTTTTGATTTTTTTTATGTCACTCTCAGTACAGAATAAGTCAAAAATGTATTTAACGTTCTTAATGAAGAACGTTAAACACGTTAAACAATTATTATCTATTGAAAATAATTGTTTCTTTAATCTATGCTTTTCCACATCTTATTCTCTATTCATAATACTTGAATCTTGAAGTTTAAAATTGTTTTATTTAGTCAACTAAAGAATTCCAATAAATATTATATGTAAGTAGTTTGGAATTTACCTTTGTTTTATAAATTAATTCGATATTAATTTTTTTATAATTATTTACAGACCGATGATGAAGAGATAAATATTTCTCAAATAGCAATGAATATCAAAAGAAGATCATGCTGATGTGATGCATTTGTTTTATAATAATAGTATTGTTCTTATGATTTTGTAAGTGTTGAGCCCTATTTGATTGTGATTAGTTAGTTTATTAAAAGTGATGACGTCCTATAAAATGTATTTTTATTATGACCTTGATTGACTAAAAAAATCCGCTAAAGTTTTCTATCATTATTATAACCTCCAACTGTCAGTGGTTACTTTTGGGTAATAAGAGTTCAAAGACCCAATATATTTTATAGTCTTGTCTTTTTATACTATAGTTTATTTTAGTTTTTTAACTATTTTTCACATTCCGTTTTTAGTGGTAATTTTCGTTTAGTGACATATAAAGAAAATTTGGTAAAACCAAATGTGCATGCCTTAAGCGCTCGTGCCATACATATATTATTTAAATAATAATTAGAGGTTTGTGATAACATGAGCTTTTCACCAAAAATTCTCTGTTTTTATTTTTGATTTTCAAATAGTTTTATAGTAAACTTGAATCGAAAAAAGGATAGGTAATTTCATATTTATTAGACATTATAATGCAAAATATACAACTTCACACTTAATCTCAACCTCTATTTTAGATATTTAAGCGAAATGGCGGATCAAAACATGAATAACTGCCAGTTAAAAAATTCAATTATAGCTAATCGGTATTATATCAAGTACAATCGATTAGTGATGAGATTGAAAAAGAAATTAAGTTTAAAAGTTAAATAGTTTTTTAGTTATCGTTGTCACACCCAGTGTACACGGAATTTTCAGGCGATAGTAGAAGCATACCTACGCTCGCGCTTAAGGCATGCAATAGTGTGTTCTTTTATGTCTGGAAAACTATATAAGCAAGATACACCAAATTCACATATGTTCAAAGTAGTCTTTAGCGTCAATATACTTCTGTAGGCGAATTTTTCACAAACGGGAAACATCGCGCCAGCCGTTTAAAGAAATTGAAGCAAAATATTCAGTAATGCCGGAGTCGATGTGTTCTGATATAAAAAGGCAACCACATATATTTTTTTTAATTAACCAAAAGTCGCACATAACGAGATCCGGCGAGTAAGGCGGATGCTCTTGGACTGCAATGTTATTTTCCTTCAAAAATTTGATAGTGAATGCAGCGGTATGAGAGGATGCGTCGTTGTGGTGCGGCATTAAATCAAATTAAAAATTAGTTTTATTTCGTTTAGAAAGGCGGAATCAGGATCGAAATTGGGATCAGCACTGGAACCGATTCTATGACCGGAACTGTCGAAATCGAGAACGAAAAGCGGAATCGGTATTATAATGGGACACATGCCAACATTTGTTTTAGGCAAATAATGTAAGAATTCATTCTGTCCACACAGGGACTCAATCGTGGGAGAATGCTATCGACAATAAAAATTAGGGTTCTCTGAGAGTCACTAAGAATCTGTATATTTTAACCGATTTCAATATATGAATTTCATTTAAAATTCAATATAAAAATGTAAAGGTAACTAGAAACCAATACAAGGAAATACGGTACATTTTAGGGTTCCGTGAGAATAAATAAGAACCTTTATGGTTTGGAGATTTTCCTAAAATGTTACATAGTTGGAAAGTTAAAAAAAAGAAAAAAAAAATTTTTTTAGGGTTGCGCGAACATAATTGAAGACCTTGCAGATTTACCAATTTCAATAAAATCTGGTATGGAGATACTTAGAAGTCAGCGGAAGAACATATGATACATTTTTTAGGGTTGCATGCAACCCTAAAAAAATCTCATGAGAATAACTAAAATTGATAGAATCGGGGTCAATAAATCATCAAATGTATATTAATCACGAAATTTTACGAAAAAGAAAATGTATTTAGACGGACACAGACATGCTACAGACTTATTAGTAGTATATATATCTATACCACGACGATTTCACAAGCGGCCCTAACAATTTTGAAGAAAACTATTTTAATAAAAGTTTCCTTTTCGTTTATATTTTCACGTCAAGCTCAAAAGTCGACGAGCTAGGTTGGTTGCTTGGATACTTAATTTTTATTGGGAGAAATGATCTTCGTGGTATGATATGAAATGACGTCAGAAAATCAGATGCTTAAAAGATAAAAATAAACGCAATTATCGTCATTAACGCAAGAAATTCGAAATCGCAGAAATCCACGCGGGTGGAGCCGTGAGCGGAGTGTTAGTATATTTAATAAAAAAAAGTTATTAGACTGCATTGTGCCTGACGTAACAGAAAAAAATAACGTTGAAACACATCATGGATTAGATTTTTATTAAACTATTTGTTATAGGCTTGAATTTATCCGCTAAATTTGAAGGAACTGCATCTAATCTGTTGAAGCCATCGTGGAAGCACGTTATAGACAAAAATTATTTACACAACTAAAATATTTAGGTACACATTCTCAGCAATAAAACCACTCATTGGGAATACGATTTTTTTTAATTTTATTGAAATCATGAAAACAGAACCCGCCGCCACGTCACCGCGTGTTAGAACTCTCATAATGATTGATTTGTCCTTTTCACTCATACGAGAACCATAATACATGGTATATTATAATATTATTACCTGTTATATTTTTGTTATTGTATTGCGATAGTCGATGTCGGATTTTTTTACTTCTGTGCTTCTATGACTGAAATAAAAAAGGATCACAGGCTAAGAATCACAATACTTATAATTTTCATATCTATTTTTTTATGGCATTTCGAGCAACTAACGGGCTAGCGAGGTCACAGGTACCCATGTACGCTCGCAACCCTGGAGGAGTCACAAGCGCATTGTCGGCCTCTTCGAAAGGAATAGGATATTTGATAAAGGAGAGTGGGCTGATAAAGGGCGCAGTGGACTAATAGAGGGGAGTGGACTGAAGGAAGAGGAAGCGAAGCGCCAGAACTTCTACTCACTGGAGAACGCGACAAGCAACAGCAGAAGCTGTTTCTTCACGTCTATCTTCTGTGGAATCTTGAGAAATATCGGTCTCAGCCCGCTTATTTAAGAATATACGGCAAGTGAGAATTCAACAATAAATAATATATTCAGCAATTTTCCTCTACAATCTGGAATTTTACACATTTTTTTACCAAAAACAAATTTGGGTCACAGCTAAAAAAAATGGTATAAATATTCGACGTAGGGAATCCTTTCCACGCGAGTTGAAATCGCATTTTAACGTAGTTTAAGAATTTACTACTATCCATAGAATGAAAATAGAATACAAATCATAACATGACAAAAATAAATTGTATGAAATTGACTTGTTTGATTTACCCTTATGCTGAATGTCTAATTTATTCATCAAATCTTTCTAGAAGAATTATTTGTTACAAAAAGGCATAAGTAACATGCAGTGAAGTCGTTTTCTTCACTAGCTATTAGACAAAGTTCTTATTAGGTAATTATTGCTTATAGGTAATTATTGAAATTCCAGATGTTCTTATTTACAAAAATGTATACCACGACACACGCAACTGTTTAAGAAAATCACGTTTTCTCTTCCTAATCAATCGACATATTACGTATATACCGAACTTTATCTTTTACCATTTTTTTCTGTATGGAAAATAATTTATTCAATATAGAGTCAGGCTTCAACAAAAATCTCTACCTTGACACTTTAAAAGCCATCACTACAGTCAAAAAGATAAGTCGTGAATATGAAAAAAATAACAACAGTTGTACGTACCGTACTAAAATATCTAGATAAATACAATATTAAAATCAATACTCAGTGTTCTATTGAATTCGTTTTACAATTAATTTACCGTCCATTGATTGCCCGCATGGCCTAAGTTTCTCTCATTTATTACGATCATTGCCTTGGTGTGGGTTTACTTTTTTTTTTTAAACTTAATTTTCTGATAAAATTCCCGTAATAAAAAGTAATATATGACCATCTTCAGGATGCAAGCTATCTCTTTGCAGAATGTCATAAATTTGATTAGTTATTTAGTCATGAAAATTTAACAAAAATACTTATTATTGTTTTGAAACTTTGCCGGTGGCTCCGTCCTCTCGACAAAGTTTATTTTAGTAGTAGCTGTCACATCGCTGTTCCCGCGCTCCCTCACGACCGCGTGTAGTGCGCCTTCGGTCACACGCTCATACTTAGTTTATTCCAGTATCGTTTCGTTTTTAAGTAAACCGAATTTCACGTTCATGATATTTTCTGTTAGAAAAAGAGAAAAAAAGTGAATATTCCAGCGAAATTGGTGGAATGATAATATTTTTTAGGAAATTTTATTGAAACTTTAACTGTGGAACCCTAAATATAACGTAGGCTACATTCTTTTTTCTCAGGTTAAGTTATTAGTAGTCAAATTTCACTGAAATCGCTCAAATTATAAGGGTAGTTATTGACCTCACAAAACTTAACCACGGCACCACAGGCCACTCTAAACGCTTTCTCTGTTTTCTTTGTGCGAATAAGAACAACAACGATCCATGTTCCGTTTTCAATTCCGATACCACTCTCAGTTCCAATTTGTACGAAGCCAGGAGTAATGATAGTATCAAAATGAAATAAAGGCTATATTACTCTGGGATAGTGTAGCTTTCTATATGTGAAATAATTTTTATACTTTATACAACCCTACTACCCTCTCTGAGGACGACTCTTTTATGCGACATCTGATTTCAATCAAATGAAGTATATGTATATTCTAGTCCAAGCCAAGCTCTATCTACTCGTGGAAACTGAATTGAAATCCATTCAGCAACTTCAGAGATTTGTACGACCATACAAATTGATCAAAAATTTGAAAATAGTTGTTTTCTCTCATATTGTCCCCAATTTTCATGCATACCTTTAATGTACAAACATCAGTTTCTACTGCTTTATTGTATATATAGAAAATTCCTACAATGCTCATTCTATTAAATATTCCCTCTTAAAAATTGTTACTAGGTGCAAAACTATGTAATTATTATTATATAACTTTTTTTTAAATATCGTAAAATACTTTATTTAACTTGAATTAGAATAAATTAAATAAAACCATATGCAACTTAATGTTAAAATCATTATTATTACCTAGTCGGCTTATAAGCCAGTTACGCATACGTGTAGCCACACTTAATATACATTTTGAATACTAATAATATATATGAAAAACATATATTTGTTAGAAAACAGGTTGGTTTGTAAAATAGATATTAATGCGATGGGTATTAACCAAATTAATATTATTTTATAAACGAGCTTTACTTACTTCATAATTTACATCTAGAGATATTTTCTTTTAAATAAATATCGATTATTTATTTAATAGAAGCTTACAAGGGTTTTTCTTTTGTAGCCTTGGATATTCAGTAGCTTCGGGGCTTTTATGTGACAACAACTCGAAGCAAATTTAAATTTCCAGGCCTTTCCAAGAATTTGATAAATGTATCATTTTTCCTTAAATCTTCCCTCGAATTTGTTGCAAATCATTTTTCGGGTCGTAGGTAATGGGGGAACGAAAGCGAAAATTAAATTTTCTCTGTGATTTAATATAATATGTAAATGATATTGTTCGGTCCCTAACGCGTCTCGTCTCGTATTGCCTTTGCGAGGGATTCCCTCATTTAAATACGAATCGTGCCTTATGGATACTTAATACCCACCGCAAAAATACGTCTAGATTTTGTGTGTTTAATTCTATCTAGAACAAAGACGTATTCATTCTTCATGCCTGTAGAAGTGTAGAGCGTCCTACATTTTATTGTTCTTTTTTCTGAACTGAAGGGAGAGGAAATAAGCAAAAATACGGACCAAATTATGATATGAAAGCTTGTCTTTTATTTAGTACTTGCGTCTGCTCGCTACTTTGTACGCATTAATTTGACGATTGTATAGTGTAGATTCTACCCGCGGCTATGTAAGGGTAGATTTAACGATCGCATAGTAGCTACAGTCTGTGTTTATAGTTACTAACTACATAACTCTTATCTTACTCTTCTAATAGTAAGGTAAGAATTAACGAGATATGTGTAGACAATTATCATTTCAATTAAATTATCTGTACACGATCTTTATAAATTCGGGTAACACAGGTGAACGTTTAGTTCTACTATAATTAAACTAAGGCATTTCTATATATTCTATTTGTAGTTTTATTGTCAACAATGCAAAGACAGAGATCACAGCATCCACTGACCCTAGGGTATGTAATCTAAAGTCGGGTTCTCTTTTCCTTTCTATGACGTATAAAAGAAGTTGAGATTCTTGATTATGACAAGCGCTTGTTTCATTTGATGATTTTAGCAATGTGTCTTCTTCCTACAAATGCATTTCTCTAAATGTGAGGCAGGGACGATATAAGCCGTCTGCGATGCAAGTTGCAGATTCTATTCTCAATCGGCGAAATATCTTTATGTTTCTTTGCGCTCATATTCTAAATAAAAGTCAGTCTAGCTAGTTGAAGCCATAGTCTAGCGGTCAGTAAGCTCTTAGACAGGAGATTATAGTTCAATTTTTTTATTTAATACTGTAAAGCGATTATGTAGTTTATGTGTAATTAGAATATTACTTGATTTAAAAATAAATAAGATAGCGTGAAAAAAACTTATGTTTCGGAGAAGGCTCACCAATATCTTCAAGGCAGGCAATTTACAACATGTAGGTACATATGTAATTATGTATATAGCGAGCGTGTAGATCCTGGCGAAATTCGTACTCTTCTCGGAAAAATGTTGTGTAAGGTTATATGGATTGTGCTACCTAATTTCATAAGTAGTTCAAGATCGGAGTCCGGGTATTTCATTGTGATTGTGACAATTGTAGGATTCTAAATATGGAAGCATTTTTCAATTGTTTCTGTTTCAAATTAGCTGAAAAAAAGTTGGTGCAATCTTAAAAATAAAGAATACCTATAATAGTAGAAAGAATTATTGTAGTAGACCTATGCTGTGGTCAACTTTCACGCAAATAGGCCGGTTTGATCGGTGCAATACTAGACTTTCAGTATGCAGGAGTGAAGTAATAGTTTCCGCTGTTGTATTCGTCTAGCGAGTAAAAGTTCCGGTGGCTAACTCCCCCTTTATTAACCCACGACCTACCTCTATTGCCCCACCCCTTTCCATCGGCCCTCTTCTTCCTACATCATATATCATATTCTTATTCAAGAGGTCGGTACCATAATGGTGATTCCTCCGGAGTCGGTGAGTGTCCATGGGCGGCGGTGACCACCTATATCCTAGTGGTACCCATGCTTGTTGGTCCCTTGATAATGCTAAAATTATGTAAAAGTAATTTTATAGCTATTGAAAATTGTTTTAAAACACTCAATAAAAAATTATATGAATTATTGTTTAGATTTTTTTTAACTATCGTAGACGCTGCTTTCATATATCAAATTGAAATAAAATTCAATCAATGATCTTTTTGAAACTGTATTTCTTAGAACATAAAATTTTCTTTTGAAAAAAAAACACATACTCAGTATTTACTTTCAGTTCGTAATGAACTTCAATATATTATTGGGATTACATGTTTTTGCAAATGAGATACCGACGAAGTTTACTGGCACGTCTGAAAACCAGCTAATGCTTTATCGACGGCAGCGTAAAGGTGTAGAAATAATTTTTTGCTTTATTTTTTTTCACTAAAAATACTTTCTGATTGGCATAATACATTTCAATTTTTTATTATACAATGCCCTATGCGTAGGTTGTGTTTCGTTATTGTAAAATAGTTATTCCATTATCTTTTAACTAGCTATCGCTTTTATTTATTATTTGATACATACGAAATAGAAGATAGTGGCGTTATAAAACACAATAATGAAAAGAAACACTGATTGCAGTAAATAAAGTTCACAAAAGGGCACTCACGGTAATTTAATATATTTATAAACAAAATTTAAATTTGAACAAGCATTAGAATTAAGTGTATCAGATGGGGTGTCATAATATATGCCACGTTTATTTTTGACAAGGGTCAGGAAATGTTTTTATATATAAAAGGGTCGCATCGGCTAATTAACAGACGAAAAAACGACTTGACGCATCCCTACCGATTAAAGATTTTTTATCAGAGATAAGCATAATGAAGTGGTCACAAAAGATGATGACTCCTTAATTATAATTTAGATGTTTAGTCGTGTAAAATTCCTTTTTTTTTAAATGTGTTAATTTTCGTATTTGTTTGCCGACGTTTGTCAAAGTATTTCTCGATGAAAAAAAGATGACATTTACATCAAAAACTCTCCCTTTGATGATACTGTATGAAAAGAAAATCATTGATATTCGCGACATTACACGTAATTGTTTTGATTTTTTATTTTTATTATTGACATACGCGAGAGAAGAAATGATCGTTAAACAATATTTAACTGAAAGAATTTCAGCATTTTATCGTTGATTTCTCAACATATCCAATAGGTGCGTTTTTATTAACGTGTATATATTGCAATAATATTGTTATAAAATACGTACTAAAAGCTTCATTTTAATTAAGAGTACTTTGGCATGTTAGGCTATATCAAAACGACATTTAATGACGGAAGTATTAAACTAAAATAAATTATTTGGTATGGAAATATGTGTTGGATATTCGTTTTACGTAAGTATCCATATGTGGGGAGTATTATGTAGTCAAGTATTACGTAAGCAGAATTTTATTAATTTTTAACCACTCCCTCCCGCTAGTCAGCGAAAGTAAACAAAGCTCTTACCCCCCATGATTAGATAACCATTTGTATATTTTTTATAAAATTTATTCAAGTTTTTTATTATTATTCATAAGCAGGTACCCATCACAGTTATTAAGTCTATGGCATGAAAATAAACGAGTTATAGACGATATAAGAATTTAATGTCAAATGCGCATGTTTATTCAAGTACATCATTAACGTCATTTTTAATTATTATGTTATTTATGAATAAATGTTGTTTAGTTATTTTGTTCTATTTAAGAATTTGGTGAATTGAAATTAATGGTCGTTAGTCAATAGTAAAGAAAAATTTATTTAGAATACTTCAAATCCAATAATATTAGACCGGACAAATTCAGTTGATTAAATAGCGCGCGCGGTACTTCCCTGCTTTATTTTACTTATTTAACCATAATTAATACCGCGGAGAGCGAATTAGCAATAATGAATTATTTTAGGAAATCCCTAAGCATCCCTTATATTTTCCAGCGTAGGCAAGTAGAATTACTATATATGTTGAAATTGGTATATATAGTAATTCTATATATACTAATCGCCATTTAACCCCCGCGCCTCATGTCATCATCAAAGAGGGGCAATCCAAGACTTCCTCCTCATACTTTGCCTCTAGAGTCGTAACATTCACAATTCGAGTTGATCAGTTCTGAGTGGTGGAGTGGTGAGATGGCGGCGCAGGTGAGAAAGGGAGGGGCTTGTTTACGTTTTATACAGTTCTATTTTTTTTAATATTTAATGTGAGCACAGTTTGATCGCAACAGGGTTCGCAGTAGTATAAAATAAATAACCATGGGCGTACCCAGCTTCTAGCTTAGCGGGGGCCAAATCAGATTTTTTTATGTTCAGATCGTGTGAACGGGGCGTGATATATTGTAGAACATACAATTTCCGGAAGGGGAGCTGCCCACCCCTACCCGATCTTGGGTACGCCCATGTAAATAACCATCAAAAGGAAACGAGAACAGGTCGTAGATTAAACCTATTGAGATAAAGTACAACGATAGTAGAGATGATGGGTGATAATACACATCATATGTAAGACATCAAAACAATACAGTTAAAATTGGCATTCATATAAAAGATGTGTATAAAAAGAAGAAAAAAAACGATTTATAAAAGAACCTGAACACCTGAATGCTCCTTTTTCAAAGTTATACTTTTTTTGGTCGTCAGAAAAAAATGATGAGCGTGAATTGTTTTCGGGGTAACACGAAGCATGAAGTTCCCGCAAGCGGGTTAGCGAGCTACTTCAGACCACTAATAACTGATATGGCAATATATTTGCTATTAGGTAGCACTTATAATTATAAGAAATTCATATTAATTTGTAAATGGCTCGTTGTCTGTCGATTGATACTATTTCCCGCGCTTTTTTTAAAGTTGTCATGATCACTATTTAGATGCCTTCAAAATATTAGTCCCTCTCTCGTTCATCTCTTATTAATTATTAGTGTAATACCTTCAGTATTATACCCCTATTTCATATTTATTTTCATATATATTTTCTAGGTCACCAATTAGGCGACTTTGCGATGAAACGGTTATTTTTTTAATTTTTTAAATTTAAATTAAATTTTGTCAATCGTATTGATTATCCCACTCCAGTCCTTTTACTATTTCATTCTAATTAATTGTTTGCATGCAATTAAAAACATTTATTTTTTTATTATACCTAAGAGATATAACTTCTTAAGCGCGTACATAAATACACACACTGTTTTTTTTCATAGAATACTCTTAGTCGATTGTGTGTCAGTAATCGCAACCAACAAGCTCAGTTGCTTGATAAAAGCGGGTACCTTCCTCACTATCGTTCATCTCCCACGACAGTAGCAACCACGACTCAATACAACCGTTCAATCAATACAAGCCGATTGAAACGAGGTGCAAGACGATGGATTTGTTTAAGACGTATGTACACAAAGTTACTAAGGGGAACGAAGTACATGTAAAACTTTGGAGTTCGTTTTTTCACATTCGTTTCAGAACCTCCATATTTATCTTACCTTTGTGGTTTCTTTACTTTGCTCTATTATATTTTAAAGGTCATTTACAAGGAAAAATTTCCAAAAGATAAATTCATGTAGCTTATCAAAAAAATTGAATTCTTGACGTACAGAACGGTCGGTAGATGAATATGGGAGATGAGT
The DNA here is from genome assembly GCA_005406025.1 of Eumeta japonica. Classification (NCBI taxonomy): domain Eukaryota; kingdom Metazoa; phylum Arthropoda; class Insecta; order Lepidoptera; family Psychidae; genus Eumeta; species Eumeta japonica. The sequence continues at coordinate 520,614 of BGZK01000268.1, forward strand.
GAGGATTAAATAATGATTAGATATAATATATAAATAAAATAAACATTACTTAATGTGAAACGTTACATATTATAGATAATTTTACGTTTCGAGGCCATAGACAAACACACATACATCCATACACACATATATATTATATAGTTGTAGTTACAAATACTACTTACACAGACCGTAGAGTAATGTGCATTTACCCGAATGCACAATGCAATTATGAAGGCGACTCATAAAACACGATGTAACGAACAATAGGGTTTGAGAAGAAGTAACGATGGGAATTTCAGTGAAAACGGGGAAAAAAACGAGAATAGCATCGGAAACAGAATTATGATTGCAAGAGAGCGAGGTGTACCTAAAATGTCACGAGATCTATTGCGAGTCCACGCAGGCGCAACCATAGGTAAACAGCTAATATATAATAATATTAGAAGTCCACATGGTTTTCTTATTTTAAGGTACGAATGTTAGTTAATAAGCCTTCTATTTTTTAATAGTTGGACATACACACAGCCCCGGCTAGGGTGATTAGGGTGGACCGAGATTGTTTTTCAGCGCCCTCAAATCAGTGCTCTAATTTTCCAGAAATTCTAATTCAACTTCGTGATAAGTAAATAATAATTGCCAATTTTTCAAAATAAGTGTTTATTACAAACATTAACACATGTTAAACTTAAATTAAATTAAGTAACTTTAAGTGTCGTAACACTGTTCTATGTCTTTCCGAAAGCAACATCAAAATTTTGTATTGTTGCTGAAAATTGGCTTGTAGTTGTTTTTTTGCGCCCCTAGTTACACAGCAACTAGAGAACGCTCCGCTCGCTCTACCTCTAGGCTGGCGCTGCGTACATAGCACAATCTGGTCCCAAATTAAGCAACAGGGCTTGTACTATAGTTGTCTTTAGAATAACCTCTATATTATGTAAATTATATACAAGATTGTTTGAATTTCCTTCAATAATGTTAGAATCGCTGAAAGGACTGCAATCAAGTCGTACGTCATAGAATAAAGGTAGATTTTGTTTTGGATTAGGACACGAGAAGTAAATGCTTAACGTTAATCTTACACTTCGATTAAAATGCTAAGTCAGACTTAACCTTGAAATAAATATTAACGATGGTGGCTTCCTTACAATTCTTTTCAGGATTATTAATTTATTACTGTATTGAAAACAAAGCCGTATCGAAATCGTACATTAGGAGATAAATAAATACAGTTTAGGATAGGCTCATTTTGCACAGCTAAAATATATTTTATTATATTGTAGATGTATATGTTCTTATATATTGATTATTATTATTACCTATTCTCTATAAGTAGCAACGTATTTCTATTCAACGTATTTCAGCTAACTTCCTATTTATAGTACTTACTTTGGAGGTAAACAATTCACCGTCCCTTCCAAAAATAAATACAGGGAGTATCTGTTTCATTATTGAAAAGCAAAGTACCACAAAACGGAAAAAGCGTGGATCAGGCAACTTGACTCTTAATGGGAAAACGGTAGACATATAAAAATACATCTCAGCCTTGTTAAATTAAACGACAACGTAAACACGACGTATTCAGATTATATCGTAATTTGTATGAATTATCAATGTTAGTCTATATATATATATATATATATATATATATATATATATATATATATATATATATATATTAAAACAGTCTTTGTTTAGCGCATAGTAGCAGTATAGAATTAATGTTATGTTTTTAAAGTAAATAGACTGTATTTATGACTGAAATACAGGGAGACGTAATCATTATTTGTTGACTTATTCCTTTATAATAACAATCGGTTTACAATAGTTTGCATTATATTCTAATCTACATGTTTTAGTTATAGTAAATCTCTTCTATTTGAAATTGCAAACTTCGCCAACTTTTCGCCTTAACTGTTCAAAAATAAATAGTACTGCTTATCCTTGGAAAATAAATTGACTGAACGTGATATATATTTTCCAATTTAATGCTTTATTATATATATATGAAATTAGAATTTTTTTTCCATTTTTTCGTTTATTTCAAAGATAAAAACACCAATAAAAATCGAGAAAATAATCAAGTTCTTAAAACGGCTTTTTAGGTATTGTTAAACATTTTAAACAAATGATCCAATGTAAATTGCCATTAAAATGCCAATACATTGGTAAAATATGTGGGAATTTTCTAACAAGCTCTGAGAACACATATTAATCGTATATTAAACTAGCAATCAATGATTGTTTTGGTCATAAAACCATTCCGTATCGTCGGCGACTTCGATATTTAATTTTCAGTCGTTGTAGAAGATTTTACGTCGCAATATCAAATATATTTTTAGGTTATTTCGAGAATAATGCCCTTCATTAATATTCCATTGTCCCGAAGTAGACGCGTTTCTTCTAAAATTACATTCGGAATCTCTCTTTTGTCCGCTCTCGTCGAGGAAGTAATTTGAATATTTCCCACTTAGCGTGTAATTAAAATTTCACCCGTGTTATAGGTATTGAGGCGCGCTTCGTTCCGTAAACTTGTCGTGAACCAAGTTTTGTGCAATTCAGTTATAAGAATTAATATTGAATAACATTTAGAATGCAGTAACCGCGTTGAATGCAGAAATGTAGCGGAATGTTTTAAATTATTTTTTATTATTAATTAATTTTAAATCGTGTTATATATTGAAGTGGCATATGTATATGTTAAGCAATTAGCGTTTTCAATTTTGTGTACTGCATCTTTCTAAAAGTGTTCAGATAACGATCTGGAATGTGTACACAGATTTTTGAAATTTTCCGCTGTGTAGAATAGTCATAATTTATATTTAAAAATAAAAATGTTGTACACGTAAAGAGTTTTAAATGCATGCGGCTTACAAAGAATTCATAAAGATCTATACGGTCATATTGATCTACCTCCGTTATACATCCTATTACAAGTTAATAAATAAATAGGTCGAATAGTTGCTATTTTATAACTATGAAGTCGCTTATGAATAATTATTTTTATATTTCGTAAGTAAAAAGTTGCAGCAAAATCTCTTTGGTTGTTATTTTATATCTGGCTAGTTTTGATGCTACTAAATAGCTGACATTTAAAAACAATACCAATGAAGAGTAAAATCGGTATTCCGCCATTTTTCCATTGTTTTTCTGTTCACTAAAATGAGTGAATCTACCGTAGAAATTCAATATTTTTGAAGATTTATTACCAAAAAGGGAAAATGCTACATAAGCCGCGTCACAAAATTGTGGCGGTTATGGACTTAACGTAGTGTCAGTAAGAGTAGCACAAAACTGGTTCAAGGGGTTTCAGCCCGGTAATTTTGGTGTCAAAGACGAACCTCGCTTTGTTATGTACCACACATATTTGTGAACGTTATGTACCACATATATTGTAAACATTACGTACCACCCATATTATAAATACTCTCTGTTACAAAAACAAATTAATAAATTAAGTGCTTATAGATAATTCTGGATCGACGTACGCAAGACGCATGGTGACGGCTTACGTCGACACTGAATATGTAATTCATTACCTAAAAGGGATGCCGACTCTCGAGAGCACCAAATAGATTTCCTCCAAGAGATGAAAACAAAGTGATAAATTAAATACTTATGGACAGTTCGAGATCGACATACGAAGGACGCATGACGACGGCTTGCGGCTTTGATCATTATCAGCAGACACCGACAGAGTCCACGCATAACCGTGCTACTATCCCTAGTATTAATTTATAACGTATAATTGTAATGTTAAATTTAAAATAAAGTAATTCATTGAAATAAATAAAGGGATTTTATTAAAGACTCGTAGATCACCTAACTTGGGCTACGAAACAAGTAAAGAGGATATAACAGCTTTGATCGATCTGTTATGGATAAAATTGATGACATTTTGGGAAAAGTAGAGCAAGATCGGCATAATGGTTCTTACGACATAGCTAAAGAGCTGGGAATTTACCACAAAACAGCTGTCACTCATTTGAAAAAAGCTAGACATACAAAAAAAGCTCGATACTCGAGTCCTACACTAGCTCACTGAAAGAAATCTAATAAACCATTTACTTATTTGCGAAACCAAACCGTTTTTGTAAAGATTGATCACTGGTAATGATAAACGGATTACCTACGACAAGAACATGCGACAAAGATCATGGTCAAAAGGCAAACTAGCTCCACAGACTATCGAAACCCGGATTAATCGCAATGAGTTTATGTTATGTGTATGGCGATATTGGAAAGGCATTATTCATTACGAGCTTTTACCGCCGTACAGAACTATCAATTCGGATCTCTATTACCAACAACTGATGAGACTCCAGAAAGAAGAGAACAAAACAGCCGGAATTGATTAACAGAAAGGGTGTGAGTTTTCACCACGGTAACGCAAGACCACAATAAAAATATTAGTCCTGTAAGTACATAAAAATTCGTGAATATAAATATATGTTTATTTTATGACGAGTCAATATCTGTTTCCAATATTATTTATGTTTACAACACACAACACGTGCATTGACGAATATAAAATGTTATATAAATGGAGTACATGCACGCGCATTGGGCTTAAAACTCTCATTAGAAACTAACTTCATAGTGTCTGACATCGGGGCGCAACTTCCATAACTTATTACAATAAATTTTGATTTTTTTCACTCTAAAGTGCCTAAAGAAGTTGTACACAAAGTTGTACACAATATTTGAGGTGACTTTGAGTTGAGGTTTGAAGTAAAAAACACCACAAAAATTCAATTAAAACAACAACACTGGGAGTCACTAAAATGGCGTTTTTTAATCAGATTTATACATGCTGTGCTTAAGCTTATGATTATTCATTGTTAAATGATTAAGTAAAGCTTAACGAAATACAACAAATCAAAATAATTTAAGTGTTTTTGCAGAAGGTGTCCTTGTAGAATGGCAAAGAGCCTTGAATAAACAGTATTGAAATAATTGAAGCATGTATAATGGGATTATACATTATATAAAATTTAAGTAAGAATATATTCTTGGTGAATATATAATTACTTTATATCACAATCGGTAATCCAGTATCTAGATAATGAGAAGAAAACCTTAATTCTGATACGAAAACGCATTCCTGAATTACTAGAACACTTTTCACTGATCACATTTTATTTGTTAACGCAGAGTACATAGTTGTTGTTTTAAATAGAAAACAAAGTCGTAAATATGCCACATATATTCGTAAAAAAATACATGAATATAAATTTCGAGAACAATCCAGCCAATTGCAATTCATCGTTTATGTAAATAACACACGTTCACATTTTCGATTTAACCAATGGAGTACAATTCTATTTTGGTTCACAAGGGGATGATAATGTTATTTATTTATTTTATTAGTATGAATCGTAAGAAGATCGAATAAAGATTTTTTGACAAAAGAGTATAATTAGCACTCGCTTGTTCATATGAATCTTATGATTTTTATAGAAAGATCTTCATTCAACTTAATATATTAAACATTTTGCATAAAATAACTTTAATTACACCTGAAAAATAGGCTATACGATGAAGGGAATTTATCTATTCGTCCTTTAATTGCCGTTGTATTGCGCCATTTGGCACCGTAACTTTATTTATGAGCTCTGCCGCCTGCGATATGGAGATTATTGGCAATTTATTAGCAATATACACTATTATTACGCAAATCTATGCAAATGATAGCACTGCCACTAGCAATGCATAGATGCTTGTGTGATACCTGAACAGGTCTAAAACGTATGCCTATGAGATTACGACAATTATTGTCATAAACCACATCAAAGAACGCGTGTTTTCATTCTTTTGCCAACGATAAATAAACAACCCAGACAGCATTGAATACGACGTGTAGTACCGAATCGCCTAAAGGTCTCATATTCGATAAGCCATTATAGATCATTAACTCTATTTGAGGGTTTATTAATATTCCTCATATTGCGCCTCCAAAATTTCGGTGTCGGTGCACTGAAAAAATGCTAAAGAAATAATTTTCATCTAAGAGCATTGATTTCTTTAACGTCATCGTCTTCCTTCAAAACCGTGTGTATTTGTAGTAAGACGATATTAATTAAGACTCAAGATATCGTGTTTTTTTCAAACGACATTGTCATTCTCTAAAGAGAGTATTTATATTCAAGATAAGAATGATTCGATCAAGTCAATGGAAGCATTTTAATATAATTTTTTAGGTTGTTTCAAAATAAATAATCAATATTTCCGTTAAAATAGTAATGCTTTACGACCAAATGAAAAGTGGTTCTTAACTGGAATTTGTGAGGTATTAAAACAAGAGAACCGTATTTTGTTGCAAATGATTTTTTATTTTAATGAAGAATATATTGGTAGGAAACACGCTCGTTTTTTGGTTAAATGGGACACAATACTATCGTTTACAAAATTGAAATATTTCATTTGAAGACAATTATTTTCGCTTAAAAATACAACGTTTTGAATCAAGTCCCGGATAATAGAAATATGACTTGATCGAAAGAGAAGTCAATAGCGACGGAGCCATCCATCCAGTAAACACGAGACAGGTTTTGAGAATGAGCAGTCTCAAAGTAGGTGTTCAACTGATCGTTCAAAATCAATTTTGGATAAGACGTTATGTAATTATGGTAATTAAATTAAAATTCTCCTTAAAATTTTATCTAACTGGATGATACAATTTGAATTAAATTGATCTAAATACACGAAATTTACGTCAATTTCAAGTTTACGAAATTTACGTCAAAAAATTCTTTCATCAAGTTTTATATATAAAATAATTTAGCATTAGATAAATAAATTTTCTGAATGCTTTTATACTATTGTAGTTTTAGTCATCTATTAATTCATTTTCAAAAATGGGATACTAGGTTACCTTTCTGTCGATGTTTATCATAATTATAATTAGTAATTAATATCATTTCAAATAAACCAAATATGCATAACTTAAAGTTCATAACTAGAAAGGTTACATTAGGAAGTTTAAAGTTTGAATAAACATTTTCTAGGTAATCAAGAGCAATATCATATTAAAGCTTTTGCTTTGAATTAAAAATACACATGTTTGTTGATACATTTTTACAATAAAACAAAATTTCTATAGCATAAAAATTCTGCGAAAAGCCAACGGATTTTATTCAATGAATTAGAATAGTACGTTCATCGGGAATAAAACAGAATGTAATTTTTGTAAATTTCAATTTACAATGTAATATATGTAACTGTGTAGTTCCTGTATTCTGTATATAGAATAAATTATGACTTAACTAACTCAGCCAAGTAGAATTCAAGAAGATAATTAATTAATGATACTGATAATTATTATTACTGTCTATATTAAGTGAAGATATAAGAAGAAAAAACTAGAGCATCGAAAGTTACGTGTGCCCGACTCGCACTTATTGTTGAATTTTTGATGGTTATAAAACTACCAATTTGCTAATATTCTAAAAGGTTTACAATATCTGACGAACAGGAATGAACAAGCTTTTCGAATCGGCGCATTACTCTACATATCTGCCTGTGATGCGACACATGCAGTTTAATAGTGTAGTAGATCAATTACACTATTGTTTTGTGAATTAGACTATTTAATTTTGTGTAACTTTACACTATTGTGCTATAGTGCCACAGGTATTTTATAGTTTATCAGGAAATACGCATAAGTAAACTGTTGAAAATGGAACAAAACGTAGGTAACCTTTTAAAGAAATGGGACATCCCAGAAGAAACCATTGATCGCTTTGAAAGTAAGTAATTTATGTATTATTTATGATTAATGTTAAAATTTTGTTAGTTTTCTAGACTCTATTATATTTTTGTTTCATCTGGCACACTTAAACCCTTTACTTGTGTGACATGCGTGATCATCTATTCATAGGTTTTATGTTTGTACGTACCATGCAAATCTTTGTATTAGTTGCAGCGATGCAGGTATTGATGTATGGCCTCAAAAGTTGCTACCTACTTTCAGGTAATGGTATCACATTAAATTTATTGAGGGATTAAATGATGACTTATTAGAACTTTGTCACACATTGGCACAAGACTACTAATAAAAAAGCAATAGATGCTCATATAATTGCAGAGGTGAGGACACTGTATGAATTAAGCTTAGTATCCAACAATATAGGTATATGAATATCGAAATATTTAATAAAAACATATAAATATCTAATAAGAAAATTGTATCCAATTAGAAAAAAATTAGAAAAATCATTATTAAGTGTATTATTGAATATAACATTCATATGAAACTACTCAGTGTTTATAACCTTAATTTCAAAGTCAAAGTTTAATAATTTTTGTTACATAACTGAATTTTAAGCATTGTAGAAAATATCATTTCATAAGTAAAACACAGTGATTTTTTACCAGAAAAGTCACACATACTTTTTGATCTAGTTAGAGGGTATCTTTTGCCCTCATGAGACTTGAGAAGAACTATAATAGTGACATTTCATTGTAGAAACTTTTGTGTGTATAGATTTTAGTTGTCTTTCTTCTACTGAAACCGCATCAGAGCTTACAAATGAAAGAAGTAATCAGCCTGAGCAATTGAATGATGTGTCTTTTTCATTGAGTGACATCATATTGAAAACAAATATTACCATACCTGACTTTGATCAAAAACATTATTAGAGACTTCACCCTGTGGCAAGGGAATATTGCATTACTATAATTCTAAGGTGTTTGGACAGTAAAAGAAAATAGATTAACTGATATCATAATAAGACATCTATTTTGTCACATAGTTAGTCAGTAAGTATTTTCTAATGTCTCAACGAAATAGTATTTATTAACGTTCTTGCTTTGTTTATAAATAAAATGTAATATTCTGTTATGAAATTAGTATTTATGGGTTATATTTGAGTTCGATTCCCACACTAGACAAATACTTAATTGATTAAGATTTTATGTTTGTTTTGACTCTAGGTGTTTATGTGTAT